>JAAGEH010002526.1:11084873-11167530 GCA_011751065.1 Lasiurus cinereus | reverse complement strand
CCCCCCGTTCCCGGCGGCGGCCGGGGTCCTGGGCGCTCCCGCCGCTCCGGCCCGCGGGGAGGGGAGGGGTCCCCAGGCGGAGGAGGAGGAGGGGGCCCCCCACTCACGTTCTCGCAGCCGGTTCTTGAAGTTGGGGTCACTCCGTCGCTTGCGGTCAAAGTAAATGCAGTAGCCGATGAAGAGGGCCCCGCACACGCCGGCGGCGATGGCGCTGTTCCGGCCCACCATCTTCCTTCCCCGACCGCAGAGAGAGAGAGAGAGAGGAAGGGGGGGGTGGGGGGACGGGGGGACCCCCCGGGACGAAGCCGTTGGCCACGAACCCTCCGAGCGGACGGCGCCGCTCACACTGACGCCCGCCGCGAGGGGACGGGAAAGGCCGAGCGCGCCATTTCCGGCGCCGTCACAAGAGGCCCCCACGGGCTGCCCGCGGCGGCGCCGGAGAAGGAAGCGCCGAGGCTGTCCGCGGCGGTGCCTGAGCAGAAGCGGCTCGGGCGCTTCGGCGCCTGCGCAGAGGGGAGTCCCGGGGGGGGGGGGGGGGGGGGGGGGCCCCGGAAGCGGGGGGGCCACATGGGGCGGCGGGCGGGCCCCCCCCCTCCGGGGGGGGGGAGGAGCTGCCGAGCCTGAGGCCCGAGGGCGCGCGTGGCCGCCGCGCACGTACGCCTTGCTTTCGGTGCCAGGCGGAGAGATGGGAGGGTGCCGGCGGCGGAGGCTCGCCTTTATATATACCGGTGCGATGCAGGCGGCCTGGGACTCAGGTTCAAGTACAGCGCGTGGTGCAACGAGCACCGCCATCTGGGTCCCATGGCAAAGCCATGCGTGCGGCAGTGCGGGGCCGGGCGCGGAAGGACAGTCAAATGGAGCAAAGGCTGGGACGGTGTCACTGGTAGAAGATGGGAGGAGATAAATATATTGGACATTCTGTACGTGGGTGAAAATGTAAGACAACTTCGGACAGAAAGGCACGGGACCCCTGCACCTTGCAGGGGGCTTGGCGATGCGAAGCTGGCCTCTGCCGGGCTCCAGGGACAGGGGCCTCGCAGAAACATTATTTCCTTCCATCTGGCCCCTTTATTTCAACTTTTTCCCTTTGATTCAAACTGGCCTCTACCCATTCTATCTCCTTTGCTTAATCATCGAGCCCCCATGACAGTGGGGTGTGGTCAGCATCTTAGGAACAAGGTCCTGGGTCTACTGAGTATTGAGACAGAAATGTCATTTTATTTTTTATTTATTTAGAAGAGAGGAAACCAATTTGTGTCCCACTGATTGACGCATTCGTTGGCTGATTCTTGTGTGTGCCCTGACTGGGGATGGAACCCACAACCTTGTTGTAGGAGGAGGATGCTCTAACCCAGTGGTTGGCAAACTGCGGCTCTCGAGCCACATGCAGCTCTTTGGCCCCCCGAGTGTGGCTCTTCCACAAAATGCCATGGCCTGGGCGAATCTTATTTTGAAGAAGTGGCATTAGAAGAAGTTTAAAAAATTTGGCTCTCAGAAGGAATTTCAATCGTTGTCCTGTTGATATCTGGCTCTGTGGACTGATGCGTTTGCCGACCTCTGCTCTAACCAACTGAGTTACTCAGCCAGGGCCTATTCCGAGTTTTCAATAAAACTAACCCGCCTACATCTTACAAGAAAGGTACTATTACAAT
Source organism: Lasiurus cinereus (assembly GCA_011751065.1). NCBI lineage: Eukaryota > Metazoa > Chordata > Mammalia > Chiroptera > Vespertilionidae > Lasiurus > Lasiurus cinereus. Next base: position 11,165,878 of record JAAGEH010002526.1, on the reverse strand, counting down.
GCAGATAAGCTGAAAACATTTCCATGTTCACATTCACCACCCCCAAAAATTCTGAAACTCAGTACATGGATTCAACACGTGTTTATTACCAGAGCTCAGTGGAAAAAGGAAAGCTTGGAGCTGCTACTTCCGTTTTTTCTGTTTCTGAGTTCGTCCACTTTTCTTCTGTCCTTTCTTTTTCTTGACGAGAACAGCTTTTTCTCCAATAAATAAACTTTGAGAATGTCCGACATTTTTGGAAGCCAAATTAAGTCCCTTCTTGGGTTTACTGGCGTTCTTCAAACTGGGATTCGAATTTTGTTTCAATTTGTCTTTGTTAACAGAACGCATGACTCTGAGTTTTCTCCCCATCAGTTCAGAATTATTTAATTTCAGAGCAAGATGAACAGCATCTGTATTCTGCAATACAAAGCGATATATTAATTTCCATCAGAAACTCATCTGCAAAGAAACTAGTCAAATCGCAACTTAAAAGGATTAGAGCGGCTTTTACACAGAACACCCTCCCACTTCCAGATCCAGGAGTCCAGTCGAAGCTGCGGGCTGTGGTCTCCTTTTAATCCTACTCCTCAACCGCTTCCCCAGGAAGCAATCCAGCTGCCCTTTTCTCCCTGAATAATGAACTTTCACCTGGCAGCAGGCTAGGTATTGGTGTCCCTCGTTAGGGCGCCATTATGCTGGGGTTCCTTCCCCAGCCTTACAAAGGGCTCAGCATTCTGGAGAAAGGGGCTGTGCGTAGATTCAAGGAGTCCAAAGATGAAAGATATTTTTGAAAGGCATTGGGGGTCAGAGGAGCTTCAGCCAAAAGGAACTGAGGACTCTGAAGACTCTACAGATTCTTACCTTAAACAAGGACCCTGCTTTTATTAGTACAATTTGTCCCAAGGCAAAGTGGAAATAAACACTTCAAAGGGTAAGGTATCAAAGGGAACAGTAGCAGCATCAGTTTGGGGAATAGCCTACAGCTATTCAGGTGTTTGGCCAACAGGAGCAATAAAATGCCCTGAGCTGTCTGGCAGCTAACAATCCTATTCAGGTTTGGGGGAAGTGCCGTTTAGCTGGTTCCAACAGGTAAACTACAAATGTGGCTCACCCTTGTTGAACCTCCCAAGCTTCACCAACCTTTTGGTGAAACTTGTAATTATCACATGCTGGAATTGGCTCTTGGCAGCTAAGGCAGTCACATGCAATCTTTTACAACCCAATGAACCTCCTTCACATAAGGCTCTTCCTGCAAAAGCCCTGATGTAGCAGCTGACTCTAGTATGGTACCGGCTGCTGGACAAGATGCTTCACAGGGTTCCGTTTAGATCCCAAATCTTATCAATCTTTTATTCTAATATAGAGCTAATAAATGATAATAACCCTGAATATACACAAGATTCGTCTTAAAGAAACTGAGGAATTTATCAAGGCATAGAAGGAAGACCAGGGGCAGAGAAGCGGTAAGATAACCACAATACAGTACTGATGAGATCAGTAGCCTGTGAGCACCTTTCTTAACGCTATCTGGAAATATATGTCAAGAGTCTTAAAAATGTCACATAACTTGACTTCATTAGGAATAGCCCATTGGAATCTGTATTTTTTATTTTATTTAGTTTTTTAATTCAGGAGTTTGAGGGCAACAGTGATAGTTATGTGTGAATGATGACACACAGTGCCAAGCCCTCCCAGTGCATTTCAGGGGCACGTGACAGTGAGTGGTCTCCATACCTCGAAGAGCACGTAGCCAAACCCTTTGCCAACGCCGGTCAGCGGGTCTCTCACGATCCTCACGGCCACGATGTTCCCACAGTCCACAAAGTGGTCCTCCACCACGGAGTCTTCAATTTCTGAAAACAAATTCCACCGGAGTGGAGGCGCAGCCTGGGGATCGAGTTAGGGAGCTGGAGAGGTTTTGTGCCAGCCCCGAGAACATTAGTGAGGGCACATTCCTGCCTTTTTCAAGTTCCTCTTAACGCACAAACAGGCACTACTCAGTGGATATTTCCAGTACTTTAGCAATAAACAGGTACTTTGTTGACACACACTTACTGTACGGGAGATTCCCCACAAACACCGATCGCTTGTCCCTCTGAAACACAAAGACACACAGTCACTCACCGGGACAGAACGTGGGTCACCCTAGAGCCCAGCCTTTCCTCCATCCCCTCCGCCCCCCAAACACACACACCACGGTGTCCGCCTCTGGGGTTCACCACACCCGTCCCTTGTTTGAGTCTGTCTCTTCCATCTTCCTCGTGGGAACGGGAGTGAAATTGTAAGAGGGAACGGAGTGGTCTTTTGTTCTCAGTGACATGACTCGAGACGGGTGTGCTGTGCTGGGGGAGGGGGCCACGGCACATGGTCCGGGCTCTGTTGTAACTAATCCCTTCTGCCTATAGCGCAGTAATACCAACCCAATGGGGTGTGTGTATACTAATAAAACTTTATTGAAAAGATCAGCTAGCAAGTGGACCTTGCAGGTCCACAGTTGCAGGCAGGGATGTCAACCAGGCCTCTGTCACTTCTTAAGTAGGTCACTGACACCACCAGCAATTAACTTAAGCTTCTATGGAGAGCTCTTACTCATTTGTTTCCACAGACTTAAAAATACATGTATGTATTGATTTCAGAGAGGGAGAGAGCGATAGAAACATCAATGATGAGAGAGAATCACTGATCAGCTGCCTCCTGCATGCTCCCTACTAGGTATCGAGCCTGCAACTGGGCATGTGCCCACATCAGGAATCGAACTGTGACCTTTATACCGGGAACTCCGGGAGAACTGAGACTATCTCAGCACAAGACGCCTAACACAGAGACTCAAAAACAATCAAATGAGTAATTTCCTAGGCCAGTGGTCGGCAAACTCATGAGTCCACAGAACCAAATATCAACAGGACGATTGAAATTCCTTTGGAGAGCCAAATTTTTTAAACTTCAACTTCTCATGCCACTTCTTCAAAATAGACTTGCCCAGGCCGTGGTATTTTGTGGAAGAGCCACACTCCAGGGGCCCAAGAGCCGCATGTGGCTCGCGAGCCACAGTTTGCCGACCACCATCCTAGCCCACCATCTCTGAAATAAGCCGTGTGCGAGTGAGCCCACTCCTCTCCAAGCAAATCTCAGAAGAAAACTCTCCAGGGCTCTAAGTTCTCTCAAGAACTCGTGGATACTCACAGATGAGGTCTCCGATGCTAGGTCCACTCTAACCCGGAATCCATCGGTGATCTGGGCCCCATTTCTGCTTTAGACAAAGTGGCACTGAGTTACTGTGCCCTTGGCCTTAAAGTGAAACCAAAGAATTAAAAATACTCAGAGCTCCCGAAGAATCCTGTCAGACCTCCGAAAGAGAAAATTACCTGTTCAATGCTTTAGTAGCCGCGCTCTTGTCCTTAAATACGACGTACGCATTAATGTTTTTCTGATCGGGATGGATTTTACGCCTACAAAGATAAAAAATTAAAAAAGGACCATGTAAAACTGTTCATCTAAAATAAATGGCTTGTTTTCTACTCTCGGTCTATACATATAACAAGAATTCCTGGAGCAAGTTTCATCTCTTTCAGTAGATATTTAATAACAACAAAAATCACACACCCCCTATGCAGACACCGGCTGAAACACATACCCCACGCCTTCCTGCTTTCTAATCTAGAAAATAAGCCTTTTCTAGCAGATTATTTCACAACACTTTCCGTGACTGTACACTTCACCTTGAGGCTTTTAAAGACAAATATCTGACAAATTGCTATGCTATTTACAGGCAAAAGGGACCAGTAAAGCATGCTGTTTTCTCCAAGTAGTATAAAAATCCATGAAGCTATGAGATGGTCTCAATTTTAACCAAAATGGGAACGAATGTTAAGACTCTCCGTGTCTCTAATATCAACTTACTTTATGGCAGCCAACTTTTTGGACATCGTTTCTTCCGCTGGAATCTTTTAACAAGAAAAAAAAAGTCAAGAAAATCCATTATTTGAACTATCACTTTAATTATAATAGGCTCTAAATATCTGATTAAAAACATGCTAGGGCGACCTGGCCAGCAGGTTACGTGGTTAGAGCATTGGCCCAGGAACCGAAGGGTGGCAGTTAGATTCAGGTCAAGGGCACATACCTGGGTTGCAGGTTCCCCACCCCGGTTGGGGCATACGTGGGAGGCAACCAGTTGATACGGCTCCCTCACATCAATGTTTCTCTCTCTCCCCCTTTCTCTCCCCCGCCTCCTCTCCACTCTCTCTAAAGTAAAAATATCCTCCAGTGAGGATTAACAAAAAAAGGAAAAGAAAGAAAAAGCTATGAATGACTCCTGAGAAGAAACCACAGCTGAAAAGCAGGCAGGAATGCCAAACACTAGGCTTGCAGCTGAGGGCACTACATCCTACAGAGCAGAGTCGGCAAACTCATTAGCCAAAAGAGCCAAATAACAGTACAATGATTGAAATTTCTTTTGAGAGCTACATTTTTTAAACTTAAACTTCTTCTAACGCCACTTCTTCAAAACAGACTCGCCCAGGCCGTGGCATTTTGTGGAAGAGCCACACTCAAGGGGCCAAAGAGCTGCATGTGGCTCGTGAACCGCGGTTTGCCGACCACTGATATAGAGGATCAGTAGGCAGCAAAAGCTGGGACGAAGGCACAGAACACCAAAATCGGGGTCCTGGCAAGAAACCAGTGTCTGTGTCAGGCAAGGATCCGATATGGGGAAGGGGGGCTCAGAAGAGCAGACAAAACACGTAACCAAAGTGAGACACAAACCCCGATAAAAACCACGGAAGCGGCGCCAGAGCCTTGGGCAACGTCCACTTTCAGAGAAGTGGGCAGTTCTCCCCTCGGAGGGCATCTGGCAACATCTGGAGCGGTTCTCGACTGTCCCAACAGCTGGGCAGCGTGGCCCCAGCATCGAACGGGTAGAGGCCAAGGATGCGGCTAATATCCCCCAATGCACAGGACGGCCTCCAGGGGCAAAGAATCCTCCAGCACCATGGCAACAGCACCGAGGCTGAGAGGCCCCAGGTTAGAGTATCATGTGAGAAACGAGGAATAAACGCTTCCTGTGTACTAATACACATTAATGACATCTCACGGGTATGAATACTGCTCATTTCATGCTCCAAGAAGCACGACTATCCCTGGTCTACAGAGTGAAGTCAAATACCAGGTACTCATAATTTTATGGTGAGTTGACTTTAAAAAAAAAATAACTTGATCTTTCTATGTTCAGAACATATATAGACTGTGTGAAGCGGCCACACAAATCTCCCAGATTGAAAGCCTACAATCCGCCGAATCCGGTTTGGCTCAGTGGATAGAGCGTCAGTCTGAGGACTGAAAGGTCCCAGGTTCGATTCCCCAGTAGGGGGTGTGCAGGAGGCGGCTGATCGATGTCTCTCTCTCATCGATGTTTCTGACTCTCTATCCCTCTCCCTTCCTCTCTGTGAAAAATCAATAAAATATATATATAAAAAAAAAAAGAAAGCCTACAATCCCTGAATGCTATTCAATAAGTATTAATATGTCCGCTTACTCAACAGACACAGCAGACACAAGCCACCCATCTACCCTCCAAAATGCAGTGCTGGCCTTAGGAGCAAGGACATCATTTTACTACGGGACCCGCTAAATTTTTTAACAAAGACAAGAGTCAGCAATAGGCACTACAAACGACTTCTCTCTTGGGCTAGACTTGAACTCTTGATTCAAATATTAGGTTTCAAGTCAAAAAGTGGAAGCCAAGTGCTCATTCACATCACTGATAACCACCATGGTAATAGGTCTGATCTCAGTGCACAAAGTCTCACAATTATGCAATTATAGGGGGAAGGAAACATACCACAGAACGGAATCGCACGGATTCTATTGGCCCGTACTCTTTAAAAAACGACTTCAGCTTCTGAAATAAAAAAGCACACACTTTAGTTCACTTGCAGAGCGTCAAAGTAAGCGGCTACAAAAAGGAATTAAGCCAACGGTCTGATAATCATTTACTGGCAGGTTTTAGTTTAAGAACATTTCAGAAAAAGCAGGTGACTATTCAGGTTGAGAGACACTTTTTACTGAAACATGGGAAAAACAGAAAACACAATGTAAGTTCCTGTTAGTATCTCTAAGGTACGTAACACTTTTGTCTTTCAAGCTTTGGTAATCTTCACCACATGTAAACTAAGAGGATCAATCCCATAGGTTCTCTCATCTTTTCACACCGGCTTAAACCAGAAATGAACTTTAATGCTATCTCACCATGAGAAATTCCCCCCGCTGTCTGGAATTAGGACCATGGATGGGAGAAAAGTCTGGTGGTAATTTTATACCTTCTCCTCATTGTCTGGCTCCGGATGTGAAGAATGTATGTTTTACAGCTAGAATTATAATCAGTTCTAATTCATACAGAATGAATTAAACGTGCAACACATCACACACACTCCCTTCCCTGGAGCCTCTATTAATCTAACAGAAAGATGAATAACCAAAACTATGCCACAAATGTATTCTGTCCTATAAAATAATCACAAATAAAACACTAGGAGACAACAGTGTAATGGGGAGAGGAAAAAACAGGAAGTGAGTTTTTTGGTATTGTTTTGTTTTTTTTAAATATATTTTATTGATTTTCACAGAGAGGAAGAGAGAGGGATAGAGAGTTAGAAACATCGATGAGAGAGACATCGATCAGCTGCCTCCTGCACACCTCCCACTGGAGATGCGCCTGCAACCAAAGTACACGCCCTTGATCGGAATCGAACCCAGGACCCTTCAGTTCGCAGGCTGATGCTCTATCCACTGAGGCACACCGGTTTCGGCTGTACTGTTTGTTTTTAAAGTGTAATTTAAGGTTGTCCTTTAAAAGATGAGCAGGCCCGGCTGGCATGGCTCAGTGGTCCAACATTAACCTATGAACCAGGAGGTCACGGTTCAATTCCTGGTCAGGGCACATGCTCCATTGTGGGCTCGATCCCCAGTGTGTCGTGTGCAGGAGGGAGTGATCCATGAGTCTCTCTCATCACTGATGTTTCTCTCTCTCTCTCTCCCCCTCCGTACCTCACTGAAATCAATAAAAATATATTAAATAAATAAACAAAATGAGCAGGATTTGACCCAAGAGACTTAGGCGACCCTGCTGTAGAGCCGAAGTCTATCGGAAAACACAGATATTTACACAATTCATTAAGAGCCGCAAAATTACAGTGAAGTAGTAGCAACAAAAATAATTTTGTGGTTGGGGGTCACCACCACATGAGGAGCTGTATTAAAGGGTCTCGGCCGAAACCGGTTTGGCTCAATGGATAGAGCGTCGGCCTGCAGACTGAAAGGTCCCAGGTTTGATTCCGGTCAAGGGCATGTACATTGATTGCGGGCGCATCCCCAGTAGAGGGCGTGCAGGAGGCGGCTGATTGATGTCTCTCTCTCATCGATGTTTCTAACTCTTTATCCCTCTCCCTTCCTCTCTGTGAAAAATCAATAAAATAAAGGGTCTCGGCATTAGGAAGGCTGAGGACCACTGCTCTCATACGTGCAGGGCACTGTGTCGTGCCAGGGAGAATGCAGCGAAGGAAAGGGACAGACCTCCTTGCACGCAGCAGCACTGGCAGGAGGTAAGGATGGGTCTCTGCAATCGTTCAGGTAAGATTTGCCGAAGCCGGAACTGGCCAGTGACTATGGGGGCAGAAAGGAGGCGTGGATACGGGCATCGATCTGCAGAATGACGTAAGTACTCACGTATGATGAAGGGAGGAATCAATGACTTACTGTTGTGTGCTTACTCCACATTACACAAAGAGAAAAATTGCTCCCTTCTCCGAATCCGAACCGTCTACACAGGGCACGCTCACCTTCTTATTGCACGTGACGGGCAAGTTGCCCACAAACACAGTTCTCTCATTCTTTCGCCTCTCCTCCTCTTGGTTGATTTGAACTTTCTTCCTTTGATTGACAGCTGTGTGATCTTCCTCAGCCAGTTGTTTTTTTTCTGCTCCCTGAACACCAGACTGAGAAATTTTCCTTTTCTGCCCTTGTTTCTGGTGAATTTCTTCTTCTAAATCAGCAGCGGCTAGAGCATTTTCTCTTTTGAAGGAAAAAAAAAAAAAAGAAGAAATAATGGTCATGAGTCAGGTCTGCTATTTGACAAAGCATAGCGATTAAAAAATCTTCCTCACCTACTTGTGACTTTCCTAAATATAAACAGACCACTCACAAACACATGTACATTTTAAAAGCAGCATTTTCAAACAGTGACCAGCATCTGTAGAAAATTCAGCAGCCAGAAAAAGCTCTATTTTTGAAGATATGTTAGGACTGCCGGTAACAGCAGGAACAGACAAAAGTGGTTTCATTTAAAGCTCTTAAAGAGATTCAGCGGACACACTCCCAATGCCTAATTCCATGATCTGCCCTGGACCTCTAGGGGTACTGCAGCACCCCCTGGGGGTCTAGATAGGTCAATACACCTGCAGAATAATGCTATACAAGCTAATCTGGCCGGTAGAAAAAACCAGATTTCCTACTTTTATTAGTTCTGTATGTTTAAAGGACTGCTTGTTGCATGTAAATTCTGAAACGGCAAATAAAGTCCTGGGGCACATGGATAAAGTGAGGTCTGAACATCAATCAGCCCAATAAGAACACTGATGGGGTATCTTAAGGAGTGAGGGGAGAATAAAGAGTAGGAGTCATTCATTCATTCATTCATCCATCCATCCATTCACTCACTCTTTCCTCGGTTCTAGCCTCTGCTAATACAAAGATAGAGACGGTTAGAGGTGTTTTAGAAGTCCGGTCTCCGAAGAAATATGCAAAGTTCAGGGTAAAATGGTGTAGACACATGAAAGAAACAAGAGAAACAAGAGTGGCCTCTCAGGGCAAAGGCTGTCTCTCCCACAGTCAGTCCGTCCTCAGTAAATGCTAATCACCATTATTCTCCCACGAGGGGCCCAGCACGCAAAATCCCGCAAGACCCAGAGGTCCCACCTGCCACGGCCACCTGGGACCCCCCAATGCACCTCTGGTGACTGGTCGTTTTGTCATCCTGGTGTTATGGCATCATGGTCACTGGCTTTTTGTAATATAGAGGCCCTGTGCACGAAATTTGTGTACAGGGGGGTGAGGGTGGGGGAGGAATCCCTCAGCCTGGCCTGCACCCTCTCACAGTCTAGGAGCCCTCAGGGGATGTCTGACTGACGGCTTAGGCACGCTTCCCGTGAGCCCGGTTCTGGCTGAGCAGGATCAGGCTAAAACGGACTCTCTGACATCCCCCAAGGGGTTCGGGATTGTAAGAGGGTGCAGGCCAGGCCGAGGATCCCCACCTGTGCACAACTGCGGGGCCAGAAAAGGACACAGGAGGTTGGTAGCCAGGGAGGGATCTTGGGGGTTTGAGGGCTCAATTTCAGGGCGTGTCTGGCCCATCTCGCTCAGTCCCGATCATCCGGACCCCAGCAGCAAGCTAACCTAACAAATGGAGTGTCTGCCCCCCGGTCATCAGTGCACATCATAGCGACTGGTCAACTGTCTGCTCCCTGGCGGTCAGTGAACATCATAGCAAGCGATTGAGCTGCCTTAGCATATCATTAGCACATTACGCTTTGACTGGTTGAATGGATGGTCGGACACTTAGCATATTAGGCTTTTATTATATAGGCTAAGGAGAGGCCAATGCTGAAATAAAGATGAAATAAGATCGGCCCAGCAGTAACCACTGCTGTTTGGTACATGGGGTCCTTATCTTTTCAAGTTTTGAGTATATATGAGGTTTTTCCATAATACATATGTAAAAACAAGAGATATAATTAGGAAATGAGAAAAAATTAAGATGGATAGCCCTAACTGGTTTGGCTCAGTGGATAGAGTGTCAGTCTGCAGTCTGAAAGGTCCCAGGTTTGATTCCGGTCAAGGGCATGGACCTTGGTTGCGGGCACATCCCCAGTAAGAGGTGTGCAGGAGGCAGCTGATCATTGTTTCTCTCTCATGGATGTTTCTATCCCCTTCCCTTCCTTTCTATAAAATATCAATAAAATACATTTAAAAAAAAATGAAGATGGGTAATGCGGGTGTAATAACCTCAGTTTCTTTACCATCTCCATTCTTCACTCAACGGAGAGACCTTTTACCAACCTGTCCGCCAACTTTTTCTCGGCGTCGGAAAGTTTCTTCACCTTCCCTTTCCTGGCAGGCTCTTGCAAACGTGGTTTTCGAATTGGGGCCGGACTTTCCTCCTCCTCCTCCTCCTCCCGTTGCCTTTTTTTGGTGGTTTCCTTTGAAAAGTGTGAAGTCACGTGTGAGACCTCATCCTTAATAATTCAGCGGTCCTGCCCGGGGCCGGTGTGGCTCAGCGGGTAGAGCTTCGGCCCAAGGACCAGGAGGTCAGGGTTCGATTCCAGGTCAGGGCACAGGCCCGGGTTCGGGCTCGATCCCCAGGGTGGGCGTGCAGGAGGCAGCCAGTCAATGACGTTTCCTCTCTCCTTGATGTTTCTCTCTCTCTCCATCTCTCTCCCCCTCCCTCTCTAAAAATTTAATTTAAAAAGGCACCATCATTCAGTGCTCTCGCTAAGCTGGCACCTCTCTCTCCCTGGCACGCTCAGCAATGCAATGTCACCGGCGATGCACCCCATCTGCCCACCTTAGAGACCCCGCCGTGCGGGGCGGACTCCTGCTGGAACGCGGGTTCCGCCGGGCACTTACTTTGGGAACCGGCACGTACACGGGTGGGAGCGGCGGCTCCCGGGGGCTGAAGAGGGCCGCCAGGCGCCCGGTGCCGCCGCCTCCTCCTCCGCCGCCGCGCCCGCCGCGGACCAGGCTGGCGGCCACCTGCCCCACCAGGTAGTCTCCCTTCGCGGGCGCGCCGCCCGGGCTCTGCGGACGGACAGACGCCCCCCGCTCCGCCGCTCGCTTCTCCTTCCTCCCGCGGCTTCGCCCGGGTTCAGCCATTCTCAGCTCCCGGCTTCCTGGAGCCACACTTCCGGTCGGGGACACGCTTCTTCCGCCCCGACGTCGTTCCTCCCGCCCCCCGGCGGCCTGCTGGGGGCGGAGACAGCGGTGGTTGGCGGAAGCACACGTCCATTGGCGGGGCGAGGCCGAGTTCCTGTTTTTGTTTTTGATAAGTTTTCCTCTTTTTGCAGTTGCTTTTATGGATTTCAGAGAGGGAGGGAGAGGGAGGGGAGCCTGCAGTCCTGGGTTTGATCCCCAGTGGGGGCTGCACAAGGCAGCCGATCAGTGATTCTCATCTTTGATGTCTCTCCCTTCCTCTCTAAAAAAGCAATTAAAAAAAAATATATACACATTGGACGCTGCTAGGAAAAAGAAGGAACTTTTACCCTTTGCAACAGCACGGATGGAACTGGAGAGCATTATGCTGAGCGAAATAGGCCAGTCGGAGAAAGACAAATATCACATGATTTTACTATGTGGGACATAATCAACACAAACTGATAAAACAAAAATGAATTGAGACAAAGAGCAGGGGTGGGGGAGAAAGATCAAAGGACTTGTATGCATGCGTATTAGTGTAAGCAAGCAATGGACAGGGAAACTGGGCAGTGGGGGCTTGTCCTGGGGGTGGGAGGGAAAAAAGAGACATGTAATAATAAATAGTAAAAAAAAAAAGTACACATTTGAGCTTTCTAGGCCTTGAAACTATGTTTTTAAAACAGTATTTTCTCTTTGTGGTAAGTTCATTAAGTGGGGCAAAGAAACTATTGATCTTAAAAGGTTTGCGGTAAAGTGGTGATTCTCAACCCAAATCACTTTAAATCACTGGAGACCTTAAGAAAAAGATCAATAGCCACGTGCCAGTGCAGGACTGGTAAATAGGACTGTGAGGGCAGGCCTGACTACTGTTCTAGCATTGCCCAGCGATTCCCACGTGCATGAGGAGAGCACACTGAAAGCATGAGACAACCAGGGTCCATGTAAATTAAAGGACAATTACGATGTAAAAGAAAAAGGCGGTGCCCTGCCTGTGTGGCTCAGTGGGTTGGAGCTTTGTCCCAAGCACCAGAGTGCAGAAAGTTCGATTCCCTATCAGGAAGCATTCCGTAGGTTGCCCTGCGTGTGCGGATTGTAGATAACAGACATGGATTTCTCTCTCTCCCTCTCTCTAGAATCAATTAAAAAGGGGGGGAGGGGAGCTGCAGGTAATGGTTTTAAGTACGTTAAAGAAAACAAAAGTTTTTATTTTATTCTTTAGACAAATCTGCAAGTCTTAGGTATTCATCAAGCTCAAACTCAAGCAAAACTGGATACAAAGATAAAAGAAGGCTTAATAAATCCTGTATCGAGTTAGTGGACTTGTAATTTTTATGGCTAGAACATTCCCCTTTCTGTATGTCAATTAACCCCTCCTGACAATACAGGCTGGAGATTTATGTTGCCATCAGTCATCGTGTACAGAAATGAACCACAATTACTTAATCTTTCAGAAACGAAATCAATGACTCACAAACTATGGCATTTTATTTCAGAGCCTTTGCTTACATTTGTACAATATATTACATAATTCTTCATTGTTTGCAGATCCTAATATATACTTTATAGCTTTTATTCTATAAGCTTTTTCTTCAATGTTTTGCTGTCAACAAATCTTTACAGTCCTGTACAAATTTGAGTAACTGGAAACCATTTTCAACAAAATTAGTTACTGGTAAGCACACACTACAAGACTGAAAATGCTTTTCTTAGAAAAGTTGAATGTAAAGGATTCTGACACGTTAGCATCTACAACAAAACGCTTCAAAATTCTCACATCATATTGCCTGAAAAAAAATAAAACATGCCAGCCCCGTTTAAAAAAAAAAAAAGTACACAGAACTACAATTAAAACAGTAAAACAGTCTGTACAGTAAAGTACTGTGTATTAACAGTGCCAGGTATTAAATAGCTTGAATGAACACATCCGCAATATACAAATGTCTTACAAAGGTGGAGAATTAAATACAAGTGCCAAACAGAACAGAGGTTGGACTCACACAACATAAAGTCAATACAAGTGAAAACCATTCTGCGTTCGTTTATTTTATACAAGGCATTTAATTTCATAGGCCTGCTACCCGGTTACCTATTTATACTTCAACCTTGAGCCATACTAATACAGTTTACTTGTTCCTGAAGTCCTCTTGTTGTAGCTCATAATAAAATAAGCAATACAAATGAGTTATCTGTATTTAAGGAAAAGAAACATTTACAAGAAAACACAAAAATATAACTGTTATAATTCATTATGAATAAATATACACTTTGAACTGGCTAAATACAATCTTTATACATTGTTTAAGATTTAATACAGTTTATTAGCCATTTTCTTTTTTTTTCACACAATGTATTATATCAAAATTAAAAAAAAATACTGATTTATAGAAAAATGGCAAAGTACAGTAGTTCCATTCCAATTTGAAGGGGTATGAAAAGCCACTGCAAGACCTTTGATAGCCTAATTCAAACCTGTAAACATGTTCAGTCTTGTTTAAAGAGAATCTTTAATATTTGGTTACCAGGACGGATGTCTTGATGTCCTGGTTAACGGCAGGTTTTGAATTTATTACATGTGCTTGACTTATACAATTAAAGCCACCGCAAAGTGACTCTCTTTAAAAAACAATTAGCTTGTACAAATGAAAATAGGTTCATATTTTTTTTTTCATAAATAAATGGAAAAATATCAAATGCTCCAGCTTTAACAAAATACAAGGGAATACATATACAGTAAGTCCTCGCACCCCTTTCTGGCCGCCCACTAAGCACGCTTACTGTATTGTCTCTACAGGCAGTGAAAAACCACCATCAGCCACAGTGAAGGCCTTCAAATCACCAGACACACAATTCCCAGACAAGTTGGAAACAATTATTGCTTGAGGAAAAGCAGTTCATTGTACTTTTTCTTCATAAAAAAAGTGCACTTAAGTGCCAAGTCAGCTTGTCAAGAAACAATTTTTAAATAGAAAATAGTGCTTTGTCTGATTTGTTTTGTGCCACTGTGCAGTATAAAAAAGACGTGGCCCTCACAGCCATTAAGTGCAAAGTGCTTTAGCAAGTCCTGCTGTCACCTGCACTCGACTGACATTCCATTCTGTGATGCGCTGGACATGGATGGTTCGGCTAACGTCAACATAACAGCAGCGGTGATGGAGCTGGATGAGGGTGAAGAAGAGGAGGAGGAGGTAGCAGCACCTAAAGGGAAAGGGAGACCCAATCAAGAGCTTAAAAAAACATACACCCAACAACAAACAGGAGTAAATCCCCAGACTGCAATTCGGCTGGATTCTCCAAAATTATTTAGCTTCCCAGAGCAGTCAATGTTACCTAGTTTTTTTTTTAACCAAAGTCACCCCAATAAATACAATAAGTAAATTTAAAAAAAAGCATCCCTGGCTGGTGTGGCTTCGTTGGTTGGAGTGTCGTCCTGACACCAGAAGGTTGGGAGTTCAATTCCTGGTCAGGGCACACACCCAGGTTTCGAGTTTGATCCCTACGCGGGAGGCAACCAATCGATGTTTCACTCTCACACATTGATGTTTCTCTGTTTCTCTCTCTCCCCCTCTCCTTTCTTCTTTCGAAAATCAATAAAAAGCATGTTTTCAGGTAAGGATTAAAAAAAAGAGCAGTCACTTCTCACAATTCATAATATAAGAAAACCAAGTTATGTCACAAGAAGCTAAGCAGCCGAGACCGGTTTGGCTCAGTGGATAGAGCGTCGGCCTGAGGACTGAAAGGTCCCGGGTTCGATTCCGGTCGGGGGCATGTACCTTGCTTGCGGGCACATCTCTAGTGTGAGGTGTGCACGAGGCAGCTGATCGATGTCTCTCTCTCATGGATGTTTGTGACTTCCTATCCCTCTCCCTTCCTCTCTGTGAAAAACCAATAAAATATATTTAAAAAAAAAAAAGAAGAAGAAGAAGCTAAGCAGATGGAACAGAATGGACAGACTCGGAACTGCTCCTGTGTGGATAGACAGAGACAGCCTGTGCCCAGTGCATCAGGGCATGGAAATAAGAGAGAGCGTGACTTGAGATCATTTTTCTTTCGGTAACTTTCTCCATTTCATAGGTAAAAAAAATAAGACAGAGTAAAGAAGTTACCTAAAATATTCAGGCCAAACTCCTGTGAGTCTAATGCAGAGTCGCGGCTGCTTTATGGGTAAGTAATGGTAAAGACACTTACTTTCTCTTTCTTTCTTCTTCAAACGCTTTCTCCTTCGATCGATGGAAGCTACTTCAGATTTTAATGACAGATAATGTTTTCTGATTTCTTGCAATTTTTCTTGAAGAATTGTGATGCGCTCAGCAGTTGTCATATTTTCAAGGTCCGCTGTAAATTGTAACTTTTATTAATATGTGTTTTTGAACAAAATGTTAAGATATAAAAAGAAGCAACATGCAGTGTGGCTATTAGAATGAGGTCAAGAAGAAAAACTAAAAATAAGGCTTGCAAATTTGTTTCCCTAAGATTGTTTTCTTAGCCTAAAACAGTGGTCGGCAAACTGCGGCTCACGAGCCACATGCGGCTCTTTGGCCCCTTGAGTGGGGCTCTTCCACAAAATACCACGTGCGGGCTCGCACATACAGTGCGATTGAGACTTTGTGGCCCATGCGCAGAAGTGCGTTTTCAGCTCTCAAAAGAAATTTCCATCGTTGTACTGTTGACTCTGTTGACTAATGAGTTTCTAGACCCTAGAACAATGCTTGGTGCATAAAAATGCACAATACTGATTGAACCAATGAGAGTGGAGAATTAAAGACCTTACAACCTACACATGTATGCTAAAAATTCCATCATGGACAGTATCATCACAGTATATCGTATAGACTCATACTTAGAAACTAGACTGGGAAGACACCAAAATGGTAAAATTATTTGTATTTTTGAATGTCGGGACTGTGGGTACATTTCTTAAAATCCTTCTTAGATTTTTTTATGCGTATATATGTATAACTTTTAAACTGGAGAAAGTTTTTTCCAAGGCTCTAAAGCAATTTTCAATATGCTAAGTATATTTTTCTGTGTAAGAAAATCTGGGGTAGTCTCCAACCCCAAAATAAATATATGTATTATGGAGCTTTCTCATGCACACGGAAGTATAGAGTAGTATAATGAAGCCCCCTACACCCATCATCCATCTTCAGTTATTAGCAATTCATGTCAAATCTTGTCTCATTTATACCCCTTGCACTTCCCACCCCCATCTCAGAGATACCTAGCCCAGTGGTTCTCAACCTTCCTAATGCCGCGACCCTTTAAAAGAATTCCTCATGTTGTGGTGACCCCCAACCATAAAATTATTTCCATTGCTACTTCATAACTGTTATCTTGCTACTGTTATGAACTGTAATGTAAATATCTGATATGCAGGATGTGTTTTCATTGTTACAAATTGAACATAATTAAAGCACAGTGATTAATCATAAAAACAGTATGTAATTGTATATTGTGAAATATTTATTTCTAATGACAAATAAATGAAATGTTGTCTTGAATCGTGGTGTAGCATGGGTAACAGTCTTCCTATGACAACAGTAAACTACATGGCTACATTTTGCTACACCGAGGAGCGGTGTGTTGGTTCCTAAGACCATGGGAAATAGGTGTTTTCCACTAGTCTTAGGCGACCCCTGTGAAAGGGTCGTTCGACCCCCAAAGGGTCGCGACCCACAGGTTGAGAACCGCTGACCTAGCCAATGTCGATACTTTCCTCCAGTACCTTCCCATTTTCCTTTCAGCGATCTGTTTATTCAAATCAAGATCCAAACAGAGTCTCTATGATGCAACTGGTTAACGGATCTCTTAAGCTTGGTTATAAACTGCTTTTCCATTACTCACATCCAGAGTTACTAGGGAGAAGTTTCTAGAGATTGAGACTCAACTGTCATCCAGCATCGGCCACTTACACATCTGAAAGCTCCACTTGTAAACTTTGGGTAACCGGCCACCGGGTTCCTTGAGATCGGGGTCCTTATCCCCGTTCTTCCCGCATTTCCCGGGCGACTGCGTCCGCGCAGGTGACTTGGCGCTGTGCGCCTTCACGCCCGTGGGCAGAGACCGCACCGGCTGCGTCTTGGTGACACTCTCCCCGCCAGAAAGTTCTTCGCTGTCGCTGCTGTTGGCTAAAATAACAAGCGAAAGGAGAGCGTTAGAAGCAGCAAAGCAACGCAGGCTTGGTCACAGCTTTTAATGGACAACTTGATTTATGAATGGACAACTTGATTTATGAATGGACAACTTAATTTATGAATGGACAACTGGAATTTATTACTACAGTATGCCGCTCGTTTTATAGAAGCTGCCTCAACCCTTGAAAAATCATCGCGTATAAATGCACCGGCACAGTGAAGCGAAGCGAAACTTTTCTTACCTTAGTTGCCAATAGTATTTAAAAAAAAAAAAAACACACAAAAACCCACCCTAATCTTCCATTATACCTGGTAAACTGTCACATGACAGTAATTATCTGAATGGTTTTTTATTCCATTATTTTAATATATAAGAAAATGGAATCTTTTTTAAGCTGACTCATTATAGAAACTTGTTAATTTTAACATTTTAGACTGTCTAAATGTATACTACCCCTTTGGCCACAAACAATGATGCAGAATCATCATGTTCAATAAAGACTATTCTGGAGTAAACACTAAACTTTGGAACATATAATGAACTTGTTAAATAATAGCTTGCTGACTGCAATAAACCAGCAGTTTTACCCTGGTAAACAGATTCAGTAATTTATAAAAAATCCTGAGTCTATGTAATATTATGTGACATCGGTTTTGCTGACTGAAGCCTCGGTACCATAGAAACGGTTAACACCTTGATAAGTCTAAGATATTTGGCACTGATTTTCCCATCAATTTCCTCTCTCTGGATAAAAAGCATTATTTCAGATTCCATGAGAGTTCATTCATTTAAGTGAACTATTTTCAAAGAATGGATGGTCTCCTTATTCTGATTTACCGAGCTGTGAGCCCTATAATTAAAATGTTGAGAAAGCAATCAACGGTTTTATCTTAAATCATATGCATGTTAACTGTCTTGCTGAAGATGACCCCTCTTAGGAAATGTCACTTCACTGGGAAAGTCTTGAAGACAAAAGCATCGCAGTGTAATAAAAATGCTTTCCCTAGCCTCTCAGTGACTCCAAATAACTGCCGATCAGAGCTGGCGTCTGTGTGCTGGTTCTCCATTTAACAGCAGCCACCAGTATACAGTGGTGCCTCGAGATACGAGTTTAATCCGTTCCGTCACCTTGAGGCGTGGGAAACTATGAGATTCTCGAGTCGCGGTAAACTGGTAGGTCGTGTGCAGCCGGCCGATCCGCACGATTACTCGTATCTCAAATGTTGCTCGTATCTCAAAGCAAAAATCAATTGCTTGACGGCTCGTATCTCAAAAACCTCGTATATTAGGGCACTCGTATCTCGAGGTACCGCTGTACAAGAATGGAGCTACGCTCTCCAGGCCTGACAACCCTCCAGCCAGGGAGGCACACAGCATCTCCTCCCCTGTGGGATCCAGGAATAGAGACGCCACCACTCTCTTACCCCCGTGTATCCTAGTTGCCTCCCCTCCCGGCCCCCCATGCTGCTCTGGCACCCCTGGCCGCTCCTCGCTACGCCCCCAAGGCGTGGCCCCACTCGGATGCAGTGGTGTGGCTCAGCCTGGCTGCCATGGCCTTGTGAGCACAGCCGCCCGGGACCCCAAGGAACGCCATATTCACCGCCTGGAAGTCATATGGGCTCGGCAGAACCTCGGGGCGCTGGCCGCATAACCCTTTCTGCACTGAAGTGCAGCCAAGCCGGCCGAGAGCCAAGGTCAGGCAGTGGAGGTGGCAGGAGTCTCCTGGAAGAGCAGCAGGAGTCAGGGTGGGGCACCTGAAAAAAAATTCTTTACATATTTTCCGCTTCTCACTTCGGCTACAAGAGAGAGATAACACGTGCAGCTCTCAGGAGAAATACAGTTCATACCCCCCTGAAGGCCGGGGAACAGTCATTGCTAACGCTAAGTCCTTAGGTAGAGCCCCTGAGGCACGGGCCTGGTCTACACTGCTCCTGGCTACGCTTGGCCACAGGGTTGAGGCGCCAGGATAAAGGCGGCAGACGAAGGCGGTGGCCAGAGTCTGTCTTGATTTTGCCTTGAAGAAGGACAAAGCGATCTATCGCGATAAATTAATACGTAACTGAAGCACTTCGCGTGATGTGACAAAGGGAAAGTACTATGGAGCATAACGCAAACATGAACATGTTTACAGTACAGGGGCGGTAGCTGTGATTTTAAACAAGATTACTGGCTCATTCATCAGCAATGCACGCCACTGCTGAGTAAGATCAAACTGCTTAGTCCAGGAATCTATCTAGGATCTGAAGACCTGGGTGACATTGCGTGGTTAGTGACAAAATTAAAATACTGACTCAGCCCTGGCCGGTGTGGCTCAATTGGTTGGAGCATCATCCCATACATATAATGAAAGGTCTCAGGTTCAATTCCCAGTCAGGGCACATACCCGGGTTGTGGATTCTTAGAGGAGGCAACCCATCCATGGTTCTCTCTCTCTCTCTCATCTCTCTCTCTTCCTGACACCCTTCCTCTCTCTCTCAAATCAGTAACAAACATACTAAATAAAATACATATATTGACTTATCCTGAATAACTTAATGGGGGAAAATACCCGCCATAATTTTTTAAATTGCTGGTCTGGTTGACATACAGTAATTACTTTCAGGCGTACAAAATAGTAATTGGACATTCATATACCTTACAAAGTGATCACCATATCCGCCATTATTTTTACATCTAAAAAAGGAGAGGTTGTACGACTTACTGCCTTTCCCCTTCTTTTTGTTGTTTACCACCGTTGCTTTATGGCTTCGTTTCTGCTTTTTGGATGAACTTCCTCCTCCCTGAGTGTCTTTCCCTCTTTTCTGACCTGCGCAGGCTACGACGGGAAAGAGATGATTAAGTAACACAATATAAAAATCCAGCTTCTCCCAGGTATCACTTAATCCCACATTTTATAAGTACAGAACAATTCTGAAACTATATGTGCTCCTTGTGAGATTTATAAACTTATCATCGAACTTAGTGTTGTTTTGAAAATAAGTTGCTATTAATGAGCTGACTTATTAAGTTGGAGGGTTTTTTTTAATAAGCAAATGAAGTGTGAACATCCTTCTTAGAAAAATCAGATAGAAACTGAAAATAGTTCTTAATAGAGTACTGATAAGTCTAGTAGTAATTCAAAAACAGGCATATGCTGAAAATAAAAGGTAAAATTTGTTAAAATTCAGTAAAACAGCCAAAACCGGTTTGGCTCAGTGGATAGAGCGTCGGTCTGGGGACTGAAAAGTCCCAGGTTCGATTCTGGTCAAGGGCATGTACCTTGGTTGCAGGCATATCCCCAGTAGGGGGCGTGCAGGAGGCAGCTGATCAATGTCTCTCTCTCATCGATGTTTCTAACTTTCTATCCCTCTCCCTTCCTCTCTGTAAAAAATCAATAAAATATATATTTTTTTAAAATTTCAGTAAAACCAAAATATTAAAATTACAGGTTAAATAATAATATATCTTATAATGACATTAATATAATTTTAAATAATATGACACGAATGGGATACATTTTAGTAGTAATTCACAGTTATATTACACATTTATTTATTTCATCAGAAACTTAGTTCTCAGGGCACTGGTTACCACACACACCAGTTACAAATCCAGCATAGCAGTTCTAAGTAACGGTTCATCGTGGTAGAAGATTATCCAAAATGTTAGAAATGTCTCCTTTCTTTCCCGGACCTGCCCACGTGCCCACTGTTCCCTAACTTTCCCTCCTCTCAGGCTTCGCGGATTGATCACTACTCTACTCTGTGGTTTCTCCACATTTTCCTTTTTACTAACCTGGTCCTCAGCATCCCCTGTGTTTCTGGTTCTTTCTAACTGTGAGTATTTTCTCCTGGACTACACGGTTAAGTTCTTCTTCACAGATAAAGTCCTGTCTATTCAGTTCCAATGTCACATACTATCATAACATGATAGAATTAATATTAGGATAAATTTATGCCGTGTTTGCGACAAAAACGTTTCTTACTCCTGTTACCAGTGGTAAATTCAACTTTAGTATATAAGACATGGCTTCCATGGTTAAAAAGGAAACAGAACTGTCTTGTTTGAATCTTTAAATAGATTTCCTAGATTTCCTTTTTAATGGGCATATCTATTGATAACTTTTCCTAATGCTATTTTAATATAACCAAGTAAAACATAAAGAAGGTGACTTAAATATTGATTATGTAGAAGACTCTTAAAAATAATTGCCAGATTTTTCCTCAAGAGTTGAATTCTGAAACTTTCAGGGTAATGTAGGCTAAATTGGAGAAAAATCCTACATCTGAATCACAGGACTTAACATTTTTATTTTTAATGCAATGTAAATTCTCTAACATCAATAGACAACTTTAGTAAAGTGAGGGCATGTTAAATAGGTGCTTAGTTATCCCTGCCCTGGCCAGTGTGGCTTGGATGGTCATCCTATACACCAAAAGGTCATGGGTTCGATTCCCAGTCAGGGCACATGCCCGGGTTGTGGGTTCAATTCCCAGTCGGGGCACATGCGGGAGGCAACTGATCGATGTTGCACCCTCACATCAATGTTTTTTCCTCTCCTCCCCGCTTTCTTTCTCTCTAAAATTCAACGAAAATGATTTTTTTTAAAATAAAGGAATAAATTATTAAAAAATACTATTATGTTCTGACAAAATAAAGATGATGGTCTCTGCTACCCTAAATCTGGGAGTTCTTGTGTTTCTTTTTAACCTACTCAAGATTAAAAATCAGAATGACTACCATGTCTTTTTTAAAAAAGTCTAATCTTTCATAAGATGAGGAACACAGTTAAGGATATAATCTTGTAAGAATTATAAGTATTAAAATTTTATCATGCTATTTTATCATGCTAAAGTCTCTCTAATCTTTTATGACAAAGGCTTCTCTAATTTTGAAGATTATTTATGCCTGGACAATTTAGTTCCATAAAATAGTATGGCAGACAAATACAATCATGATAGCTGTATCTGTGAATGTAAAAAAAAAAAAAACCCAGCCGAAACCAGTTTGGCTCAGTGGATAGAGCGTCGACCTGCGGACTGAAGGGTCCCAGGTTTGGTGCCAGTCAAGGGCATCTCCAGTAGGGGATGTACAGGAGGTAGTTGGTCAATGTGTCTCTCTCATCAATGTTTCTAACTTTATCCCTCTCCCCTCCTCTCTGTAAAAAAACAATAATATATATATATATATAAAAACAAAGAACATCCCAATTTAATAGCAGTATTTTTGACTTAGTATTTATTGTTCCAAAAGGAATATGTTGTCAAGATGTGTATGACAATGTTATAGCAATTACATCTCGATAAAGCTGGAAGAGGAAAAAATGATCTGTGTGAGAAAACTTGGATCTTCTCTCTCAAGCTTAGCTAAGAACCTCAAGCCAGCCTAATAAAAACTGCTATGTCACATAAAATACATACCCTACCTACTCTCTACCTTGACAATGGAAAAGCATGCTTTGAAACGAAGGGTCAGACTAGAGTAGACCGGTTTAAAGACACCTGAGTGAAGTGGTTTATAAGAAAGATGATGGCA
Organism: Lasiurus cinereus; assembly: GCA_011751065.1. Classification (NCBI taxonomy): domain Eukaryota; kingdom Metazoa; phylum Chordata; class Mammalia; order Chiroptera; family Vespertilionidae; genus Lasiurus; species Lasiurus cinereus. Next base: position 11,143,288 of record JAAGEH010002526.1, on the reverse strand, counting down.
GAGGTATAGCTATGGCACTAGCAAAAATACTTTGGGAAAGTACTCGTTTGAATTTCTACTTTTAACGTCGTCACGGAAAATCAAAGAAGTATTACTGTAGGTTAGTAACACACACATGGGACCTTCCATGTGGTAGCTGTGCATCTAAGAAAGCAGCAAATTCCTTTACAAACTCACATAAGTGAGTCAGGCCTAACAATCCGTGTGACACGGCTGTCTGCGGAAAGCAGCGCCTGGCCAGTGGGTTGTCCAAACCCCTCCATACAGATTGGCGAAGGTTGGGGGGGTCTGTCCACAGATCAGAATGCTCATGAGAAGCCACTCAGTGCAATCCGCACACACAACGTTACAGAAGAGACCAAAGCTGCTCATCCACACAGTCCACTGGCATAGGAGGGGCTTCCTAACCGGTCTGGACTGGACCTGGGGACCGGGACCCCAAGTCCTTCTCAAGCTTTAGGATAAATGCATTCCACTACTCATCGCTCAAGTGACCTTGCAGGTTTCCGTTTGTACCGCGTTCACGCTGGTGCTCCCCTTAGGAAGCCGTGGAAGGTGTGTATGTGTGGGGGGGACCCCAAGGAGGCCCCGCTGGGCTGCTCACCTTTCTCCGGGGGCTCGGGCTCGGGCTGCGTGCTGCTGCTGGAGCTCACGCTGGCGTCGCAGGCGGCGGGCGAGCTGTTCCCCTCCGACTGCAGGTCCTGCAGCTCCCCAGCCACGCTGTCCACCTCGATGGTGCTGTCCGTCTCGCTCTTGATGCTCCGCACCTCCTCCTGGCTGGGGGCCAGGGCGTCGGAGGCGGACACAGAAGACGGCTGCTGCCCGGCCTCCGTGACCGTGACCGAGGAGGGGGACTCGGGGGTGGTGGGAGGGGTGTTGAGCACGGAGTTGCTGCCGCTGCTCGGGAACTCCGCCTTCTTGTCGCCGGCTTCCAGGGGCCTGTCCTCGGGGGGCTGGCCGTCGGCCCCGGTGGGCGGCGGGGCGTCGGGCTCGGCCCCGGGGGAGCAGCTGTCCTCCTCGGCCACTGTCTGCAGGGCCCCCTCGGCCGGGCCCTCCTCCGGGGCCGGGTGCGGAGGGGAAGCCGCGGCCTCGGTGTCCGAGTCGGAGAAGAGCTCCTTCAGCGTCTTCTTGGGCCACTGGCCTTGGATGCTGGACCAGACGTCTTTGCGGTCCTTCGCCCGGCTGTTCTGAAGTCTCTCGTCCGAGCTGTTGAGGAGTTTGATCCTCTTCTCCGCCACTTCGGAAAAGCCCGAGTAGAAGCCAGTGGTCCGCAGGGATTTCCGCTTTTCCTCCAGGCCGTTGTATTTCTTCGTCGGCGTCAGCTTGGCTTTGGACTTGTCGTCTTCGTCCTCGTCCGAGGAGCTGTTGCTGCTGTTTTCCACGCACAGCGCCTCCTTGTTCTTGGCCTTGTCGTCCTTCTTGCCGGGGGAGCCGGTTTTCGCGCACTCCTCTGTGCCGCAGTACCTTCTCTTCCCGCGTTTGACCTGGGGCTTGGAGGATTTTTCGGGGGTGTCTTTCTTGAGATCCTTTCTCTTTTTTGTGACTTCGTCTTCTTCATCATCGGTGTCTTCGGACAATCCTTCCATTTCTTTTCTTAGCCTTTCTGGAGATTTCGACGCTGGTTTAGATAGGACCAAGTCGGCATGGACCTTGCTTTCTTCCAGCAAAAAGGAAGTGGTCTGCTCCTCCTTGGAAAGATGGTCATTTCTGGCGTGGGGCAAGTACTCAGCCTTCAGGTCCTCCTTGCCAGCATTGTCCATGTCGTGAGCACCTGTCTCATCCTCCTGCTCGCTGTCTTCAGAACTTTCAGAAGCTGGGAAAGAAAGAAAGAAAAATGATACATGAGAGGGAGATTAGCAGAATCTTCTCTGCGCCACACACTTCATATATTAGCTCCTATGTTTACAGCCACCCTGCTCGCCAGGTTTTATTCCATTTTACAAGTGAGGAAATGAAGCATCTGAGAGTGAAGGCGCTCACCAACAGCAGGAATGTCTATATCATGCCTGGCGTGAGAGTTCCACTACTATACACTTTTGCCATAACATGTAAAATTGTCAACATAAAAGTGGTGAATTTTATTGTCCGTAAATTATACCTCATTAGAGCTGTGAGGTGTGTGTTTGAGGAGTGTGTTTTATCATCCCTGTTTTATAGTTTAGACAATGAGGGTTTAGAGAGGTTAAACTACCCCAAACAGCTAGAAAAAGTCGAGAGAGTCTAAATTTGTCATTTGATTCCAGAATTTAGAATCTTAACTATAACATTCTAAGAAATCCATGTAGTATGTTCTTTAACTAGGTTTAAGTTAAAAAAAAATCACGACAATTAAGATGGGTAAAAACGTTAAAAATTTTCAATGTGTTCCTGCATAACTAAATTTTTTTAAATGATCAAAGCAGTATAGGTGGTTATAACTATTTCTACTGAGAGTTATTACCATCATCTCTTAATAATATTCTATTTATTGATTTATGAAGTTTAACCTGATATGGGCAACACGGATATTCTCTCATTAATACCTCATCCCCCTTTCCCTACACTCTCTCTCTCCATGTTTATTTAAATACAGTGGTACCTCAAGATACGAGTGACCTAACATACGAGATTTTTGAGATACGAGCCGTCGAGCGAGCGATTTTTGCTTTGAAATACGAGCAACATTTGAGATAGGAGTCATCGCGCGGATCGGCCGGCTGCACACACCAGTTGACCGCGACTCGAGCATCTCATAGTTTCCCCCGCCTCAAAGGTTACGGAACGAATTAAGCTCGTATCTCGAGGTACCACTGTATATAGCATTTATAACACGTAAATATGGTTCATTGCAGAAACAGAACACTTGTTAACTTTCTTTCTGGTCTAGCCTTCTATTTTTCAAGGAGTTTCCAAAGGTTCTTTTCTACGCACGCTGTCTTCCTGTTTTATGTCTTTCACGTTTATTTCCACTGCTCCACGAAGTCAAGCATCCTGTCCGGTCTCCTTCCTCACCCAGCCTCTACCTGCGAGGCCGCTTTCCTGCTCCCTCTCGGGGGCTGCTCTCTGGATCATTCTAACAGCCAGCATCCTAGGAATCTCAGACCGCCTTTCCCTGGACCTAGACCCACGGTGACATGAATCTCCCATCTTCCTCTTTCTTGGTTCCCTCCCATGTTGTGCTGGACCACCTAGCCGTTTCCTGCAACAGGTGCAAGGGAGGAAATAGTCTTCGCCCTGACACGTCTGGATACAGCCTGACCCTCCAACTTCACCGTGGGATTGGTTGAACCAGGTGCAGAACGGGATCCCCGTTGAAGTTATTTTCCTGCAACATTTTGAAGGTCAGCTCCTGGGCTTACAGTGTTGAAAACACTTTTTCATTCCTTTGTGATGCTTTTATTCCTTCTATTTTATAATTTCCTAACAATGTACTGTGGCCTGGCTCTTTCTGCATCACTTGAAGCACTTGAGAGGCTGTTTTTATTTAAAGATTTCTGCCCATCGGTTCTAAAAATATTTTCTCTTTTTAGTTACTTGCTAATTTCTCCCCGGCCCTGGTCGGGGCTCATAAAGGAGGCGACCGATGGATGTGTCTCTCTCTCCCTCTGCCCCTCCCTCTACTCTATTTAAAAATCAATGGAAAAATATTCTCATATGAAGATTAACAATAACAAAATCTGAACTCTTTTCACGTTATAAAAAATGTGAAATATTTTTTATGGAGATACATTCTTTTACTTCATTTGTTAGATTAGATCTTCCTCTTCTTTTCCCTGCCAGCCAGATTTATAAACCTCTCTCTCCCACCAGTCTTTATCATTGTTATTATCTGATAGTTACACTTCATTCTGCTGTAAATATTAAGCAGTAATGTCACCATAAAAGAGAATATAAAAATGTTATCAAGATAAGCAAAGTTAAATATTCTTCACAAAAAATTCAGTTTAGCTTTATATTCTAATATGTCATAACACAAACTGTACTTTCCATAGCAACAGAAAGGATGGAACCTGAAAAAAACAGCACAGAATCAATACAATAGGATGAATATTAAATTTTAACTACAATTTACTGATGCCCTTGGATCTATTAACAGAAATATTTCTAAGCCTCAATCAGTGGCTGGTTTCATTTCAAGTGATAGAACCAAGAAAATTCTGGTTCAATTAAAAAAATCAATGTGATGTCAATGAATTACCTTTACAGAATGTGATTTATAAAAACCAGCAACAAACACTTGCATGCAAAAAGGATATTTATTATATTTACCTTGAAGTCCATTAAGGATAGAAGTAATTTCTATGGATTTAATATGAGCTGTGTCAGAGTTTTTAGCATCAGCAAGATCCAGTTTAGATACTATTTCAGGAGATGAATTTGTCTGAAATGGTGGTTTTGACAAGCGCCGAAGTTTACAGTTTTTAGGAGAGTATTTTTCATCTTTGTCTTTTTCTTTGTCTAATTTATTCTGGGTTAAGGTAAAAAAAAGTATCTCGTGTTAGCCATAATTTACCATGAGGCATTTATTAGTGACATTATTAATACTAATTTTAACTCTTTTAGTATATTATTCAATAACAAAAATATATAAAAAGCCCCTCAAACAGCCACAGATGTTTTTTCAATATTATTTAACAAATAATGCAGGAGAAGCAAAAAGGTTTTACTATATTTAAATAGCTGAAATACATTAGCAATCAGGTAGACAATTAAGACCAGCATGCCTCTGGGATACCCGAAACCTGTATAATTTTGTTAACCAATGTCACCCCCCCCCTTTTCCAACAAAGACAGACAGTGAAGATGAAAAGGTTTGATGAGGCCCGAGGGGTAGCTACTCAGTTGCTACCCCAATGTTCCAGAGAGAAAAGAATCACCATTTTAGGGACAATTTCACGATTAGGGGCCACTGGAGTATTAGTTAGCAGAAAAGCAAACAGCTTGTCACTGTGAATGTGACAAATGTACTTCAGAAGAACCATTCAACACTCAAATACATACACCATTCAACATAGTAAAATGCCATTAACCAGGTAACAACTGTGCTAAAGCCAATGGTCTGCTTTCTAAGAAAACATTAGAGAGTTTCTCTGCTCCTGAGTAGCTTGCAGTTACTAGTATGTAACCCCGGGCCCTGGGCGGCCACGTTAGGGCTCCCTCGTTGGAAAGCAGAGGGCAGGAGAGGCTGACGTGGGTCACTAAGATCGGGCTGGGTGGCCCTCTGCAATGTGGACACTGAGAGAAGTCTCACAGGTCATTCAGTACAGTTCCCAACATGCTTTTCCGTAAGTGACAGTATCATTGTACCCAAATCTAGCTCGTGCTAAATCTGCGATTTCAAGGAGTATTTCTAATTCTGCTAATACTAACGCACACATACTTAATGCATAATTTGGGGGGGAGGGGAGTTATATTCTGATGACTCAGAAGAAACAGAAAAAAAATAAGCACTTACCTTTATTTTTTTCCGATGTTTTATCTTTGGCACATTTTTATCAGCAGGCCTTACTATTTTATCTGCTTTGATCCATTCATCGTATCTAAAGTGAAAGGAAATGGATATAAATACACAGACCTATACCACAGAGATACTTACGGCATATTAAAGAGAAGCTCATCAATAAACAGAATCGTTACATTTTAGAACTGGAAACAACCCTGGAGATCATTTTAGTTCAACTTCCTGGTTTGATGCACAAAATTCCAACTGCCCTGGCCAGGCTGGCATCGTCTCATGCACAGGATGAAGGTTTGATTCCCAGTTTTAGGGGATCGATTCCTGGCACGGGATGTGCGGGAGGCAGCCAATCTCCATTTCATTCTCACATTCATGTTTCTCTCTCTCTCTCTCAAAATTGAGACTGCCTGTTAGTGATTAGACCATACTTCCTAAATTCTGTGATCCATAAATCCCTTATAATTACAGCATAGGATCTAGACAAGTGTCCTAGCGGATGTTTAACTAACATACTAATGAAATATTTTCCGTTATGCACATGACTTATTGGAAAATATTTCTTCTGAGTCATCTAATGAGGCAAACATGCAAGACAAGATGCAAAAGCAACTCCATGAACTTCCGACGGTCACTCCCTGGCCTCTGGGGATGGAGGCGCCGCACCAGACGGCCCTGAACTGATCAAGTCTGTGAACCCCAAGGGCAGAGTCACGTGACAAATATGTCACAGGTGCTCTCACGTGGCAGGCTCTGCCCTGAGCACTGGGCACCAGCAGGGAAGGGAGCACAGCTCCTGCCTGCCTCTGCGCCTTCTGAAAGAAGGTCCGTACACGTGTGTATTTTTCAATGTGAGGAGTTAAAATATTCACGCAAAGCCAGAAGAAATCATTCAGAGACCGTAACGTAATTGCTCTCACCAGAGAAAAGTCAAATGCAAAAAGCAAGCCTTACAGTTTTGGTTTGGGTATGTTGGCAAATCACCTAAGCAATCACTTAGCAATAATAAAAATGGAAAAGAATGTCAGCCAGATGTCAATGGTTTCTGTGCCCAACATCCATTCAGCTGTGGTTCTTCAACCCAACTCAACCATTTCCAAAGGAACCTTATCAGCGTATGTTAATATACACCCAAGAAGACATCATCAGAGATCAAAAGTAATTACACGCAAAATAAACATTTTCCAAATAATTTCATAAGCAAAACCCAACTGACACAATATTAAAAACTCGCTATCTGAAATATGCATAATTATTAAAAAAGATAAAATGTAATAACCAATAAAGTAAGATATTAGCCATTTATAGTTTGTTTTCTGTAAGGTATATTCATTTAATAACGGCTGAGCAATAATACTTTACATCTTTCTTTCTATACGCAAAAGGTTAAGTGACATATATCATATAACTAAGCTTTTAAAAACTCGTGTCTAAAGTGGAAATTTACGCTGTCATTGCAAGGAGATGAAGTTTCCTCCCTTAATTAAGAACCAATGGGACACTGTACTAGACAAAAGAGCAAGTCATGATGAAAAGAAGCACTAGTTATTAATAATAAACTTTATAAGCAACTTTATCGATATTTACCCACTTGATGAATTTCCTATTATCATCTCAACCTATATTTTTTATTATTTTTTAAATTTATTGATTGATTTTAGAGAAAGGAAGGGAGAAAGAGAGAAACATCAATTTGGTGTTTCACTTCTCTATGCATTTTTCTATGCGCTTGACTAGGGATCGAACCTGTAACCTTACTAAAATGAGGCTCTGAGCTCTCCGGCTATCCATCTATTTTTAATTTGAGAAAATATCTAACACAAAATGTACGAAGACCCGCTGAACACCATTTTATGCTTTTAGTAATGTACTCAGGACACAACAAAAATAAAAAAGTGTATTACTGAAAAGCTAAAATGCCAAACACGCTATTAACATTCCATCTTTCTATTTCGTGTAATACTGTTTAATCCATACCAAAGACACGGGAACGGTATTCATCACAATAAAGAAAATAGCAGCATACGGATAGAAACGTAATTATCATAGCATCGTTTAAGAATTGACACAGCCACCGCAAGCGAATGATACAGTAATGGTATCAATCCATTTTCCTGGAGAATGTAATTCCATTAGCTGAAGCAAAGCTATAGGACTTCAGGCAGAGGTAGCAAGCAGGTTTTATTTACAGACCACCGAAGAGAGTGAGCAACTGGGATTCAGATCCTGAGTTTCTAAAGTATCCCCAAACTCGCTTCACTAGTTTATGGGGTTACAATTTATGGGGTTACTGTATTTGTGCCCATTTAGACAAATGTGCTCCCTGCCAATCTACAAAGCCACCGAAAGAAACAGGCCCAATTTTTATGTTTTTACAGAAAATACACCTGCTAATCTACAAACTCCTAAGCGGCAAAGTCCCGTTTAATAAACACTCGGAGGCTGAGAACAGAAAGCAGGCCCGCTGGAGCGGCCAGGATAACTGATGCATCTTTATTTCACACGCACACAAAACGTTTATTCGCACTTGCACTGAAAAACCGGATCAACTCAGAAGTAATGGAAGTTCCCCGCCTTGCTTTTGCTGTTTGACATTTCTCTACAGGTAGGACTGTCTTAAGTACTGTGCTCGTTGCAGAAGATTTTCGCACAGCCTTCTGAGTGCCATAGTACTTCTTCATTTGAATTCTAGAAACTGGAACCTTAACAGTCCAGTTTGACATGCCCCGGAAAATTAAGAGGTGCCGTATATGAAGACTAAATTAGAGTGTGGGCTCCAGGGAGATCCGGGCCACATCTGTCTCAACCCGTTAGTGTCTACATTCTACAGGGATGGCGTTATATCCCATCCTTTTTATCAGGATTTTCATTTCTGCTTTACTCCCAATTCTGTGGCCAAGGAGGTCCAAAGTGGTTCAATGTTCATTCACTCTCACGTTTTTCAGTTCTGAATGAGGGATATAAATAATCATTACATTAAGGTAAAGGTTTATATAGCAGTTTAGGGGGAAAAAAGAATAATGTAGAACAGTGGTGTGTTGTTTTTTTTTAAACTAAGATATTTCCTTTTTAAGAAAACCCTGTTTGGTAGAAAATGATGTTTCAGATCCCACAAAACTCACATCAACGGCCCCACTTGGGATTTGCTAAATGGCCACCGTAGCGAATGGCTGCCGGTGGAAATAACACTCCTTTCATGAACCTTCATGCGCCAATCTTCCTTTTCAAGGTCGCATCAAGTGTACATTCAGGGATCGAGCTGGATTTCCAGAAATCACGGGCAGGCAGTGGTTAGAGCTGCCGAGGGCTTGCTGCAGTCCCCATTAGAGTAGCTTCGGCCAAGAAGGAGCAGCACAGTTGCGTGTGGCTTCTCTTCCTTTTCTTTTTTAAAAAACGTTTTCTGCGCCAAACTGATGACACGCGCTGGGGACAAGATGGCCAGCGCCCCCCAGCGTTTCCCATTCATCGGCAGGACGGACTCTGGTCCCCACGGCAGAGAAAGAGGACGCTGTTACACGGGCTAAGAAAAGGATCCGCTTCATCTGCGGAAGTGCCGCTGTTTCGTCTCCGATGCTGCCCAGTGTGGGGTCCGCCCGACGGTTCTTCACCGAGACGGTGGGTTATCTCTGTGCCAAGGCGCAGACCGCGCCGGCGTGCGCTGTCAGGAGGAGCGCATCCTTCTCAGGGACCCGAGCTCGTCTTGTCGAACATTCTCCTCTTCCCTTCTCTGTCATTAACGCCCCACGCCGCCCCGGGAAATCTCCCCTATCCCGCCAACCCACCATCGATTTCAAGGCCAACATACTGAGTATTTCTCCCCCTAACACCCAAGTGCTCCCAGGAGAGGGTACCTTCCTTTGTTCAATGTTTTCTTTTTTTATTCATTTTTTACAGAGAGGAAGGGAGAGGGATAAAGAGATAGAAACATCGATGAGAGAGAGACATCCATCAGCTGCCTCCTGCACACCCCCTACTGGGGATGTGCCCGCCACCAGGATACATGCCCTTGACCGGAATCGAACCCGGGACCTTTCAATCCGCAGGCCGATGCTCTATCCACTGAGCCAAACCGGCTTCGGCTAAATCTTTTCTTACTGAGACAGAAAGTTTTGTCTTAACTATAGAATAATTTTATGAATGTCTCGACTCATACACATCCTAAGCCTCTTGTTTGAGATAACAGAAAACCAGCCCTGAGTATAATGCAAGTTACAGAATGCTTAACTTCTACCCGCTCATCACAGAATTAATGCGTTTTAAAAGGCCTTGTTATAAACTAGCAAATATATATATATATCTATATACACACACACACACATACACACATACATACACACATATACACAACCACACACATTTATATTTATAAATAAATGAATAAAATAAACTAGCAAAATAACCAGGAAAACTGAAAGGCGAGGGCAAAAAGACGATGTGGCTTTGATCTATCTTGGGGGCCTTATTTTTAATAATTAATTTTTGTTGGCTCCTAGTTTTAAACTAACACATTCTACATTCACACCCTCGGCAAAAATGGAACTCCCTCTGCACTTAAGTTTAATAAGACCACTTAGTGGGATCAAAATGATTAAATATCAAAGAATGGGCACAACATTCCTCCAGCAACTGCATCTGAGACTGCGAGCGCCTTCCGGGAGCACAGCATTCATGCCAGCACCGCCGAGGCGGCATGAGGGCCAACGGACCAGAGAGGGAACTACACGGGATTTTACAAGTAGCATCTGGCAAAGCTTGTTTCAGGGCAAGATGAGCCTTAAAATGCAAACTTTGTTCATCTGGTTGGTTAGAAATAAAGAACCACCGGATGGATCAGATCTGTCCTTCTCTCACCATAAAGAAGGAAATCGGATTAGACGTTTCTAGAATTTCCGACTGTGCAACCGGACAACATACAATGTACTCTGAAGGGACAGGGTATTATTTTTAAGAAAGTGATGAAATTTTTTTTGGGTAACTTTCCAAACAAATTATAATTTAAATATGAAGCAGGAGAACTCTAACTCTATTCCTCCTTGAAGAGACTAGGCCCTCATGAGACCACCACTTAACACTTCTAAGATTACCTTTGCCAGGGCTACAACGCACCATAGGCTATACTATTTCTAAAGTGATATTAAACATTCCCAAATGAAGTTTTTCTTAAAGGGTACCTAAACGATCGGACCCCAAAACGGACAGAAACTCTGGACCAATGTGAAACACAGAATTTCTTTGGATGAACCAAGGGAAACTTGGTTAAGAAAAGCACTTTGTAGCCCACCCTGAAAGCGAGCCTCTGTCTTGCCTTGCAGCTCCCTAGCTAGGAAAGGGAGGGCCTGTTACATGGCAACCCCCGTGTTTCAAACATGAGGATACATTGCCGAAGCTTCTGGAAAACACTGGAACGCAGGCACGGTTAAGGAGGCGTTCAGGCCTTCTTGAAACAGCCAAAGCTTCTTAAGCAATCTCAATGCTAAACTCCCTGCCTCCGGAAAGAAATGCGAGGGCCGCAGGAAAGGAAGGACTTAGGAAGATTACAAAGAGGTGGCTATGGCCAAAAAGTTGAAAAGGCCAGAGAGCGAGAAGTCTGATCCTTGGCTGGGAGACATCAAGAAGCTCAGATCTCTCTCGAGTTTTTCAGGATTTTCATGTTTTTCAGGATTTTCCTATCATTTCACCAAGGGTCGCCTTTGATGAATCCACCAGGCAGGTAAACGTTAATTGGGAAGACACTAAGGATGTCTTCTAGGTATTAACAACAGAAGGTAGGAAGTCACCACACGAGGCATTGACATCCTAAAAACGACGTATTTTTTTATACAGTGCTACGACCTCCATGAAAACACTGATCAGCCTGCAAGCCATTGGTTGGGTGTTAAAAGAGGAAAGGATTTATCAGGGTTTCAGGTAGCAATCACTAGCTAAAACTCAAGTTACCTCACATTCCATCCGCAGTAATGGACCAAGTAAAGGACCTCTCCACCTTCGACATCAGAATCTTTAATACTAGCTTCATACATTTTTTGATTTTTCCCTCGTCCATACCGCACTTGGACTTTCATGCCTGGTGGATAGCATTCAAATTCCTCTTCCTCGTTGTTGTCATCCTCCTCTTCGTCCTCTTCGTCGTCGTCGTCGTCGTCCTCCTCCTCCTCCTCCTCCTCCTCCTCTTCCGCTTCTTCGTCATCTTCGTCTTCCTCTTTATTCGTTTCATCTCTTGAAAGGTTTAAAAAATGGCAGTTAATAAAGGACACTGCATAAGCTTTTCAGTTCCAAACCACATACACTGATAAAAACTGCGGCTGGGATCGCGCCGGGGACAGCGGGTTCCGTGTGCACGAATTCTCTGCTTTGCAATTTCACATTAGAAACTAGCACTGTGTAAGGTGACCGCGGTCACAGGAAAGATACGGTTAGAGAGAAGGAACATTGAAAAATAAGCGCGTTAAGGGAGAGCCTCCAGCGGCCAGACGGACAGGCGTTGGGCTGCAAGAACAAGAAACTTGTACAGTCGACTGTTACGATTGTCTCAGGTTTTATTATGCGAGTGTTTCACATCTCGGTTCACAAAAACCAAAACCATTAAACCTCAGGGCCATGTTCTGACTAAAGTTATTTTTTATTCAAGTATGTCCAGCCTCAGGATATTTAAAACAAAAACTTTTGCTAGTCTTAGTAACTTTAAAAGGTGCTCCAACTACAATCAAGTGTTTTATTATATACTGAAATGTTACTTGACCTGTCACAAGTATATTCTACTAACGTCACATTAATATCCCATCATTTTTTTTTCTTTTTATTCTTCTAAACTTCAAAATTTTCCGCTCTCTTTACCATATTCAATGAAATTCTTCTCTACCAACTCCCTCAACTTTAAAGTTCCAAATGAAACTCAAAGTTGTATCATTCAGAGGTACAACTGCAACCATTCTGAGCTTTTCAGTACCCTGTACTTTCGAAATGAGTATTCATAATCATTTTATATTAGCCATAAATCTGTACTAAACAAGTTGGAGAGCATCTCAAGCCATAAATCTTCCCAAGCACTAGATTACAAAATATCAATGCTTTAGTATGAAACTCGACATTTAGTTAAGTTTTTATCTGCTCTGCAGTATGCCTAAACATATTACAATAGATTCCCCTCAAAAAGAATTCATCACTTTACAGCTGACAAATGAGTAAACATCATAAAACAGAATCACAGAACAGCTGAACATTAAACTTTAAAAGTTAATAGAAATAGTATTTATACAAAAAGCCAACTTCCGCTGGTAACTTTAAATATTCTTATATGCCTTTTTAGCAATAACGTATCTTAGCATTCCTAATTATACAGGCAACAAAAGTGCAATAGGAAGAGATAAAAGCAGCATTACAACCCTTTTTAGTCTACGTCTTTCCTTCTGTACAGTGAGGGATGAAGGGAAGCCCGATAAACCTACGAAATTAAGTCTGTGTTCATAAAAGTGTCAATTTTCTCTGAAATATATCCCAAGTCTGTAAGAATTCTCAAGAATTATTCCTCTTTTAAAGACTCATTTACAGCCCTGACCGGTCTGGCTCAGCTAGAGCGTCGGCCTGCAGACTGAAAGGTCCCAGGTTCGATTCCGGTCAAGGGCATGTACCTTGGCTGCAGGCACATCCCCATTAGGGGGTGTGCAGGGGGCGGCTGATTGATGTTTCTCTCTCGTCGATGTTTCTAATTCTCTATCCCTCTCTCTTCCTCACTATGGAAAATCAATAAATTATATATATATATATATATATAAAAGACTAATCTATAGCCAAATGAGTGAAGGCCTAGGAAGAGTGGGTGGGGCATTGAGGGGGTCAATGGGAAAAATAAGGGGGAAATCTGTAGTACTTTCAGCAATAGATAAGTAAGTAAATAAAGAAACAAACAACAGCCAAATGAATACTTTAAACCTAAAACCTAAAGGAAACCTACTGTAATCTAAGATAAAAAGTATGAACTCTATTATCGAAAATACATTAACAGCTTTAATATTAAAGATCAGTATGGCTAAAATATCCAAGAAATTACCAGAAAGGTTGTATTGAATAAGAAGCTATTATTAACAAACTTAAACAAATGTTTTATCTGTGTATTATATACTATATACATATGTAAAATTAAAAGTTAAAATATCAGGGGAAAAAAGGAAATGTATTGTGCTGGCCACAATCAAATAAGAGAGTTATCATGCACCTCAGAATCATGATATAAAAGGAGAAAGATAGAATAAAAAGTCTCAACTTCTTTAAAAATGAAAACAAATCTAACCGGTATCTTACATCATGTAAAACGCTCAGCAAAACTGATCAATGCCAAGAATTGCAAGCACCAGCCTACATTAAGTGGTAGCCAGAGTAATCTTTACTTCATCTGAATAAAAACTCAACCCTCTGTACTAACAAATCAAAACAAAAAAATAAAAATTTCACATTTAATAGCAACTTCAGAAACAAATCAAAGTCATGAAAATAATATACTGATGTGTAAATAATCAGACAACACAATTACTGGCTTAAATCGGCCATAGAAAATTCTTCTCTTCTAAGAATTCAGTAGCAACATCAGAGGTAAGTGCACTAAACCAGATACAACACAGAATGCCAAGAAAGACAGCCTTTGGATGTATACAATGCAACCAGCATACAGGTTAAAGAAATGAAGTTAATGAATACATTACACACACACACACACACACACACACACACACACACACACACACACATATCAGCAAGAATTTTTCATCTGAATTTACAAAGAAATATCAAATTTTCCCAGTTTGATGTCACACTCCTTATAATGAAACAAATTAAAAGAAAAAAGCTACCACTTACCAATACCTATTATGGATCAGACACGGGAATATGGAGGTAGGTTATTAAAAATTCTTGATCGTAGCTACTTAGTGGAAGTTATATATCAGAGAAATACTAATTCTTTTTAACTGTAAAATTTTCTATTGCACTGATCTAATAAAATTCAGAAATCACTTTTGGACATTTCTAACACACAATGCTTCTAAAAAATATCAATTACACTAGGATAATTTCAGTTTGTGGTATGACATATACTAGCATATATATCTCTGTAGTAAGAAAAGCCAGAGAGTTGAAGAATTAAACGAATTAATAAAACCCTACAAAATACAGATTTTACTAATAATAATGTTTTTAAAGTACTAATGTGAAAAATAAAGATAATTACTGGTAACAAAGAGAAAATAAAGGCTTATCAGAGTGCCATTGACACAGTAGATGCTCCAGAAATAGCTGCAGATTTAAATGGCACATTTTCAGGCATAAATAGCTGAATCCTTACTAAGTTCTTTCTTAATAGTTGAAATAGTGCCCAGTAGCAGTATGTATAATTTCAAATAAACATTTACATACAGAGAACTATAACCAAATATAATGAACAAACAAACTATATTCATCTAAAACCCTTTAAATTTTATCTGCATGCTGAGGCCAAATTTGCAAAATAACACTCAAATGATAAGAGATTTTAGGCAAAAAACCAGATATTCACTAAGTTTCTTAATAGTTGCAACAGCAGTAAGGAATATGTGAGACAAATATTTGAACACACAGATAGAAACAAAGATAAATACCTTTTACTATATTCATCTAAACATGGTTTTTTTTTTTTCTTCCTCCCTTCTTGGCTTCATGCTATAGCCAAGTTTCAGAAAAATATTAAAATGATAAAAAAAACATTGGTTGTACTTAATGAATTGGGCCACTAACAATGAGGAATGTTTAGGGTTTTGAAACCTCAGAATTAAGATTAGACACCAAAGATCACCTTTAAAATCCAGGAGTCCACTGGCAGTGTACAAATTACATTGCTATATAAATTCTTCATTCCAAACTAACCAAAACAAGTGAATGCTACTTGCACATCAAACACAGCGTAACAATTTTGGCCTCTTAAAAACTGATTATTAGCACTTTTCCATTCTTATTTTTTGCTTAAGAAATGAATACAACTGTCAAAATCTACAGCCAACATACCACCTACGAAACATTGGCGAAAATCATTTTTCCAAATGTGCATTATCTGGTTATTTAGCCGAGCTTAATATAGTAAGAAGTACTTTTCTCTAGCTGAAAATTGTATAAAATTTCTATGATGAGAGCAAAAAGAATCAATCAAAAATATGACCTTTTGCTACATTTGCATTGGTAGGGTCTCTGAAGTAGGCAAATGCTATTTATGTAATAAGTACAAATCAGGCAATTATTCTATA
This sequence comes from Lasiurus cinereus, assembly GCA_011751065.1. NCBI lineage: Eukaryota > Metazoa > Chordata > Mammalia > Chiroptera > Vespertilionidae > Lasiurus > Lasiurus cinereus. The sequence goes on along the minus strand of JAAGEH010002526.1, from coordinate 11,127,589 downwards.
TTTTGGCCATCACATTTCGGTTCACACATACACGCGCATACAAAGAGGAAATTACGAGAACCCATTCGGCCAAAATGCATCTTTAACCAAAAACAGAGTTCTTACCCAGATTTTGCTTTTTCTTCGTCAGCTTCTACCTTTATGCTGAGGGATTCATCTATCCTAGTTGTCTCATCATTTTTGTCGACGAGATTTTCATTTTCTTCTGTCTTTTTAAGGTTCACTTCTTTTTCCTGATCACTTTGTGTAGATACAGATTCTAATAAATTCTTTTTACTTCCCTAGAAAAAGATCAGAGCAACTAATCCAACAAAAGTAAATACCATCAACTGAATTCCACGTTCTAATTCAAAAAGGGACCAACCAATACTAATATTGAGAAAGGTTTTAAGAAACTCCTGCGTTCTTAAAACGCTAGGCAAAAATATTGAAGAGCTATTTTAAACACAAAAATAGAACTTACTGAAGAAAATGCACCATCTATCTAAGTATAAAATTATAGAATAAATTAACGAATCTTTGAGAGTATGTAGAAAATGTAGCAAAGGCGGCCAAGGACAATATCTGATTTACCAGAGAGGGTTTAATATTTTCCTTTCTTTCAACATCATCTTCAGTAAGCTTTTCTTCTTTTATTATTATCTTCTCCTCCTCTTCAATCTTTATCTCTTTCATTTCCGGTTCACTTTCTTCCTTAACTTTGATTTCTTTTACATTTTCACACTCCTTACACGGCTTGTTGGCAACTTTCTCTGGCAGTGCCATCTGAAATTCAATATTGGCCGATCGACAGTACTCCTCAAAACCATACAAGTATCTAGAAACACGAAGAGAAATTACATTTAGGCAAGATTTTTGAAGTATCACTATAGAGCTGTGGTTATTTAAATTTGTTCCTTTCTCGTTTTTCAGATAGGGAGCCTTATTAACATTCTCGTGTATTCTAGTTCGGTTCTTCCCAATCTTTTTAACCCAAATAGAAACATTTTTCAAAGAAAGTTTCCTTTAAAAAAAACTATGCTCAAAGTGAAAAGACAATCATGATCTTAAATATACGAACTGTAACAACAGGAGCTTTTACAAGCTCTAGGGATAGCATGTTCGTTGAGCACTTCTTTCTAAGGCAGGCTGGGCCTCTGAGCACATGTAAATCTCATGTAATCCTCTGAGTAATCCTATGAAGCAAGCAGCAGGATCTCCTTCTACAGAGGGGGAAACTGAGGCTTCGGAGAACAAAATGGTGCAAGGGCACCGATCGCTAGTAACGGGCAGGGCCAGGAATCAAACTTGTGAGTACCTAACTTTTAAAATATTAGCATTTTAGCCGTAACCGGTTTGGCTCAGTGGATAGAGCGTCGGCCTGCGGACCGAAAGGTCCCAGGTTCAATTCCGGTCAAGGGCATGTACCTTGGTTGCGGGTACATCCCCAGTAGGGGGTGTGCAGGAGGCAGCTGATCGATGTTTCTCTCGCATCGATGTTTCTAGCTCTCTGTCCCTCTCCCTTCCTCTCTGTGAAAAGTCAATAAAATGTATTTAAAAAAATAAAATAAAATGTTAGCATTTTAACCTAAAACTGCTTCACAGACTAGCTCATAGATCTAGTGTTCATAGAATACTCTAGAAAAATGTTGTATTACAGATTATTCTAGCGAAAACTTCTGATTTCTTCTTAGAGCCTCAGTCATGGGATACATCCCATCCTGCTTTCTAGATAAAACAGTGAATATTGCGATATCAAGTACAGCGACTTACTTTTTATAAGCACATTTAACATTGTATCCCGCAGCCGAGTTTAAGACAGGGATTCCAAGGTCTTGGTAGACTTGCTTCCAAACGGCTCCACTTTCAATCTAACGGACAAAATGAAATGAAAACTTCCAAATTAAAGGTAGGAATATAAAAATATTTTTAGAAACATAGTACATGTAAATATGTTTATATTCATTGGTTTTAGTCTCAAATGGATGAAAAATTTCCATCTCAATAAATACTCAATAAAAAACTGATTCACAACATTTTAAAGTTTTAGTATTCTAACAAATCTCAGAGAATTAAGCAATGTTGAAATATTATACCATTTCATTTTATTTTTATTTTGTTTAATTAAATCTTTATTATTCAGCCATTTCATTTTAAATAAACCCTGGTGTGGTAAATAAGAAAATGTCCAAATTCCTAATAAAAATTTAAAATGAAGCAACACAGACAGAAGTTTTAAAATGATGTATCATGTCTCACAAAACTTACAAGCTAATAAATCAAAGCAGTTCTATGGATTTTACCAAAACGTTTATTCTACGGAAAAAATTTTCAGTCTTAATTAGATGAGCATCATTTAACATGGCAATCTTGAGATAATTTCTTCTAGTTCAAAAAAAAATTTTCTGGATGTTTCTATTAATACATATATAAATGATATGTTTTACATAGCAGGCACAGTGGGAGAGATTATAGATAAAAAGAAGATTAACGCATAACCATGCTCCCAAGAATGTTACAGTTTAGTGGGAGGTATAAGCAAGAATTTCCATCGATATACTTATGCTGTGACTTAAGACATAACTAAATAGTTTATGAAAGTTTGACAAATTTAACAGTAAGTCAGAAATCTCATTTAAAAAATCTTTAATTAAATTTAAATTTGTTCTGAGGAAGCCAGCTCTGTTTTTAACCAGACATTTCCATTTTTTATTAATTGCAATAAATAATTTGATGAGAAAACATGTATAAAAAACACGCTTCACTTTTGATTGTAATACTTACATTATCAAATCCTCCAAGTTTGTGTACAAGTCTGAATAACTTAAAGAGATTCAAATTTCTATATCCAAGTACAGGTCGTTTGTTAATAGGTGTGCCTATTAAGGAAAACACAAAATATATTAAAAATCACACTGCATTTTTTAATTTAAAATGTCCAAAGATTCAAATACAATGCACTGAGTGTATGCATACACACACAAAGTGGGACAAAAGTGGCTTTATACTTGAGTATAAAACAGTTTATTCTTATAAGATTATTCATTGCATTTTCCATACGAACAACTGTAAACCTATTTTTTTTTAATATATCTTATTGATTTCAGAGAGGAAGAGAGAAGGAGAGAGAGAGAGAAACATCAATGATGAGAATCACTGATTGGCTGCCTCCTGCATGTCCCCCACTGGGGATCGAGCCCACAACCCAGGCATGTGCCCTTGGCCAGAATCAAACCCGAGAGACCCTTCAGTCCACAGGCTGACGCTCTAGCCACTGAGCCAAACCAGCTAGGGCTGTGAACCTATTTTTTGTCCTATGTTTTATATAGCAGGTAGAGCGGAAGAGATTATAGATCTAAAGATAAAACAGTGCATATATATGGCTGGGGTGTAGGAGGGAATGATGTTCATCAAAAGCAGGTCCATTTCATTAAAATTTTTTTCCCCTTACCAGGTTGTTGAAACCTTATATGATTTCATTCCATTATTATTCTCTTTATGAGTTAAAGAATAAATACCAAAGAAATCATAATAATAATTTTAAAAATCAGGGAAGCAAGGTTTGGTAAAACTGTTGAAATGATGGGCATCTGCTTCACATTGAGTTATCTTTATGATACCTTCTTTGCATTTTAAAGATTAATTTTCTTTTTAATGATGAGAAAGAAATATCTATTTGTTGCTCCACTTACTTATGCATTCATTGGCTGATTCTTTTTCTTTTTTTTAATATATTTTATTGATTTATTACAGAGAGGAAGGGAGAGGGATAGAGAGTTAGAAACATCGATAAGAGAGAGACACCGATCAGCCGCCTCCTGCACACCCCCCACTGGGGATGTGCCCGCAACCAAGGTACATGCCCTTGACCGGAATCGAACCTGGGACCCTTCAGTCTGCAGGCTGACGCTCTATCCACTGAGCCAAATCGGTTTTGGCCACTGGCTGATTCTTGTATGTGCCCTGACACGGGATTGAACCTACAACCTGGGCACATGGGGACAGCACTCTAAGCAACTGAGCTATCCAGCCAGGGCTGACTTGCTTTGCATTTTACTGAATTATTACTTCTCTAAATGCTTCTAGAATAAAGCTATCATTTTCTTTCATTCTAATATGGGAAAATGCAGGGCAAGGGCACCTATCAGCCCGTTAGAAAACGCAGAGGAAATAAGAGAACAGAGCTACACAACCTATGGCCCTTTCCGAAAGGTATCTGACTGGCATAACCATATTTTACCACTAATATGAGATTCTATTCATTGCCTTCTATTTATGTGACATAAAAGCCTAAGAAACAGCCTCCCTTCTTAGGCCAAGCTTCCATTTACACAAAGAAATAAGACAGGAGTCAAGGACAATGTGTATTCTAGAAAGACAACTACATCAGAGCAGCCACTATCAGTTATGAAAACAGAAGACAAACAGCCAGCTTCTCCTCATCAGGAAGCAAAGGGCGATGTAAAAACAATTACGGGGTCAAGTGGCATTTCCAAATCTTACTCATTCGTGTCCTTCCCCGCAAGCGACAGAGCTTTCTGCTTCTCCCGACTCCTTTCTTTCCCAGGAAGGAAGAAACTACACTCTGAAGAGCTGAGCAAGAGGGTAACAGTGCCACAGTCCTGGGGAACCGGGTCACCACGGATGCACCTGTTCCTCTCCCCGTACCCCGCATTTAGGTGACAACACTAGGCAGGTTCATGAGCTAAGCCAAGGTTCCCCCTGAAATACTGTCCCATTTCCCTACTTCTGGCTCTGGGTGTGGTTCATTCTCTTAGTTGTGAGGCTGAGCCTTTTCCTAGTGGCATCTATGTGGGTGCAAATACTACAATGGTGCTGCTATGATCCCCCCTCTGTTGCTGCTCCCTAACATCACAGCTCTTTGGAGGAAGCGCACTAGTGGGGAGAGAGAAACGACAGGACAGAACAAGGCACTGACGGGTCCACGGCCATGAGACCCATCAAAACACTGTCCGAGTCCTCACTCCCCTTTCCACGCGACAGACACGATGTGAGGGGCTGGTGATGCTGGCGATCAGAGAGATCGCCAGGATTGCCAGAACAGGAAGCTTAATGAACAGAATTATTAGTTTTAAAATATTAACTACGAATATAACTGATACCTACAACATCAATGATGAGAAAGAAAAAAGAAAAAAGAAAGAAAACACACTCACCTCTGTCCTCCATGAATTTGTACAGCTGCTGCAGAAAGTTTTCTCTTTCTTCTGGAAACGGTTCTATTTCTTCCTAGTTTTAGTCACAGAAGAAGAGAATATTATTTTGCCCCGTTAAGCACTGAATACAACAAGCCGCTTTCCAACCAACAGCAAAGACTAATATTCACTAAAATATTTCCAAGGCTTTTTAGCCAATACAAATTATTTCTTCCTACTGAGCTGTTCGAACCCAGAAAATGCTAGACGTTTTTGGCTGTAGAGAGGAATATGTCCTAAGAGGTGTCTCCAAAGCGACAATCCCCAAATAATGTAAATTCTCAGACAAGAAATGAGCCTCCGAAGATGGTTCGCCAACGGTTGGGTTATCTCACGTAAGAGATCAAGTCTTTCAATCAGGGTCACAGGCTCAAGAAGACCTACTCTCCCTTCTACGAAACTGGGCCAGGGTTTAAGGTCAAAGCTGACTCGGTTATTGCCCCTCGTGGAACTGTACAAGTGTGGGTCCCAGTAGCTGTAACTACAAGTGTCCCTCATCACACACAGCCTCAGTGTGTAGCCCTGCAAGCGTGTTCCATCGGTAGAGCGGTGAACAAACTTGACCTACAATACCTGAAGATTCAGACTTAGGGAAATCTCCAAGTAATAAAATAGTCCCCCGGTTTATGAATTACAGGGGAGGGGCTAGCTTCTTGCTGCTGTGGCCAGGGGCTGTGGGTCCTGATGCGACCTGCAAGGGGCAGGGTAGGAGGTGAGAGGGAGGAACTCATCAACTCAGCGGCTATCATGCACCCACAAACCTGTTCCGGGCACCAGAGATGGACGCAGAGGGCAGGTGCTGAATCAATTAAAGGAAAATGAGCAACGACTCAGAGTAACGGCAGAGGCCGTGGTCCGAACGGTACCCCACGGCTCCAGTTACTCCGGCTGAGGCCAAGGTCTCTCTAAGAGTCAAGGAGCATGCGTTGCTATTGAGAATCTAAATAAATCGCTTTAATCGTTAAAACTGTGTCCAGTGCCCTTGTCTGCGTGAGATTTGCCCCTTTAGTTTAAGCGCTAGCCGAGCAGAGGAAGGCCAGTTAAAAACAGAAACTCATGCTGATAAAGTATGAGGCTTGCTAGCTGGGCAGAGGAGAATCAATGACGATTATTCAATTGTTTAGGATAAATCTGCATTTCTCAAATCTCAGGTTAAACATGTCTACATATGCTGTGTGTCAGTAAAGTAGTCAGATTTCAATAAAGGAATCTGTTTTCTAGATATCACCTCATGTTCCCATGGCACCATATTTGACTTTCATAAACTGAAATTAATTCTTGTTACAAAATTTGTAAGTTAAGTTTACATATATATATATATATATATATATATATATATATATATATATAAAACACAAAAAAGGTTACGCTATGTCAGACACTGTGAATGTAAGTACAAGGAAGACCAGGTCCCTACCCTTGAGGAGCTTATAGATTAGGAGGGGATTTAAGAAACAGACGTAAGTCAATGTACTGATACATGTGTGTCTGTGTACATACACAGACACACAGAAATGACAAAATCTGTACAAGGACCAGGAGTAGTTTAGACTAGCAAATGGAGTGATTACTTTCCTGGGGTGAGAAAGGCGATGGTTTACAAAAGGTTACCCCTTACAATGGTGACATGTGTCGGGTTTGAAAACTCAACAGGAGGGTGCCAGGCTGACTGGGGGAGGGGAGAGAAGGGGAGGGCACTGAGAATAGAGGTCCTGGTACGTGCAAAGGTGAGTAGAAGAAGGTATATAATTTGATATTGCTACAGCATAAAGTTCCGAGTTGGGAGGGAAGGGGGAGGAGCATACCAAGAGCAGAAATGAAAAAAGGAAGGCAGGGCTGGATTATAAAGGGGGACCTCTAAGTGCAGCTTGATTTTTACAGTGATAAGATGCTACTGAAGAGTTTTAACAAGAAACGAAGCACTCATTTTAGCATTTTAAACAGAAAGCAGTGGGGGAGAAGACTGAAACTCAGGGAAACTTTTAGACTACACACTGTCACTATAGATCACGTATCATAGAACAACCGATGCAAGTAATAGTTATGTGGCAGAATTTCATAACTTACCTAAAGTATTACATACTGACATTAATTTAGTTTCCTGAAAACATGAAATACAGTCACTTCAGGATCAAATACACTAGCTTCGCTATCTGTACCTCTTACCCAACAACTTTTATGAAGTCGCTCAACAAACCCCGAAAGAGTACAGTGGTGCAATGTCGCTAATAGTAGCATGGACATCTTTTCTTGGTTCTTGTCACTGCCAGACCTCAAGTACTAGCCACAAGAATGTCTAAAACTTCAGCTTCTTTATTATTATAGATAAATATACATGATTTTATTAATGATCTTATCAGAATTACTCATCCATTTATATGAGATAAAATCATGTAAGATTCTCATTAACCTTTACTTTTTTACTTACTGTTGTAATACTAGATGGAATATATATTTTATACTTTTCTAGGCATTTTAATAAAATACGCAGATGTCGTGTAAACACTGTATGAAGTGACAGCTCTCCGCAGGGCAGTGAAAAAGCATGTGCAAGTTTTCTATATGAATAGGTATTTCCTTAATCATCTGTTAAACCCCCAGCGTAGTCAACTTCAGAAACGTTTCTGAGGTTATCGGGGTAACTGTACTTACTTCTAATTTCACAAGCCCATATTTCCATTTTAAGGCAAGCAGGCAAACTATTTGATTACGATGAGTATCACAAATACAACTTTATTATAAAGTATTTCTAATACGAAAAGCATTCAAGTAATAAGTGACTTTATGTCTAACTCAAAGTTCTAACTCAAAGTTCTAACTCAAAGAAAACCCCACTGCGATTTTAGCGGGGGGGGGGGCCCCAGCTGTCTGCACTGACCTCCTCCTCACTGCTGTTGTCCTCCTTCTCCTTCTCGTCCTCCTCCTCCTCCTCGTCCTCCTCTGCCTCACTGCTGGAGCTGTCTTCCTTCAGCTCCGTCTTCCAGTTCGCAGGGATGGTTCGACTCCGGTGGAACTCCAGCGCCTGCTCGAAGGCTGGAAAGAGACCATGAACTTGGTGAACTGGGCAAGTCAGCCAACGTGACTTACCTACAGATAACGAACAAACGAAGAAATGGAAACCACTGCGTAAATCCTGCTGACGGTTAGTAAGCGCCTACTGTGTGCCAGGCCCTGAGCTAACGGCTTTTCAGTCTTGAGCATCAGGCAGCCGTTTATAGAAAACATGGCAAAACTGCTCCATTGGAAGGGGACTTCGTTCTAACACATACAAAAGAGCAGTTTTCTTCTTTTAAACAGCAATTAAGCGTGTCTAAGAAAAACAAATTTAAGTTAGGTAAATCTTTCATCGTGTACCCGACAAATGACAATTAAATAGTCACATGCCAGCCAGAACCACTGCGATGAACATACAAGACCTGGAAATATATTTTCTCTACATCTCTAAACTTGGATTATGTTAACAATGAACTTCAATTAAAATTAGCTATGCAATTATTCTCATTTTATAATACATGGAAATAAATACTAAACCGTAAATTCTTGATGAGTTTTAACCAGTCTATGCAACATATTGTTAGAGTTGATGAATATAAGCAAAGAGAAAATAAACAGCTACATCCAATGGCAAAAATCTAGTAAGAAAGGCAATTATAGCATTTAATATGACCAGTGAATAACATAATAAATATAACTATTGTTATGGTATGCGAAATGCCAAATCAAAATTATTTTGATTCCGCCGAAACCGGTTTGGCTCAGTGGATAGAGCGTCGGCCTGCGGACTGAAAGGTTCCAGGTTTGATTCCGGTCAAGGGCATGTACCTGGGTTGCGGGCACATACCCAGTAGGGAAGCAAGAGGCAGCTGATCGATGTCTCTCTCTCATCGATGTTTCAAACTCTCTATCCCTCTCCCTTCCTCTCTGTAAAAAATCAATAAAATATATTTTTAAAAAAAATTATTTTATTTAGAGGCAAAAGCCAGACTATGGCAAGAGCTGCTGATACAGTGCTTTCACACTTTCAATAATATTAAAAGCTGAAAAGAGAAAAAGGAAACTATGGTAACAAAAGACACGTGGGTTTACGAAAGACAAAGTCACAGAAAACGAAGTACAATTTTAAAGGCAACTTTTTAAAAATGTCCTTTTTAAAAAATGTTTTATTGAAAGCATTACAGATGTCTCCTTTCTTCTCTCCCCCCCTAACCACCTCCACCCTGCACCCATCCCCTTCACCACTATTGGCTGTGTCCGTGGGCTATGCACATATGCACACAAATTCTTTGGTTAATCTCTACCCACCCACCCACCAACCCCCACCTACAAACACTTCATCTCCAAAAACACTCTCAGTCTTTTAATGAGCAACTTATTCCAGGATTACCTTACCTTGTTTTAACACAGGATCAGGCTTTGCTGCAGCGTCGCTAGTAATTTCATGGACATCCTTTCTTGGGACTGAAGTACTGTATTATTTTTCCAATTTTAAATAAAAAACAAACACAGAAAGACAACAGAAATTAATTAAGAGCCTAATTATACACCACAGAAAGCTACTGGAAATATGGGAATACTGACATTTACACAAGGTTGCAAGTTACAGATAAAATGTTAATGTATGTAATTATCTACAAAAGGACTCCACCTTTAACAGAGATATTTTATAAACAAGGTAATCTCAAATTATCAAGGGTCCCTGGCGAAAAGCAATGAAATTCTAAATGAAAAGTACCGAAGTACTAAAAATAACAGATAAAAATGTTTGGTAGCAGAATGCATCAATCCAATAAATAAGCAGTCAAACAAGAATCTGCCATTATCTTGGGATAATTATAGGAAATTACTAAATTTAATGTTGGAAGAAAATGTACTAGTTTAGAATGTAAATGCTCTTTTAACAAAATTTTAGCTGGATTTTAGACTGAAGTCCTCAACTCTAAAGAGGGATCAGAATGTAAGCATCTGTAAGAGGTTCTATCATATATGTCATATATATTTCCTGTTTGACACTGATAAATCATTCTTCAGCTTTCCTGCATTTGGTTTGTGTCAGTCAATTCACAAAAGCCTGAAAACAATTCCAAATACAATTTTCAGGTTGTTTATTCCTTTTAACGTTTTATTTTTAAAATCTCATACACAAAAGTAGACCAAATAGTGCAATGACCTCTCACATATCCATTACCCAACTACAATAATCATTAACTCATCTTCACTGATCATACCCCTACCTATTCCCTCCTTCCTGAACTTAATTATTCTGAAGCAAATTCCAGACATATAATTTCATTATGGAGCTTCAAAACTTTTTATTAAAATATCATACCATTAACATACATTTAAAAACTAGTAATTTCTTAATATCATCAAACCAGTGTTCAAATTTCTCTTATCATCTCCATTTTGTTTACATGGGTTTTCATAAATCACTTTTTAGAACTTGAAAACCCAAACCCCAATCTTAAAATATGATCATCCTTTAAAGACACAGTCATCCTATAAGGCAGAGTATAAAAGATATGGCTTTTCTGGTCACACAATTCTTAAAAGGAAAAAAAATAGAAATTTGTAACTCAGTTCTAAGAAAGTACTACATGAAAAATACCTTTCTTAACACTTAAGATACAATTAAAGAGTGCTAATTAAATATTCAAGAATAAATGTATCCACTAATATATCAATCAAGGGTTAGATATGGTAGATATATCAAATTTGCCTAAACAAATCACCAGCTATTATAGAGGCAAAATTGACAAATTCTACAATACTGAGAGTGTAGTTTAGCAAAGACTATCATGAACAAGGAAAAACATAAACATTTACTAATAATATAAAAAATGATCTTACTTTGAAACTTTCTGAATGATGAAATAAAAGGGTAATGTCACTGGAAATAAATTTATAATTTACCATTTTATGTGGAAAAACAGTGTATTTTCATAACAAGTGAGTTATACTTACAACTTGCCATCCTTGAAAGATCGAACAAGAATATTATCTTTCTTCACAGCAATTTCATCACTACAATCAGGACAAACCACCTTTTAAAAAAAAAAAAGAGTGAAATTATGATTAAGTAAATGCACATTTATGGATAGTTACATTAGAACTAATTTAAATCCTTTTAGAAAGTAGTTTCAATTTAGTTTAAAAAATAAATTTAGTTTTAGGGCAAACAGGTACACACACGTGGACACAGCCCATAGTAATTTTAAATTTATATCTGACATCGTTACAAGCCTACAGATCAGCCACACAGATGGGGATTGTAAGCAGAAGCTGGCTCTGACTAGACTGAAGCTGGAGACCAAATCCAATCAGAAGTGGGGAGCTGGAATGGAGTGGAGCTAGGGTCTTAGCAAGGGTCTGTCCCACGGTAAGAGAAGGGCAGGACACAAAATGGGGTCAGGTATTAAAATCTTAATCAGGAAGAGGAAAACCAAGATGGTGGCATAGACGAACACCTAAACTGCTGTCTCGCACAGCAATTTCAAAACTACAGCTAAAAGATAGAACGGACATCATCCAGAACCATGGGAAAGCTGGCTGAGTGGAAATTCTACAACTGGAAGGAAAGAGGGTCTCACGGAGACTCAGAGGAGCGGCAAAAAGCTGAGGTACGGAGACACACACGTGGAGAGGACAGGTGGCAGAGTGCCTGGCTGGGTTCCTTTAGCGGGAGGGAGACGGAAACTCCCAACTGCACTGAACCCCAGTTCCGACTGCACTGAACCCCAGGTCTGGGCAAGACTCATACAGGGAGAGTCTGGACTGTCCATGAAAAGGGAGTGCACGTAAACTTAGGGGAGCCAAAAAGGCAGAGGTATGGAGGTATGTGAGTGCAAGTGTGCACAGAGAAGGCTGCAGCGATTCCCGAGGGGCACTGAGTCCCAGGAGCCTCATAGGGCAGGGCTGACGGGAAGCTAAGGCTGTCTGCTCTGCCCTGAGACGCAACCCTATCCAAGCCCAGCTAGAGGCTTGTGCAATTTTGCAAGTCTTGTCTCATAAGGCGGACTCCAGCCCAGGAGTTCTCCTGGCATAGACACAACTGATCCTCCCACAGCCAATTGGCTTGCAGGTCAATCCCCCCAATGATATAAACAACAATCAAGACTTAACTACAACAAGGCTGTACACCCAGTCCACAAAGGGGTGCACCAAGAGAGTCCACCTCAGGTAACTGGGGAGGCGGAGCTACTGGGCTTACTCTACCAACTCAGGGAAGCAGTAAAAATGCGGAGACAAAGGAAAGAAATGGAGGAAAACAAACGACTGGATAAAGAGTTCAAAACCATGGTTATAAGGTTTTTCAAGAATTTCCTAGAAAAGATAGATAAATTTAGCGAAACCCAAGAGGAGATGAAAATGAGCCAACTAGAAATTAAACATACACTGACTGAAATAAAAAATATTATACAGAAACCTAACAGCAGATTAAAGGAACACAAGAATTAAATTAAAGATCTGAAATACAAAGAAGCAGAAAACACTCAACTGGAAAAGAAAAAAGAAAAAAAAGTCCAAAAATGTGAAGATAGTGTAAGGAGCCTCTGGGACAACTTCAAGCGAACCAATATCAGAATTATGGGGGTGCCAGAAGAAGAGAGCAAAAACCTATTTGAAGAAATAATGACTGAAAACTCCCCCTACCTGGGCAAAGAAATAGACTTACAAGTCCAGGAATCACACAGAACCCGAAACAAAAGAAATCCAAAGAGGACCACACCAAGACACATCATAATTAAAATACCAAGAGCAAAAGACAGAGAGAATATTAAAAGTAGCAAGAGGAAAACAGTTAACTACAAGGGAGCACCCATACAATTGTCAGCTGATTTCTCAACAGAAACGATGCAGGCCAGTTGGGAGTGGTAAGAAATATTCAGTGATGAATAGTAAGAACCTACAACCAAGAATACTCTACCCAGCAAAGCTATCATTCAGAATTGAAGAGCTTCACAGATAAGAAAAAAACTAAAGGAGTTCATCAACACCAAACTAGTATTATATGAAATACTGAAAGGTATTCTTTAAGAAGAGGAAGAAGAAAAAGGTAAAGGTAAAAATTATGAACAACAAATACATATCTATCAACAAGTGAATCTAAAAATCAAGTGAATTAAAAATCTGATGAACAGAATAAACTGGTGAATATAATAGAATCAGGGGCATAGACAGGGAGTGGACTGACAATTCTCAGGGGGAAAGAGGTGAGGAGGGGTGCAGGGAGAGACTGGACAAAAGTCATACACCTATGGATGAGGACAATGGGGGGGAGATAAGGGCAGAGGGAGGGGTGGGAGCCGGGTGGATGGGAGCTATGGGAGCAGGAGAAGAGGAACTATTGTAAAAATCTGAACAATAAATATTTATTAAATTAAATAAATAAAACCTTAATCAGGACAGTCTCCATCCAGCTAGAGATGGGGCTCTCTATTATTTAAAGTTAAATATGTATTTTAAAACATTACATTTCTTGGTAATATTACCCATTCTAAAAAGTAAACACTTCAAGTGGGCACCTTTCTGAAGGCCGTATAAGATTTTCTACTAACATTAAAAGATTTATTTTATTTGAAATAGCCTCAGCTGTTATTTACAGTGAGGATAAAGCCTGTTTTCCCAAAGGCAATGCCAATGTAAGAGGCCCATGAATTTTGCCTTTCTTAAATGGCCCCAAGAGTTCTTTGTACTCAGAGGCCATTCTGAAAGCTAACCTTTCTCTGAACTAAACAATGCTAAAACCATTTCCCCATCTGGTACCTCTGAAAAACACTGCGACGATCATTGTGGCTTTTTTCATGAACTTAGGCTGCGGAAAATGAAACTCTTTTATATTAAAGTTACTCACCAATGCAGGAAAACACAGTGCTTTCTTTTTATCCAAACTAACATAATCTACGCAAACAACTTTTCCTAGCAGCTCATCAATCTGTTTCCTGTCATCCTCATCTTCATCACTGGAGGATGAAGAAGACTCTTCCTCTGGTCTAGGGAAAGAAAACAAAGATATTCCCACTTATCTTCACAAAGTTAAATAAGCACACCACGCTGATATATAGATATTCTAGAAATATTTTAAGCACACCAAGCTGATATAGATATTCTAGAAATCTTTTCCCATTTCCTAATACCTCCAGAATGGCTAATTTACAAATTAAGTCCCAAAACTTCGAAAGAACACCAACATAAAAGGAGTATCATTAAAGAAAAACCATTTTCCTGAAAACATTTCCCATTTATGTAGTGCCATTTTAAACAATTAAGGGAAAGATCAAAACAGACTAACATTGGTCCCCAAATTCTCAAAAAGCTGAAGGCCCATATAAAATATCTCCATGCTATACATAGTAAAATTTTAAACAATTAAGGGAAAGATCAAAACAGACTAACATTGGTCCCCAAATTCTCAAAAAGCTGAAGGCCCATATAAAATATCTCCATGCTATACATAGCAAAATATATTAGATCCTACATTAAGATTAAAGGAGTTGTAGAGACAGTAATTTTACACGCTCAGTACAAAGCTAATTTTAAAAGAAGGCAGATGTTTTTACTGGGGACCAGGGGAGAGAGAGAAGACAATCTGATAAGAGATCATCACTGTTATTCTCAATATCCAAATATGCACAAATATTCATAAAATGCACAACATGATTCTTTTGTATTAAAAATCCCTTCCAGTTACACTGTATATTGAACTAGTAAATTAGATATTAGAAAAAGAATCTAAAATCGTCTATTTGATATCAGACAAAAGTAGAGTAAAAAATACAACTAAAAAGGACAAAAGACACACAAAACGAAACAAAAAATTCTACTGAATCTGCTTCTGAGAAAGCCACAATCGGGGTGTGGGCTCCATCCCCAGTAAGGGATGTGCAGGAGACAGCTGATTGATGTTTCTCTTTCATCGATGTTTCTCACTCTATCCCTTTCCTTTTCTGTTAAAAATGAAAACATTAAAAAAACAACAACAACAACTCATTCAGCTAGGGTTTTATGGATGCCCTTTATATCATCATCATTAGCAAGAAAGCCACAATGTCCAGATATCAAATCTATAAGACATAGAAAGAGGAAAACTGGGCTTTATTTGGCTAAGAAAGTCATCTGTGTTTTTATAAAAGTTCTAATTTCTTCCTTAAGACTTACCAAGTGTAAAGGCTTCAGACATCAGAAGATACGTATAAATTTATTGGCAACATAAAACAAAGTAAATGTCCATATTCCCCATTTCTCTATTTATGGACTAGATTCCCTTCCCTCCATCATCCACTCAAGACTTTGGTCCAGCAACGCTGGCATCTCTCTCTTGTCTCAATTCTGTCGCCTCCCCTGCTTGAGTCTTACCTGCATCGTATGTTGTTATTTCTCCTGCTCAAATAAAACCCCTCACCTCCCTTCCCCCACCGGCTACACCTCATTTCTCGACTCCATGTGGCAGCAGAACCGCCTGAGCCCGCTCCTTTCACTTCCTCTAAGTCTCTGCTCCAATGGCACCTCACAATCCGGCTCCCCTGACCACTTACTCAAATGTACAGCCCGCTCAGCCCAATCTCGTATTTCCACGGGCCTTACAAATCTGTCATATCATTTACTTGTTTCGGACATGTTTACTTTATTATCTCCTCCTTAAATGAGAGAATAAACATAAGCTCTAAAGGCAGAGATTTTATAAATGTCTGTTTTGTTCCCGGATCTATACCAAGTATCTGAACACAGCGTATATGTTCAATAAATATTTGTTGACTAAATAAATGAACTGTATAGGTTTATGATTTCTTTCTACTTCTGATTTTATTTCTCCTGAAATCACAAAAGGTATACAATTAGTAAAACATATGTTTTTTTAATATATTTTTTTATTGATTTCTTACAGAGAGGAAGGGAGAGAGAGAGAAACATCGATGAGAGAGAGACATCGATCAGCTGCCTCCTGCACGGCCCTCACTGGGGATATGCCCACAACCAAGGTACATGCCCTTGACCGGAATCAAACCCAGGACCATTCAGTCCACAGGCCGACGCTCTTATCCACGGAGCCAAACCGGTTTCGGCTAAAACATATTCTTAAAAAGTAAAAATAAAAAAGGGTCAATCAATTGAATGGGAAAGGCTTATGGAGCACAGGAGAGTTCAAGTTCTGGTCTTTCATTCCTGTATTCCTTAAATTAGTTACTTATTGTATCTGCAGCCAATTTCCCCAATTTTTAATAAGGATAAAACTAATACCTATTTTCATGGGTTTGCTATCATATGAGAGCTCTGCTTACCCAATTTCTGTCTCCAAAGCATAGCCACAATTAGATATTAATACTTAATTTTGTATGCCGAATGAAAACATTCACTTACACTGAAGTTTTAAATAATCTTAATATTTATTTATTTTATACTATTTAAATATATGAAGAGGGATAGAGAGTTAGAGACATCAATGAGAGAGAGACATCGATCAGCTGCCTCCTGCACACCCCCTACTGGGGATGTGCCCGCAACCAAGGCACGTGCCCTTGACTGGAATGAAGCCTGGGACCTTTCAGTCCACAGGCTGATGCTCTATCCACTGAGCCAAACCAGTTTTGGCAACTAATAGTTATTTTTAATAGTTATTCTAACAATATTTGCAAAGGCTTAGCCACATTAAAATTTTTTTATTTTATCAAAGTAAAACATTCAAAATTGTTTCCAACACAACTTCCATTAAAATAAATGAAAACTACCTTCTCCAATGCCATCCCTTCCAATTTTCATCTGCTCCATGAAAACAACTATGTTTAGCTCTTTCAGCAGCTCCTCTGACAGTTACTGCCTTATCTCCAATATTCTTAAGCTAATATTTCTTTATACATTTTATGCATCATTTTTTCTACTACCTGCTGTTACAGGATGTAATCTTTTTTATTCGATGACCTTTCCACCGTCCATTCTACTAATGTAAATGTAATTTTCCTTTCTTATGTTTTGGGGAAATTATTGCATGTTTTTACTGTTGTGTCAGTCTGTTACTTTCATATCTTTAATTCCCCCACTGGATTTGGTAACTAAGTCCTCCTTTTCAACAGAGACTTCCATTCCTCCCTTCTGCATCCACTACCTACTAGCACCCAGAGTTACTCTTAAGAAGTCTGATGCCATTCTGCTTCTCAGTCGATTACAACGAAATTTTTTTTTTTTTCTGGAGCTGTTTAAAGATTTTTTAAAAATTTCTGATGGCCTGAAATATCATGATCCTTTGATCCTGTGGTCCTTTTTAATTAGCTTTTTGGAGCCAGGGACATTTCACTGAAAGTAATTTGTGAAATATGTAGATTATGTGACACAACTGCAACACATGAAAATAAGACAGTTCCTGATGTCAAGGAGAGTAAATCTATTAGGAAGGGAAATCATTATCTCTGTAATAATAAAAGCATAATATGCTAATTAGACCGGAGGGCCAAACGACCTCCTGGCTGTCCTTCTGGACAAAGCCGGGGCTGTGAGAGCCAAGCTCCTTGCACAAATTTCATGCATCGGGCCTCTAGTCCTATATAATAAAAGACTAATATGCAAATCGACCAAACAGAACGACTGATTGCTAATGATGCGCACTGACCACCAGGGGGCAGACACTTAATGCAGGAGCTGCCTCCTGTTGGTTAGTGCAGCTTCCACGGGGGGAGTGCCGCTCAGCCAGAGCCGGACTCATGGCTGGCAAGCTCAGTGGCACGGCAGTGCTAACGGCGCTAAGGATGAGCCAACAGTTGGACATCTCTTGAGGGTTCCCAAACTGCTAGAGGGCACAGGCCGGGCTGAGGGACCACACCCTTGACCCATGTATAAGTTTTGTGCACTGGGCCTCTAGTATGTATATAAAAGCCTACTATGCCAATTGTCCCTGTGACCATTCAACCAGTTGCTATGACATGCACAGACCACTAGGAGGCAGACACTCCCATCAGATTAGCTTGCTGCTGGGGTCTAGCTGATCTGCATTGGGCGAGACATGCCCTGGAGCCCTCCTATGGTCCCTCCCTGGCCCTGATCGTGCATCGGTGGGGTCCCTTGGCCTGGCCTGTGCCCCTTGGCAATCCAGAACCCCACGGGGATGTCAGAGAAACAGTTTCAGCCCGATCCCTGTAGGCCAGGCTGAGGGACCCCACCAGTGCACGAATCCATGCACTGAGCCTCTAGTAGTAATAAGTGCTGAAATATTGCCTCTGACATTAGATAAATGCAAAGAATTTAGAGAATTCAGAGGATAAAAATTTTATCTGTTTTCAAAGAAAGAGAGGAGAGATAAACGGTTCACATAAAAACGGGAGCATTTCTATTGAGAACTGAAGAATGAGTGAGGCAGTGTCGTGGAAGTGTGGCATCCAAGATAGAAAAGCATGATATCAGGAAAACAAAGGATGTATTCAGGGAATGTTGGCCTGTTCCATTTTGACTACTGTATCACCATACATGTAGGGAGAAATAAGAGGTAGATACCCAGCTACTAAGGTTGGCTGACCATGGAGAACCTCAAAAACCCATTCTGCCCTAACCGGTTTAGCTCAGTGGATAGAGCGTCGGCCTGCAGACTGAAAGGTCCCAGGTTTGATTCCGGTCAAGGGCATGTATCCTGGTTGCGAGCATATACCCAATGGGGGGCGTGCAGGAGGCAGCTGATCGATATTTCTCTCATCGATATTTCTAACTCTCTCTCCCTCTCCCTTTCTCTCTGTAAAAAATCAATAAAATATATTTAAAAAAAACATTCTAAAGAGTCTGAAATTACTCTTAGATCTAAAATGACTATTAGATTCAGATAGCATTTTTGAAATTACAATTTAAAATTAGTAACTATTACCACAACACTAGGAGAAATGAATGCAGGTTTAATGAACAGGCATGAAAGTGGACTTACATATGATTAGATCTTCTTCCTCTATTTGTTTTCTTTCCTATGACTGGAGTGCCAAAATGTTCAGGGTTGGTGAGTGGGAGCTGGTCTAGTGTCTGTGGTAAGAACATAAACCCACAAAAAGTTATTACATTGCAAGTTCTTTCTTCTTTTTAAACCAGTTTAAGAATATGCTTAGATTCTGACATTAAAAACTCCCAAGGAGACTAAAATATAACCTTCCTAAAGATAGAAAACTCGTTTTAGAGATATTAAAGATGATTGATCCCATTACTGGACAAAGGTAAAAAGAAATTTAGCTGTTCTCTTCAGATGATTTCATTATCTATTTGATGGTTGACAGACTTCTAATGATGATTAAGATACAGAACAAAACAAACATAACTCGGTGGAAACATAGTTTTGAGAGAGAAGACACTTATATGTAAGGACCTAACTAATTCCTAGGTTAAGGCCAATTGCAGCCCAAATTTTTCTTTGCATATAGGGATTCATAATATATTAAATAAATTCTTAGTAAGTAACAAACAAATGATCAGATCAAGCATCTAATTGCTTGAAAAAATGTAGGCTATAATTATTACTTGGCAAACATTTTCTGCAATAAGGCTTTATCAAAGAATATGTAAAAATTAGTTTTTCTACCCTTAATATTTTATGCTCCCTTCCTTTTCAATCTGCAGCATCCAATATAATGCTCAGTATGGAGACAATAATCAATTTATGCGCATTTCTTGCTTGCTTTCAACTGACAGGTCATGGCAACCTGTTTGTCCCTAATCCCATCCAAAAATAATGACATCCAGGCAAAGAAATGGTTGATGGTTAAAAGCAAAATAAAGAAAAGGGATTTTGGATGGATTTCTGAAGATGTTACTTCAGCTAACTTATTTCTCTGAATATCAATCCTGATAATATTGCTACCTTTACCGCATTTTTAAGATTTTCCACAGTTGTTACTCCTTTTAACCTCCAATAAAACCTTTGCTGTAACATAAACATAGTTTCATGACCACCAGGAAACTAAAGACCCCAAGAAAACTGTCAGGATGGCAGTGAAAGGGAGGAAGTAGTTGGGATATTAACTTCTCCAAGTTACAAACCACAGTGTTATATGAAACAGTGCCCATCAACCGAGATTAAAGCTCAGGTATCTAAACACAAACTAATGCTAATTATCCTCATTATAAGACACATATAGTGTCTTATAATGCCTCCTCAACGCAGGAGATAATGCTTCAGCCTTACACTGCAACTGCCTTATGAAAAATTCCAACGTAAATTCCTCTTGCAAAAACAAAATTAATATTTTAGTTATTTCTCTGGATTCAATAAGATGCCTAACTTCACTTAACAGATAAGTCAAGTCTCCAAGCCCATCAGATTCACTGACCTGCTCCATGTTCTAGGGAAAATGAAATGAACCAAATTTACTGTATCTGCCCCAAAGCTGTATGCATTTCGTATAAGTAAGCCTTCACAATTCATTCAACCAATATTTATTAAAAGCTTTTGTGAAGTAAACACTGGAAAAGGAGAGGCTATTAAGGTAACAAAAAACAGGGCTATTCCCCAGCACGGCTTAAAATCGTATAGAGAAAGTAGGAAAAGTAAGCCAAAAACATCAAAAATAGAAAAACAAAAGCATCAAAGGATACAGACATCAGATTTGGTTAGAGAGCGGATGAAAAACGCCAGGGAGGAGGGGGGCTGCTAGTGGTCTTAAGTGGATGAGGGCTCAGCAAAATCCCAGATAACCGAGTCTAAACCACAATCTGGAAACACCGAGGAGTCTTATAAGGGAGAAGCACAGGGAAGTGTCAGACTAGGAGACTGAAAAGACAGGCTGGAATCATAATATAGATTCTGAACTGAAAGAGAAATCCAATCATTTTAAAAAGGGGAGAAAAAATATTTTCAAAACAGCAACAATGAAACACCCATAAAATAAAGTCTAACTATTTAATAAATAATAATAAATGTCCCCCCAAAAAACACTGCTCTAAAAAGTGAGTAGGAAAAAAATTATGGTTGGGCCCCTCTGGGCATTAACTTTTATAGACTGGGGGAGTCTATTTACAACCATTTGTCCATTTAAAAATTCTCTGTGAACTTTCCCTTCTTAGTAATTGAAGAACACCTTTTAATTTTTGAGCATGGATTTGGTACCAGAAAGTGCCAAAGAGCCAGCTCTAATCATGTTTCATTATCTGTCAGTAGGAGAAAATAATGGTTTCTACTTCATCATGTAAATGTAATAATGTATGTGAAGCTCTGAGAAATGTGTTATATTTCCCCAAGAAATATCAGCACTTCATTTATTCATTCAACAAACATCTATTCAGTTCCGACTCTGCGCCAGGCACCGTTCTAGGCACAAAACCAGCTCTCTTGACACATTCCAGTGAGCAAGGCAGACAATAACAGACCAATCATCAAGCACGTATACATCTTTTAAAGTCAGCGAACAATACGTGCTGTCGAGAAAATGAGACCAAGCTAAAACAATTAAGAGGATGGAAGGGACAATTTTAGAAAGGGCAGCCAGGCAAGGCTTCTTTAAGGAGAGGCTGCAATTATGCCGGCTATTAGCAATCGTAGTTCTGGATTGCTCGCAGTAACTACATTATTTTCATGATGATGGGGTTCAAGTGCGTTACAAATCAGACATCCCTTTCCTATAATCATTTACAAGACAAAAAAAAAAAAGAATACTCAAACACAAGGCCTCAAGCAGGCTTCACAGATTGTATTATCATGGTATTATGTACTGACGAATTTTCCTAATTAGCATATATGGTGCTTGATTTGAGAAAGCAAGCTTTGCTCCCCCCAATACAAGCTATTAGGAGATGTTCGTGTGTTAAACGGTTACTTACTTCACTTTCAGCAAAATGCCTCTCTCCTTTCAGGCACAGTGAGGACCGTCTCAGCGTCTTCTCATCTCCATCATCAAAAACTAGGAGAGGAGGTAAAAATGGAAACCGCTGAAGAGTTTTTCAAAGATTGACAAGATAATCTAAATTATTTCATTTTCTGAGCGGAAACAGAGCTATTTATTGTTTAAACGATTACATTAAAAATTCAGGTCAGATGTTTTCTTTTCTTTTTCAAATATATTTTATTGATTTTTTACAGAGAGGAAGGAAGAGTTAGAAACATTGATGAGAGAGAAACATCGATCAGCTGCCTCCTGCTCTTCTGGGGATGTGCCCACAACCAAGGTACATGGCCTTGACTGGAATTGAACCTGAGACCCTTGAGTCTGCAGACTGACGCTCTATCCACTGAGCCAAACCGGCCAGGGCACGGTTTATGTTTTTTAATAAATAACTTCAAACACTGAGTATCTTTTCCAATTTCTAGCAAAAAAAAAAAGGAACAATACACCCTAAATGAAAAACCTTCCCTCAAACAGAAAACACCAAATAAAAATGTTAGCATTTCAGCATGAAACTATTTAAATGCTAATTAACCTTTCTCAACAAAGGAACAGCAAGATTTCTTGCTGATAAAAACCTACAGAGTTAGCTAAGAAACAGAAAGAGTACAAAGTGATATAGTCAGTCTGCCACTAAAGAATCACTCTATTTTTATTTAAAGCAGGGTTTCTCAACCAC
Organism: Lasiurus cinereus; assembly: GCA_011751065.1. NCBI lineage: Eukaryota > Metazoa > Chordata > Mammalia > Chiroptera > Vespertilionidae > Lasiurus > Lasiurus cinereus. Next base: position 11,104,883 of record JAAGEH010002526.1, on the reverse strand, counting down.
AGCACTGCTAACATTTTGGACCAGATAATTCTCTTCTACGGGGGGTCGGGGAAAAAGGCTGTGCTGTGCATGGAGAATACTGAAAGCAACCCTGGCCCCTAGATGCCATTCGCACCCCCTGCCCAGCTGTGATAACCAAAAATATCTCCCGACACTGCCAAATGTTCCCCGAGTGATGAGCTTGCTCCCGGTTGAAAACTACTTATTTCAAGTACTAGAATGTCCCACCAAATTTCCTGTAAGTTTATATATACACAGAATACACGTATATTTTGTGACATAGGAAAGATATGAGTAAAACAAGATGAGAAAAGTACTTGCAACTAAAGCAGCAAAGGGTTAATATTCAGAATATAAAAAGAACGCACAAACTAAAAATAATAAGAGATAAGAGCCCGGCTGGTGTGACTCAACAAGATAAATATACTTAAATGTACACTTAAAAATGGCTGGGGGGCTCAGTTGCTTGGAGCATCGTCCCATACACCAAGAGATTGCAGGTTCAATTCTCTTGGTTAGGGCTTATATGGGAGGCAACCACTCGATGTTTCTCTCTCTCTCTCTCTCTCTCAAATCAATAAACATATCCTAGGGCAGTGGTCGGCAAACTGTGGCTTGTGAGCCACGGTTTGCCGCTCTGTTGACTAATGAGTTGGCCGACCACTGTCCTAGGGTGACGATTAAAAAAAAAGGTTAATATGGAAAAATAAGTTTCTCTAAGATACACTTTAAAATGGAAAGAGCTAGAAATCCAATTCTATAATACACTGAGTGACCAGATTATGATGATCTCTGAACACATAATAATCTGGCCACACAGTGTAGATTCTATACAATAAAAGGCTAATATGCAAATTGCCCCCTCGACCAGGAGTTCGACCAGCAGGCAGACCAGCCAACCGCCCATGTCTCCTCCCACTGGCCAGGATGGCTGGACCCTGCCCATGTACAAATTCATGCACCAGGCCGAAAGAGAGAGAGAGAGAGAGAGAGAGAGAGAGAGAGAGAGAGAGAGAGAGGGGGGGGGGGGGGAAGATGAATGTGTGTGTGTTTGTCTGGCCACACACTGAGTGGCCAGATTATTGTGCATTCAGAGATCGTAATAAATCTGACCACTCAGTGTAAGTTTAACTAAATAATTTCAGGTAATATGTTTTGCACATATTAATAAAATGAACTTTTTAATCTGGAGAGATAACCATTAACAGTGACATGGCACTGGGGAGGAAGCAAATCAAGGAAACTTTGCTTTCGCTGTATGATCTTAGAAAACACATCTTTAAAAGATGGATCCCTTACCTACAGTGTACCAACTGGCGTCTGTTAACTTATTGATGACAGCTTCCTGATATGTCCCATCGAGATTCTTCACTTCCACAATAGCGCCGACCTGAAGTGTTTTTAAAAGTTAGAAAAACTTTTAGCAGGTAAGTGAACAAACCAAAAGCTGGTTTTCTTTTCTTTTAACTGAGTGCACGGCAGTAAAGAATAAAATGACTGCTTTGTGTTGCTGTACCAGCAGTTTCACCGCTCCTGTTTCTGTACCATCACTGAAAATGTCAACACAGTAAAAAGGCAAATACTAGCTAAGAATTATTATGAAAACAGTTGTGCCCGTTTTTCTCTAAAAGGATCTTGGGAACCCCCAGGAGTCCTCAGACCTCACTTTGAGAACCAGAACCACCATATATGAAACTGATGGTATAAACTGATGGTTATATCCCATATAACTACAGTGGTACCTTGAGATACGAGTGCCCTAACATACGAGATTTTTGAGATACGAGCCATCAAGCGAGCAATTTTTGCTTTGAAATACGAGCAACATTTGAGATGGGAGTCATCGCGCGGATCGGCTGGCTGCACACGACCCACCAGTTTACCTCGATTCAAGCGTCTCATAGTTTCCCACACCTCAAGGTGACGGAACGAATTAAACTCGCATCTCCAGGTACCACTGTACTCCTCTTTGGAGGAGGAAAGAGAGGAAAATTAAGAAATAGCTCTGAAGTCTCCTTAAGAGTTAAAATGTAATACTAATTAATGACCATCATTTAATAGAGTCTCCATTTGATCAACAAAATACTGAGTTCTAGTTACATGGTCTTTAAAACTGCATCAAACTAAAAAAACTTCTATCCAGGAAAGGAAACTATCAAGAAAATGAAAACGCAACCTACTGATCGGGAAAAGTATTTGAAAATCATTAATCTGATAAAGGGTTGATTAAAAAGATGAGCAGAGTGTTGGGCCGGTGTTGCTCAGTGGATGAGTGCCCATTTATGAACCAGGAGGTCACGGTCAGGGCACATGCCCTGGTGGCAGGCTCCATCCCCAGGAAGGGGTGTGCAGCAGGCAGCCGATCCATGATTCTCTCTCAGCATTTTCTCTATTAATCTATTTAGAGAGCAATACACACTTATCAATTCAACACCAAAATAGTCAATGAATTAAAAGGAAATGACCGGGCATAATTTTAATGTCTACCACTGACGCGTTGGAATTAATAATGAATAAATAAGTGAATTACCTTTAGTGGGCCCTTTATGTGGTCATCTTGAACTTCCACTGTTGAAGAATCATGCCGAAAGGTTACCTGGAGATGATAAGTTTAATTAGACACATGCACACACACACAATACCAAGCCTATAGTAAAGTGCCCTTCAGTATACTGCCCTGACCGTGTGGCTCAGTGGGTTCAAGTGGCATTCTATAACCAAAAGGTGGCGGGTTTGATGCCCTGACAGGGCACTTAACTAGGTTATGGGTTTGATCCCCAGCAGGGGTTTCTGGGGGAGGCAGCCAACTGAGGTTCCTCTCTCACATATCAGTGTTTTTCTCTCTCTTCTTCCTCTCTTTAAATCAATAAAAACCATATCCTGCCCTGGCTGGTGTGGCTCAGCTGGTTGGAGCGTCATCCCATGCACGAAAGGTGGCAGGTTCCATCCCCGGTTGGGGTGCATGCAAAGGCAGCCAATCAATGTTTCTCTCTCACACAGATGTTTCTCTCTTTCTTCCGCCCTCCCTCTCTCTAAAATTAATTTTTAAAAAATCCTTGGGTTTAAAATATGTGTATATCTATAATAATAAAAGCCTAAGAGACCATTGAAACTGAATGGACAACTGAACAGACTGCATGGTATGACCATGTTGGCAGGGGGATTAGTGAAAGGCAATCAAATGACCAAACAGCAGGCTACATGGGGCAACCAGGCCTGCAGAGGGGGGCAGTTGGGGATGACCAGGCTGGCAGAGGGGGCAGTTAGTGGTGATCAGGTAGGCAGGCAGGTGAGCAGTTAGGAGCCAGTGGTCCCAGATTGTGAGAGGCAGTCGGACATCCCCCGAGGGGTCCCTGATTGGAGAGGGTGCAGGCTGGGCTGAGGGGACGGACCCCCGTCCCACTATGCACGAATTTCATGCACCAGGCCTCTAGTGTGTGTTGTGTGTGTGTGTGTGTGTGTGTGTGTGTGTAATATTAATCTAACTTCATTCCAATAAAATACTTCCAATTACAAACTATTTTTTTTCCAGGTATTTCCACAGCTATTACTCCTAGAAACTAAACTCATCTTGCAGGAAAAAGTGATTCAATATACTCCCCAAAGTTTAAACAGTAAGTAGTGGACATGTCATTGATAAAATCTACATAGACTGTACCTTGACTTTGACCAGTCTCTTTGCTGTCTTGATCTTGGCTTCACAGAAGGCTCCTCTGTACTTAGCACTCACGTCGGTGCCCACTGTCAAATAGGGAGGCTCATCCAGGGCCTACAAATGCACACAAATGAGATTTTCATTCTGATTCTTTCCTACCATCAGGCCTCAGAATGGCGATCCACTCTTGTTACAGCCATAGAAGCTGTGATGACTGCCTCTGTATGTTAACAAGTCCAACCCATAAAACACACTATCTTAAAAATAACTAAAACATATATATCGAAGTCTACTTAAATGTACTAAATGCACATAATATAAAATATAAAGGCATCTTTTTCTATTAAAATACACAGGGTTCATAATATGAATTTGCTCAATCACAAATATATATCATTCCTTCATACCCCCTCTATCCACTATCCATTCAAATATATATATTTATTATATGATCACGAAAAAGCAGATTCTTAAAGCTCCAAGTCGGAGAAAATTTCTTCTTACAGGCTATCTCTTTACAGGCACCCAAATTCACAATATATCGCTGCCTAGACAGCTTTTAGACAGACTGGCATAAAACGGGCAGGAGGAATTACATGCATTCAAACTACAAAATCCAATCCAATAAAACTTGGCCAAAATGTCTCAAATGCTTTAAGGCCTGGGCTCGCTGGTTTTTAATAGTCCGAATGTAGCTGCTCTGACTTTTTACAATCAGGTATATAGTACTTTTGCATAGGATCTGTATTTCTAAGGAGTTCTGCTTATATTAATCAATTCCATAGCCAAAGAAAGATTACATAAGTAGGTTTTCCCAAAGTGTTTTACGAGAAATACTAATATCCCAAGAAGCCCTCCCCCCGACCCCTGCAAAAAAAGAGGGAGAATTTGGGGAAACCGGTTTATTGAATGAATTCCCAACTCTGCCTCAGCATATCCCAATCTGGTTTGTCCAAAGAACCTCTTTCTTTTTTCTTCCTATTAACATCACCTTCCCATTAATAAATATTACCATTACACTCCATAAAACGTAAGGGGGAAAATACTGTTATACAGCAACAAATAATGAAAATATCAATTTCATTTGGATCTTAAATTCACTCCTAATAGTTGTGGCTAGCATCTCCAAAAAAAAAATATATTTTATATATATATATATATTTTTAATTCTAATGCTATGTGCCTAGCTGGTGTGGCTAAGTGGATTAAGTGTTTGTCTCCTAGACCAAGAATTTGGGGGTTTGAGTCCCGATCAGGGCACATATCTGGGTTTTTATCTCATGCAGGAGACAGCAGATTAGTGTATCTCTCATTGATGTTTCTCTCTCTCTCGCTGTTACTCTATATCTAAAAGTCAATAAAAATATATTTTTAAAAATTATAATGCTATCTAACAAAAGTGCCCTTATTTATATCAAATAATTTTAATAACTTTTTTTTAAAGATGGAGAGCTATTACGTAAACTAAGACAAGGGTGGTTGTCCCTCTCTCTAAAATCCATAAAAACATAAAATAAAATAAAAAAGACCCTGCATAAACAGCAGATGCCAGTATAATTGTGTGTCCATATGAGGGGGTGTATAAATATCATCCCCCTTAATTCAGAAATAATCGCGTTGCATGCTATTGTGAGAGGTTAGGAGTTGGTGGGATGTCCCTTTAGAGCAGCGGTTCTCAACCTGTGGGTCGTGACCCCTTTGGGGGTCGAATGACCCTTCACAGGGGTCGCCTAAGACCATCGGCAAATGCAGATATTTACATCACGATGGATAACAGTAGCAACATTTCATGGTTGGGGGTCACCACCACATGAGGAACTGTATGCAAGGGTTGAGGCCTTAGGAAGGTTGAGAACCACTGCTTTAGAGTGACAGAAAGATAACCAGGGCGACACTCTATTCGGAGGCTCCTGTACTTTGGTCCAACACAGACACACAAAGAGCTGTGAGCTGATTAAGTCTTTTGCCCTCCACCCACCCTCAGAGGTGGAGCGTGTATACAAACCAAAAACAAAACCAAAAACCTTACCTTCTCTTTGTGCTCTGCTTCTGATCGTGGTCAATAATATAGACCATCTCAGAGGCTAGCATAGAATGTTCTATGTAACACCTCTCTGCCAAGAGGAAATTAAACTACCAAATTACCATCCCTTTGTTTAGCAAACAGAACACTTTTCTGGTTGTCAAGGCAACAGCTACCTCACCGTTATCAGCACCCGCTTTAAACAATTATTTTGCCAGTCAATCTCATCAAATGCCCTCACTGGCACCTCAAACACGCTGAATTCCCCGGGACACTAAAAAGGATGAGCGATTGTGGAATTAGCTGTTGGTGAATATTCATCTTTCAAGAAGCCAAAATGCCAAGGAACCCTGTTAAGTGCCAAGTGAATCGCTAGTAATGTGCATTGAGCCCTGGGCCTCCGTACACCCATACATAAAATGGTTTAAAGAAGAGAACGCTGAATCAATTCTCCAAGTGGCTGACTAATGCTGACATTACCTAGAAAATATTCAGTTATTCAAGATCTGTGTGGTTGTTGTTTTTCTAAAAGCAAAACATGCTAGATGACAATTTATTGAGATGGTTTCTTAAAAAGAGTAAAGCATTCACACTCACTAGGCGGTGCCAAAGCAGCCAGGAGAATGAGAAAACAAAAGTACTACATCCGATGCTAAAATCTCCAGGAAGTCGATGTATGGAAACACACAGGTACGTCTGTAAAAGCAGCTTTCTGTACAGGACAATCCATAAGAGGCATTGAAAACCGGAATGGAGATCATTCCAACGGATGAATGAATGAATGAAAACCACTCAGAGTTGGGGCAGGGCCCACCATCTCACCAGCATCAGGTGATGAAATGCCACATCAGAGCAGGGATCTGGTCTAAAGAAGGTATGTTTGTTCGTGCCGTACATAAACGGGGCTAGAGGTGGATGCTTCCCCCTGAAAATAACCGTCTATAATGGCTCAGGAATCCAGGAACAACCCTCTAGGCTCGGGAGCAAGATTTCCTTTTCCCTGGAAAGAGTCCTCCCCAGGCAAGCCAGCAGCGCATTGGCAGCGAGGCCAAGTGTTTGAGAGAACCCTCAGCAGCAGGAAGGGCTCTGAAAGGCTTGACATGAGAGCAACGAGTTCTTGGAAGAAAGAAATCTGGTTTTCCCGTGATATTAGACATTCTGTTTTAAAGGGTTTCCATGAAGACAAAAAATAACGGGTTTTACCCTTAATGTGACAATGACAACCTTCCCCCCGAACTTCCACATCTACTTTTAAGTTAAAAGAAACCCACAACCCTGGCCGATTCTGCTCAGTGGCTGGAGCATCCATCGGCCTGCCAACTGAAGGGTCCATTCCATTCCAGTCAAGGGCATGTGCCAGGGTAGCGGGCTCAATCCCTAGTAGAGGCGTGTAGGAGGCGGCCAATCAATGATTCTCTCTCATCATTGATGTTTCTCTCTCTCCCTTTCCTTTCCTCTCTGAAATCAATAAAGATATATTTTTAAAAAGAAACAAAAGTTATAAATTAAAAAAAAACACCAATCACTATATATCACCTTGAAAGCCTAAATTCACAAGAGTTCACACATTCTTTCCACAACCCTAATAACAATAACTCCAATTTATTACGTAGTAGATCCTGTTATTACATTTAGTCACTCCCAACAACCCCATGAGGTAAGTACTAAAACCATTCCTCCTTTCAGACAAAAACACCAGCCTTCTTAGAAAGTTGAAAACCACCCACAACCTGGTAAGCAGAGTTCCAATTCAATCCTACGCAGTCTTAATTAAAGAACCCTCGTTCTATCGGTTTATAGCAGGAGCGACAGGCTTTTGCCAGAACAATACAGCTAATATGTACTGACTGCTCAGAACTATGCCAAGCACAGCATAAAACATCTTAAAAGTTATTTCATTTAGTACTTGCACCATTGTTAGGTAACTATTATCCCCATTCTACAAAAAAAAATGACGCTGATGTCTACTTTCATAAATGACCTTATCCAAACCTCAACAGTAAGGAACAGAGAGAGTACTAGAAACAAGATCTCGCTCAAAAAAAAAAAAAGATGGTTTTTATACATTCAAGTAGAATTTTTACTATGAGTATATGAAGGGAATCTTTCCTTGACAGTTTATAATCTTCATTTTGGCTACTGATGGCAAAACGTAAGTGATTTTCAATTAAAGTCGTTAAAGTTATTAATGACTTATGCTTTCATAAGCAATTATACTGCAAGTTTATCAAATGAGGAGAAAGCGGTCTGTTACTTGTAAAACCTTGACACACAGGACTTCAAATAACCTCGAGTTCAGTCACACTGCCAAAAACTTATCTATAAAAATTAGAAGAAAATGGCTTAAAGTAGAAAAGTCTGCATAAAGTGTCCATTCCACTGTGCAAGATATACTGTGAAGTGACACATTTTAATAGTCTAAAACTATATGCAGAATGAGTATCCTTTTAATTGATAGCTAAATTTATACTTCACAATGATACATATACAATTTTCTGTTAAGATCTTCCTTACAAATCATAAGGATCAACCCACTGGCAACACCATGTTAAACTGGAAAAACACTCACCCAGGCAAAGTGCTGCAGGGTTTTATGTGGGTCTCTAACTGTACCCTAAAGCCAAGTGCATCCTTGCCACGAATGACCCCACTGGGCACATAACCGAATGTGGAAAAGGTAAGAGCAAACATACATTAACTTTTGTAATAGTTTCATAAATAATACCTAGTGTGGTAAGAACTATACTTCCAGATTTTCAGAGCAACCTTTTAAAATTATTTTATAAAATGTGCCCATCAAAGAATCTTCATTTACAATGATAACTGAAAACATTCCGATTCTCTTTAGAAATTTAAAAAGGCCAACATGCCCGAGCTGGTTTGGCTCACTGGATAGAGCATCAGTCTGTGGCCTGAAGGGTCCCAGGTTCGATTCTGGCCAAGGGCACATATACAGTACCAGGGTTTCGGCTTGATCCCCCCCCAGTAGGGGCCGTGCAGGAGGCAGCCAGTCAACGATTCTCATCATGATGTTTCTCTCTATCCCTGTCCCTTCCTCTCTGAGGTCAATAAAAATATATTTAAATAAATAAATAGGCAAACATTTTAAGCTATTCATGTAAATGCTAACATTTCAGAAACAGTATAATACTCCTTTTCTAACTGTATAGTGATATAAACAAATGAGAATTAGAAAATAAAATGAGTATTGACCAGACTACCTGTTTCTTTAATGGTAAGAGTAGGAAGATGTGCAAACAACTCGTTCATTAAGATGACTGGTAGCAGATCAGCTAACGGATGATACCGTAGGGCTGTTTCCATAGTACTGTATTTTACAGACTGGCGAATGGAACTGGGTTCCATTGAGAAGCTAAGCTTTGGTTCTGCTTCCCAGAAAAATGAATGACCATATTAAAATTCAGCACATGCCCTAGCTGGTTTGGCTCAGTGGATAGAACATTGGCCTGCAGTGAAGGGTCTCGGGTTCGATTCCAGTCAAGGGCACATGCCTGGGTTGTGGGCTAGATCCCCAGGAGGGGACATTCAGGAGGCAGCCAATCAGTGATTCTCTCTCATCATTGATGTTTCTATCTCTCTCCCCCTCTTCCTTCCTCTCTGAAATCAATAAAAATATTAAAATTCACATAATTCTGGGGAAGAGAGATTTATAGAAATCTTGATACCCATACTGGACCTTCTGAGCACTAGCAATTCTTAATTAAGGAATCCTGGAAACTATGTTCAGAGAGAGACAAGTGTTCTACAACTTTCCCTCTTTGCCTCCTTTATTTTATTCCTATCCTATTTGCAGGTCTAAAGTATGACCATTCGCAAAGATGAACATGAAGTATGGTTCTCTGTCTCTGTAGGCTGGTTCTAGAATTCCTGCCTTTTATTTTTCATAAACTATTTACATACTTTTATAAACTCATTTTCCTCCCCAAAGGTGAATGGTGTCTCCAATCACAGTATGAATATTATCACATTTCTAGAAACATACTGTCTTCCATGAAATGAATGTCAGGATTTCTGCAGTTCTGAATGAGTAGAAATACAGTAATTTTTAAAATATAAGCTCTCTTTTTTTTAATTAAGTTAAACAGTCCCTGGCTGGATATCCCAGTTGGTTAGAGCAGCGTCCCAATATGCCATGGTTGTGGGTTCGATCCTCAGTCAGGGCACATAATCAACCAATGAATGCACAAATAAGAGGAACAACTAATTGATCTCTGTCTCAAAACAATCAATCAGCCAAAACAGGTTTGGCTCAATGGATAGAACGTCGGCCTGAGGACTGAAAGGTCCCAGGTTCGATTCTGGTCAAGGGCATGTACCTTGGTTGCAGGCACATCCCCAGTAGGGGGTGTGCAAGAGGCAGCTGATCAATGTTTCTCTCTCATCGATGTTTCTAACTCTCTATTCCTCTCCTTCTCCCTTCCTCTTTGTAAAAAAATCAATAAAATGTATATATTTTTTAAAATCAATCAATAAAGATGGCATTAAAAATTAAATTAAACCTACTAATTAATAAAGAGGTAACAAATGTAGTCTCATTTTCATTTAAAAATAATTAAAATATTCTGAATATCTTGGGAACAAAAGCTACTTATAGTTTGTTTCATTCAACATCCATTAGGTTTAACAGAGGCCATATTTTCCTTTGTCTTTTATATTCAGACTGGAGGCCCAGTGCAGGAATTCAGGCATGAGTGTGGTCCAGCTGGCCAGGCCCCCATTGGGGTGGTTCGGGGCTGGGCCTGTCAGGAAGAAGAGATGGCGGGAGGTTGGCCCCAATCAGGTCCAATCAAGGTTGGGCCGGCTGGGGGAAGGGCCATGGGCGATTGGCCGGTGGGCCTCACCCCCAAATGGGGTGGGGGATGCCGATCAGGGGCCAAGGGCCTGGGGGAGGGATCATGGGGGGTTGACCAGCTGGCCCTATCCCTGATCAGGGTGGAGGGGCCTATCTGGGGTGAGGCTGCAGGAGGTTGGCCAGCCAGCCTCACCCCCTAATGAGATGGGGGGTGCGGGGCTAGCTGGCTGCCCTTGATGGGCTGGAAGAGTCCCATTAGGGGAGGGACGGCCGGGGGGAGGGGCTGATCCCACTGGTTTGCTGGCCACAGTGGGTGTCATAGCAACTGGTTGTTATGGTCCTTACAACGTTATGGTTCCTGGCTTTTTATATATATATATATAGATTACGTAATAAGCTAAAAGTGATGCGTTGCACTTAAGTAATCAATACAAATTTTTAATAATTCTATTTGCAGATTATGCTTTATCAAAATATACACCTTCTACAATCTGCAACATTTAAATATCAAAAGGATTAGTGTGACTATAGTTTCCACTGCTTCCTGTGGGTATCATCTTACATAGAACACTAGTCCATCCTTCTCCTGCATGTAGAAACATCTTTGTTCTGTGACATCAAAAGGAAGGCAGTGAGAATCCTGTTTTTAAACAATTTGTCAATAAAAGTTTGCAGCTCTTTTAAATGTCTGTTACTAAAAAATGAATATAGCATGTCCATATTTTGTTTATAGCCACATGAGACAGTTAGCATTTTTTACAAATATAAGATATAAATGCTAATTTTCAAAAATTATGCAGTCCTGCCGAAACTGGTTTAGCTCAGTGGATAGAGCGTTGGTCTACGAACTGAAAGGTCCCGGGTCAATTCCGGTCAAGGGCATGTACCTTGGTGGCGGGCACATCCCCAGTAGAGGGCATGCAAGAGGCAGCTGATCAATGTCTCTCATTGATGTTTCTAACTCTCTATCCCTCTCCCTTCCTCTCTGTAAAAATCAATAAAATAAAATAAAAAATTACGCAGTCCTGACTTCATTCATTTTCCAGTTCCCAGCCAGAAAACCGGTGTCCTTGACTCCTCCTCTTTCCCCATCAACCTGCCAGCAATGCCTGCTGGCTCTGCCTTCCAAAGACACCTCAGCCCGGCCAGAGTGGCTTCATTCATCGAGCTTCGTCCTGTGCACCAAAAGGTCGGGGCACATACCTGGGTTACCAATTGGATCCCCAGTGTGGGAGGCATCCGCAAAGCAACCAATCAGTGTTTCTCTCTCTCCCACGCCCTCTTTCTCAGCATATCCTCAGGTAAGGATTAAGAAAAAAATGTTTTTGAGGACACCTAAAATGTGACCACTGCTCACCTTCCTCACTGTGGTGGCCACCACCATCTCCCCTTTTTAAAAAAATTGGGGTAACGTTGGTTAATAAAATTACCTGAGTTTCAGGAGTACAATTCTATAATGCATCATCTGTGTATTGTATTGTGTGGTCACCACCCCAAGTCCTGTCTCCTTCCACCACCACCACCATCATCATCCTTTATTAAAAGTCTCCTAAATGGTCAGCTTCCTCTTGCCTACAGCCAGTTTTTAACACAGCAGTCAGTGATCCTTTAGAATATAAAGAGCCCTGACCAGTTTGGCTCAGTGGATGGAGCATCAGTCTGCGGGCTGAAGGGTCCCAGGTTCGATTCTGGTCAAGGGCATGTGCCTTGGTTGTGGGCACATCCCCAGTGGGGAGTGTGCAGGAGGCAGCTGATCGATGTCTCTCTCTCATTGGTGTTTCTAACTCTGTCCCTCTCTCTTCCTCTCTGTAAAAAGTCAATAAAATGTATTTTTTTTTAAAAAAAGAATATAAAGAAAACGTGCCAGTAAATAGAGACTGCATCACTTTCTATTCAAACTCCCGGTTGCTTCCTGTTTCTATCAGAGTGAAATCCAAATTCCTTACCAAGGCCTTCAAGATCCCAGGTGATCCGATCTGATCTGCTGGGCCCCCAACCTGCATCCCTTTATGGATCTGATCCCCATCCCTCCTTGTCTCTTCCTTCCTCTACTCCAGCCCCCCAACCCCTCTGCGGTTCACTGAATAAGTCAAGCTGTCTGAGGTCACATGACTAACTCTCTCACATCTGTCCATCCAGTCTTCTCAATAAAGCCTATCTGATCACATCTGTCCATCCAGTCTTCTCAATAAAGCCTATCTGATCACCTTATTTAATATCTCTGCCTGCCTCCTTCCCTATCCTCCTCACCCAGCCCCCCTCTGATTTTCACACTATGTACCATCTAACTAGGCAATCTATTTATGTTTATTGTTATTCATCTGCTTACCTTCCCCGACCTTAAAATAGAAGGCACACAGGAACTTTCTACAAGTTCTGTTCACTGTGCAGAGACCAGCCTGTAAGTGTTCAATGAATGCTGAATTTTTTAAAAGTCCAACTCCTGCAAGACACTGGGGGGTCAGGGCATGCATGGGAGTGGGGGGAGGGGACAATGGGAAGATATGTACACATGTAATACATTAATTAAAAAGAAAAAATAATAAAAATAAAAGTCCAACTCCTTGGTGGTCATCAAGCTCTCAACAGGGTATCACAAATAATAGATTACTTCCCTAAAAATGGAAATATCCACTCCTAGGTCCCCCAACATTTAAAATATATGCTCACACAAAAGCTTGAATACAAGTGTTATTAGCAGCATTATTCATAGGCAAAAAGTAGAAATAATCCTATAACAAGTGGATTCATGAAATGTGTTATACCAATAAAATGGAGTATTATTCAGGAATAAAAAAGGGATGAAATATTGGCATATACTACAAAGTGCGTAACCCTTGAAAATACATACTATGCTGAGTAAACCTCTATATTGTATGATTCCATTCAAAGGAAATGTGCAAAACAGGCCAATCCTGAGAGACAGAGAGCAGATTAGTGATTGCCAGGGGAAGGCCAGTGGAGTGACCGCTAGAAAGTACGGGGTTTCTTTGGGGAGATGAAAATGTTTTGGGGGTGACCAGCAGGGATGGGTTCAGTGTTTTAGTGAAAACACTAAAAAGTACAGTAACTGTATTCTTCAAAAGGGTGAATATTATCTCGTTTTCTAAAGTTCAAACACAACCAAGTAACATGGGCAGAACTGTTGATCTGAATGTCCACTGCTCGCAATAAGGGAATCCCTGCTTGCTCACCAAGTTCTAAGACTTCCACCTACAACGAATCACGCAAAAGGGGAGGTGTCATTGCGAAGTAGCAGCAAGCAGAACTCTGCCCTCAGCTTCACTCCCTTCAAACCCTGTCATCGCCCCTCCTTCAACACCGCCCCCTCTCCCCGTGGTCCCCACCTCTCTCACTGAACTGACCGGGGACCCTTAGACTCACCCCTACTTTCACTCTCGCTCCCTGCAGCCTGCTTCCGCACAGACTGTTCCATCACTTCCTTGTCTTGCTCCAACCCTTCAATGACTTCGGAACACACTCAGCTTTTACCCGCAGGTCCTTCCCGCCCCGCCCTGGCCCCAGGGCCTCTCCACCTCATCTACATCCCGGCCCTGCAGGCCTCTTCCTGTTTCTTCAATATGCCGGGGTCACAGGCCATCCTGGGGTCACAGGCCATCCTGCGGGGTCTCTGCACTGGCAGCTTCTGCCTGGAATGCTCTTTCCCCAGGTAAGTGAATGGCTCACTATCTCACACGATGCTTAATGTCATCTCCTCAAACAGGCCCTTCATTACAACGAATGAATGAATGAATGAATGAGTGAGTGAATGAATGAATAATTAAATAACACCCACTGTCACTCTAACCTCTCAGCCTGAATCTGCTTTATTTCTCTGCACAGCACTTACCACATTTTTGGTTTGTTTTGTTTGGTGTCTGTCTCCCCTGACAGAAAGTAAACTCCACAAGGGAGTCATCGCTTGCTCACTGATGTATCCCCAACACCAAAACCATGTCTGGCACCAGGAAAGTTCACAATGATTCTTCAATGGCTGAATTTATAGGCTGGGTTAGCACAACTGCATTCTTCAGGGGGAAATACACTCATCTGCTATACTCTTCCAAATTGCAGTAAGCACAGAGCAATTTGGACAGAAAACAATTGGGGATTTTACAAAACTGCCTGTCATCAAAAAGAGCACCAATTTATAGGACAAAATACATTTGTCATATTATGGACCTAAATCCATGTGGATATTGTAGTTAGATATTAACTCTGAGGTTAACATTCACGCTGGATAACCAAGTCTCTGATTGCTCTCCATCAAACTGCTTTCTCAATCTCACAGCTTCATAAGCAGACCCAGAAGGATGTGATCTCTTCCAGGTCCTTTAAATACTCAAAACCCTCCTCATCTGTAATGACAACATGCTTCAAATGACAGTGACATCTCATGCCCCAAGCAACCTGCATATTTCTCCTACCCCGGGGGAGTCCCTGGGTCCTAAAGTCTGCTTCCTAGTTGTCTCAGATCCCTCCCTCTGCTCCACTCTCCACTCCGGGTGCATGAAGCCTTAGTCGCTTCTCAGTTGGGGTCCTCACCTGGGGTCTCCCTCCCATTCAGATCTCCCGTTTGATGTGTTCCGCACAATACCACCAAAGCGGTCTCTCTGTGAGACAGATCCAAGGCCTTCACCCCCTTCCTAACCGCCTTCAGTGATTGCAGGTCCCTTTCCAGACTGTTTTCAACTTTTTTCAGCCCCCATCCACCTCCAACGCACCTCGCTTTAAGATAATCCAGCCTCAGTGAACTCTAGTTTTCAACTACATTATTTATTGTTTTTTCTTTATTTTCCACAGGGTTCCTCTCCGTGGAAAACACTCCTTTCTACCCTTCCTTGCCCAGTGAGAGTTTTAACTCTGCGCTTAGATGTCGATTCCAGAGGACTTGCCAGGGGTTTCTCTGACTTAGCTATCCCCCCCAGGACTTGTGATTACCATATCCTGAGTCAATATTCTTATAATTCAATATGCACTGTGTTCTGTTTTCTCTGTCTTCTAAACTGAGAGCAGGTCTACAGTTTTTTCACCTTCATTCCACTCGGCCTGACACACGCATGGGGCTGTTAAAGGAGAGATTTATGAGGGGGGAGAATCCAGAAGGAGGGAGGCAAAGAGAGAGAGGAGGGGGACAGAGGGGAAGCAGACGTAAGGACATGCACCCAAGCGAAGGGCATTTAAAAAGGCGTTTGTCATCAACCCCTTATTTGCATATGATCGAAGCCAGTGATTACCGAAGAGAAACTGATACATCCGAAAAATCCATCTCCCTAGTTCTAAATTCGACTATGGATCACACTTACTCCCTACAGATTCTGAAACGTCCAGCCTTCTCATTTCACTTGAACTTTTACCACGATGGCCCTGCTGGGTAGCTCAGTTGGTTAGAGCAGCGCCCTGATACACCAGCGCTGTGGGTTCAATCCCAGGCCCGGCACAGACAAGAATCAATAAATAAGTGGAACACATCAATGTTTCTCTCTCCCCCACCCTTCTTCTCTCTCTCTAAAATAACAATAAATAAAGAAATAAAATAAATTTCGCCACAGTGTAATGTTAACAATATAGATGCAGGGAAAAAATAAGCAGGAAATGAATCTGATAAAATTAAGTCTTAGGATAACTTAGAAACGTTAATAATCTATCATTTCTTGACAATGTGCTATCACTGATGTCGAAAGGGCAATCCAAAGTATGAAAAATAAATACAACATAACACCTACATCATGATCTATGTTAAAAGCACAAAAGTGTGTTCGCTTTCTCAAAAACACACTGGACAAAAATATCATAAGACAGAGTAGACTAACCTTGAAGATAGCACTACAAGAAAATTCCTTCTCAAACATATAATACTCAACATATACATTGAATTTATTTTGAGATTTAAAGCAACAACCAAAAGAGCACTTTTACCTCAAAACAATGTGACAATAAAATTTTTAAAAAATCTCGTGACTCATAGGACATAACAAGCATAAAAGTGGACTTCATTTTTTAAAAATTATTATGCTTTAAAATCAGTAAAGATTTCAAGCATCATTACTTTTTGTTGTTGTTGTTAATTCTCACCTGAGGATATTTTTCCCATTGAGAGAGAGTGGGAGGGAGGAGGATGTGAGAGGCACATACATCCATTGGTTGTCTCCTGCCAGCACTCTGACCAAGGACCAACTGGCCAAATAGGGCCAGGCAGCGAACCCCAAACCCAGGTACCAGCCTTTGTTCCAGTAACCAAACCGGTAACTCGGTGGTTTGATGCTCTAACCACTGAGGCACACCAGCCAGGGCTAAGCATCATTACTTTTAAATTGTACTGTCAGAAGCGTAGCTACAATGATTCCCCTCTCCCTTTTTTATTTAATTTATTGGGGGGGGGGAGACTAGTTAAAATTATACAGGGTACAGGTGCATAATTCCACATCTATACACTATATTGTGTGTTCACCACCTCAAGTCTTCCATCAATGTCATACACTCCACCTCCTTACATCAAGTATAAATAGGTTCAGTAAGAGCTAATAAATGGCCTAAATCCCTCTATAACTCTGTTTTCATAACAATATGGAAATTAAGAGCCTGGAAAAAATTTTAAGTCCAAAATAATCAATACTAAATACCTTCTGAATTGCAATGTTTTTAAAGCAAAATAGCAATCATGGGCAGCCTCTCAACTTTCATCACGCAAGAAATTAAGTTGTAAGAAATTAGCTAAGTTCTTAGTACCACTGATTACTAGTGGGTTCCCTAAGAGGAAACGAACTATATAGTAACAGGAAGTTCGTCTTGTATAAAATCAGAAGTGCATTTTAAAAACACTTTTTTTAGCATTACTAACGCCTTTTCTTAAAGGCAGGAATAATGAGCATTTAAAATTAGTAATTTTCAAATGACACCCCAAATTTGCATTTGCCTAGCACCATGAAACTTTTAGGGTTAAAGTTTCCAACGTACTTTCTTTTTTTT
This sequence comes from Lasiurus cinereus, assembly GCA_011751065.1. Taxonomy (NCBI): domain Eukaryota; kingdom Metazoa; phylum Chordata; class Mammalia; order Chiroptera; family Vespertilionidae; genus Lasiurus; species Lasiurus cinereus. The sequence continues at coordinate 11,087,423 of JAAGEH010002526.1, read as the reverse complement.
CTTAAACACACATTGAAAAAAAAAAAAAGGAAATGAAAGAAAGGAAAGGAAAAGAAAAGAAAATTTAAATCTAAAAGACCTTCCACTTACTACATTGCTTTTAACCAAAGATGAACAGAGTTCTTAACGGGCCAGCCACTACTTTGGGAATTGTGACAAATTACAACAACTTCATTTCAAATGAGATCCTGTGTTATTCAGCTTCTGAATCTATTACATATTATTCAACCCAACATTATGCTTAAGAAATTCTGGTCCAACATCAAGCAAGGTAAACATTTCCCTTACAAACTCCCTTGTCCCTGTGTCTTAACCAGTCACGGGAGTGACAGGTGTGACTAACAAAAAGGGATTCGTTTATGAAACATCACTGATTGCTTTTTTGTTTGTTTGCATGACGGTGAGGCAGGAATTCAGCAGATGCACACATTTTCGGGGGTGAAAGCACCTCACCCTCAAGAAGAAAGCGCCTAAAAAAACAACCGGACTGAACATCATTCCTCTGCTCAGCTGATCAACAGTGAGGCAGCCACAGCTTTTTGGTCCTGCCACAAACACAAGCATCCCAAATTTCTGCTTCCCCTCTGCCCCCCTCTTCTCCTCTTTCCCCCCTTTTCCTTCAAATTTCAGGAGAAGAAAAGTGAAGCAAACGCGTGTAAAAATAGTCCAAAGGAACTGTCAAAAGCGGCCTGCGTTCGCATGTTTACATGCTATCTGCAGCAGCTCTGTCCCTGTGCACACGCTCTGCCTCCTTCACACGCACGCAACGTGGATGCAAATATCTCCGGCCTCCACCTCCCACCAGTTGAATCTAGGCATTCGGGGGGGCCCCCAGGCCGCTCTCCCAGGCCGCCTCACCAACAACATCTCAGGCTCCATCACACCGTCTCTATAGGAACCACCAGCCTGTGCTCTTCACTGCTGTCATTTCCTCCGCCCAAGTAAGCAAATCCTACGTTTTGGAGCCAATTCAGCAAACCCTACTTTTTTTTTTTTGGGGGGGGACAACAGGCCACCTCGGTTTAACACCGTTTACATCGAAGAGGAACCTGACCATCGGTTTCATCACCCAGCGATGCTCCGCCTGACAATTCCCAGCTCAACAAAGACACAGACACACACACAATCCCAACCCCCTGCCCGTCCCGGGACCCCCCGCCGTCTCCGCGGTGTGCAAAGAGCACCCAGCTCCTCTCTCTCTACACATACACATCCTCGCTTTAAGGATGCTCTTCCCGTGGCTGCACCCAGCGGGGGGCCTGCTCAGAACTCGGCATCCCGCTGGGGCTTGCTTACCTCGGTGTAACCGAGAAGAACCCCCAGGCAGTGCAGGCTCTTCAAAGGGGGTCGGGTTACCTGGCCTGCTTTTTCTGGGGTTTCAGCCGGAGACACACTCGCCGGGCGTGCCATTTATTCCTATAACCTCGCATTTCCGGCAAAAAGAGGCGCTCGCTCTCCTCCTCGCTCTCTCTCTCTCTCTCTCTCTCCACGGGACAGCCCATCCTCCGTGCGAGCTTTCCCAAACTGGCTGCAACTCCTGGGCGCTGCGCCCCAGCTAACTCCGGGGTTAGGGCTCGCACCCCGGCCTCCTCCAGCTCAGCGCGCTCCGAGGCCCCCCGCATCCCCACCCCCCGCACCCCCAACACGCCCTCGATCCGGCGGCCGCTCGCTTCCTGGATCCCGCGGGCCCCCGAGGTGCCTTTTTCCGCCGCGATCTTCTTACCTTCATGGCGAGGCTGCCAGGGCCGCGGCGCCCTCCCAAACACCAGCTTCACCTGCACCTGGAAATGGGGGGGCGAAAACAAAAGCCGCCGTCACCACCGCGGGGCACCCCCGGCTCCCGGCACCCGAGAGGCCGAGGCCGAGGAGGCGGGAGGCAGGGGGGGGCCGGGCCTCGCCGCCGCGCACCCCGCCGCCCACCCGGCTCGGCGGCTCCCCATTGTCGGGACCCGACGGAGTTTGTCTCCAGCGCCGACCGTGACGCCATTTCTGTCAAAGAAGCAACTCCACGACCCAGCCCGGGGGGTGCGGGTCGGGGTGCGGGTGGGGGTGGGGGGCCCCAGCCGGCCGGCCGGGCCTCGGCGCTCCCCCGCTTCCGCGGGACCCACATTGCCCGGGCCGCGCTCGCTGCCCACGTCCCGTCCCGAGAAACGGGGGAGCGACCGAGCGACCGAGCGACCGGCCGCCCGCCCGCCCGGCCGGCAGGACGCGCGGACCCCGTGGGCCGGCCGCGGGGACAGGGCCGCGGAGGAGAGGAGGAGGAGGAGGCCGGAGGCGACGCCAGCCTGCGCGCTCGCCGACCCCGGGGCGCGCGGCCAACCAGGCCGGGGCGACCGCGCCGCGGCTGCGAGGCCCCCCGGATCCGGGCGCCCGGCGGAGCCCCCCGCGGCGGCGGCCCTCCCGCGCGCGCTGGCCGGGCCCGGGGACTCCCCCCGCCGCCCCGCGACGAGCCCGCGGACGCCTCCGAAATGCCCTACCTTCCGGCGGAGGCCGGAGCCGAGCCCGGCGCGTCCGGGGGGGGTCCCCCACCCACCCACCCCCCCCCAAAAA
>JAAGEH010002526.1:11041999-11084773 GCA_011751065.1 Lasiurus cinereus | reverse complement strand
CCCGGGGGGGGCCCCCCCCCCCCCCCCCCCCCCAAAAAAAAAAACCCAGCAGGCCCAGGGGGAAGAGATGGGGAGACGCGCGCGGGGCGCGTCCAGCGGGGCCGAGGCTGAGGCTCCGGCTGCGGCTCCTCCTCCTCCTCCTCCTCCTCCCGCGGCGGCGACTGGTACCTTTGTTTGGCGGCGGCCGCTCGGGTTCCCTCGCTGGGGGGAGGGGGACGGCGAAAAACCCTCCCGGACGGCAGCCCCGGGCCCCCGTCGCGCTGCGCCCCCCCCCCCGCGGAAGACGGCGGCCACGGACGCTTCTGCGGCGCTCGCTCCGCGGCCAGGTCCGGGCGGCGGCCGTGGCGGCGGCCGGCTGAGCTTCAGAGACTCCCTCCGCTCCGGCGCCCCAGCTCCTCACTCCGGACTCGACTGACGGGCAAACATCGCTCCCCCCCGCCCGCGCCGAGTCTCCCCCCCCCACCACCCCACCCCCCCCTCGCGCTTTCCCTCCGCTCTCCACTCCCCCTAAGCTTGTCTCCCCTCCCCTACCTCTTTCCCCGGATGGCCTCCGAGACGCCCGCCGATTGGCCGGGGCGCTGGAGAGCCCGCCCACGCTTCGCCCTTATTGGTCCGGGGGATACAAACAACGACGCCATTTTCCCACCCAGTTCTATGGAAACAGAAAGTGACGCCCCACAGCCCGCCGGGAAATGTAGTCCGACCCGGGGGGGGGGGGGGTGCCCGGGGGGTGAGCCCCCCCCCGCGAGAACTGCAAGACCCGCACCGCCCCCCGCCCGCGCGCGCCGCGGGGGGGGGCCCGGGGGGGGGGGGGGGGGGCGGGGTGGAAAGGGGCGGGGCGACAGTGCAGTGGAGGTGGCGGCGGCGCCTGCGCAGTGGGGCCGGGATGGCGCATTTTCTGGCCCCGAATAATGCGGCGGCGGCGGCGCCGGCGGCGGCGGCCGAGGAGGGCGGAGAGTCCCTCGGTGAAGTAGGGGGAGGGATTGATGGCGGCGCCGGGAGGAGCCCGGGTGTGAGCTATAAAGTGGGGAGTGGACACTGGGGCCCTGCGACTCCCGGCACCGGTGGCGCGGCAGCTGTGAGCTCATCGCTGAACCGTGAGCGGCGGCGGCGGCGGCGGCGGCGGCGGGAGGAGGAGGAGGAGGAGGTGGGGTGGGGGGACCCGGAGGGGCGCGGGAGGGCGGGGCCTGGAGGGAAGAAAGAAGGATGGCGAGGCCCCGGATGCTGAACCGGATGGGGTCCGAATGCTGGGCGTCCCCTCCGCGGGCGAAAGGGGGGCATCTGGAGGGAGAGGAAGCGGCTCGGGGCGGCCAGGGGGCACCGGAGGGAGCGGAGAGGAAGCGCGGCGCCGCGGGCCCGGCGGCCCTGCCGGCGGAGCGGAGGCCGGGGGCTCCCGGCCTGGGAGCTGCGCGCCCCGGAAAGGTTGCCCGCGCCGCCCGCTGTGGGTCTCGCTGACACCGTACCCCTTCCCTCCCTTGATCTCTCCGGGCGCCCGGGCGCGCGCCCCGAGTTCACCCTCGATCGCGTGGAGAGAGGCCGTTTCCGTCCGCTGGGCCGGCCCGCGGCGCCCTTGCTGGGCGGCTGCCGGGCGGCAAGGAGGCACCGGGCCGGCCCCCGCCTGGGTGGACGCGAGCTGGTGGCCGGGGCGGCGGCGGCGGCCAGTGCCCGCGCGGCGAGAGCGGGGCGGCGGCGGGGCGCGGGGCGGGGGCGCGGAGGCCGGACAGGGCGTGCGGGTAGAGACCCGGGCGGGCGAGGGCGGCGGTGGCGCGGTGGACAGAAGCCGCCTGTCCCGCGGGAGCTTTGGCGGAGGCTGGCGGAGCGGGGGCCCGGGTCCTTGCTCGCTGCGTTAAGGAGTTTCGTGTTGGTTTTCCCGGGGAAAGAGAGATCAGACTTCCCTTTGAACATCGCAGTTTTGCACAGGTCGCTAGCTAGAGCCGGGAACCCGGCTAGGAGTATGGTTTGGTACCTGTCACCCACCCATGGCGTGAATAATTAAATGTGAAGCAGTTGGCGTTTTGAAAGCGAGTTGTTTCGGACTCGCGTTCTATAGTATTCATCCACCCAAAAATAAATTAATAGAGCTACGGCTTGGTGTGCTAATTTTTTTTATTATTGTTTTACCTGCATACTCAAGACTACAAAAAAAAACCACACTTTTCAATTCTTAAATGTTTTTTTTTAAAATTGATTTTTAGAAAGGGGGAATGAGAGGGTGAGAGAGAGAGAGAGAAACATCTGTTCTATGCAGGGGAGCCACCCAGGCCAGGGCATGTACTTTTCAGTTCTTTAAATTCATAATCCTAAAGACGGCATCACTGTCCACAGCAGCAAGAGAAAGCAGATAAAGGGGGGGAAAAACCCGAAATGTGTCAAAGATGTCAGAGCAAATCAGAAAACGTCTAATGTGCCCTGACCAACCGGTTTGGCTCAGTGGACAGAGCCACAGCCTGAGGCCTCTCCAGTTTGGCTCCGGTCAAGGGCACGTGCCTCGGTTGCAGGCACATTCCTAGTAGGTGATGTGCAGGAGGCGGCTGATGGATGTTTTTCTCTCGTCGATGTTCCTAACTCTCTCTCTCCCTCCCTCTTTGTAAAAAAATCAGTAAAATATAGTCTAAAAAAACTTCTACAGTGAGGACAAATAAAAATAGGTTTTTACAGGACAGGGGAGTAGAGATTCAATAGGGAAGGAGGATATTGGAAGACCATGAGTGATATCGTAGGAAATATCCAAGTAAGTGTAAATTTAAGAAGAATAAAGGAAGGGGATATTTTTACTAATTCATGTCATAACTTAAGTCACAATCTCTAAAATGGATTGACTAGTGAATATGCACAAATCTCCCCTTAAATTATATACAGTATATAAAATGTTTTAATATTCATAGAAAACAAGTATGTTTACTAATTTGTATAATCAATTACATGCAGGAGAATCGAAATCTGAGGATTTGCTTTAACATTGATTTGACCCAACCACCTAAGCCTTTCACGGTTGAGTAAATATAAAAGGTTTAATATAAGTTTTGTTCCTTAAAATCCGGGTAAACACTGACCATCAATCACTTGAATGAAAAGTTTCCTTTTTTTAATGCTATATAATTTATATATCATAGTTCACCTGTTTAAAGTATACAATTAAGTGGGTTTTGGTGTACTCACAGAGCTGAACAACCACTAACGACCACAATCTAATTTTTGGACATTTTGATAGCCCCCAAAGGAAATACCATACTTCATTCGTAGCCACTCTCCAGCGCCCCCTACCCTAACGTTACCCACCTAGGCAACTGTCTCTACAGATTGGCCTGTTTGGAACAATTCATGTCGTGGAATAATACAATGTGTAGTGTTTTTGTGACTGGCTTCTTTCCCTTAGCATAATGTTCTTTTAAGATTTCATATCCATAGAATTTTCTTTTAAAATGAAACAAAGTCTGGCTTTCCAAATTCCTTGAGATGCAAATTCCTGTGCAGTTTGACACTCAGAGATAATTAATGAGATCTTGTTTATGATTCTCTTTTTTAACAGGCCATCTTTGAAATTCAACAACAATGGAGAAGACTCATGAAAAAGTCCAAAGAATTCTTCTAGAACCCTACAAGTACTTGCTTCAGTTACCAGGTAGCGGTTCAGGGGGTTTTACACAGCAGTGGTCATCCACATGGTAGCCTTCAGACCCACATAGCCGTTCCGTAGCATTCATCCACCTAAAGCTAAATTAATAGAGCCCTGGCCTGTCGTGATAATTTTTTTTTATTGTTTCACCTACATACTCAAGAGTACACTACAAAAAACACACTTTCAATTCTTAACTATTTTTTAAAATATATTTTATTGATTTTTTACAGAGAGAAAGGGAGAGGGATAGAAAGTCAGAAACATCGATGAGAGAGACATCAATCAGCCGCCTCCTGCACGCCCCCCCTACTGGGGATGTGCCCGCCCCCAAGGTACATGCCCCTGACCAGAATCGAACCTGGAACCTTTCAGTCCACAGGCTGACGCTCTATCCACTGAGCCAAACTCGTCTCGGCTCAATTCTTAACTATTTTTTAATTGATTTTTAAAAATGGGGAAAGGGAGAGGGCGAGAGAGAGAGAAACGTGTTGCCACCCACATCAACAGGGTTGGTTTTACATAGTGGGCATTCGAATGTTAGCATTCAGAAAAGATTAGGTTTGCCAGCTCTTGAGATTTTTATATTTAAGGTCATGCATATGAGAAAAGTGATTGTTTGTTATTAAAAGGGACATTTTTGAGGTACCCTTAAAAATATGCAAGTATATTAACATACCTAAAAATCAAAAGTATGTAAAACATTTGAGTAACCTTTTTGGAGGTTTAATTATTTATGGGTGCCCCACTTTCCTGTTCCCCACTAGATTAAGGAATGCCGTGCCAATTTGTGCAACAACAAAAAGCTTCCGTTACCTGCCATGCTGCTGTTTCCACCATCACACGCACGCTCCATTTCTTACACCGTAGTTCCTTTAACAGCAAAGAGTAATGCATCTAAGTCACATCGCTTAAAAGCATCACCCACATTATTCCTACATAGAATGGGCCACCTGGTCATGGCTTCCTACGGTTACACATGCCTAACCATGTTTATGTGTATGCACATGTCTTATTTTGCTATTTTTTTTTAACTTTGGAAAAATGATACTAGTAAAAATTCCGACATATAACAAGTGTTACGTTCTTGGAATGAAATTCACTTATAAACCAGTCACTTGGCACCTGGAATGCTCTGTTCTCACATAAAGGGGACCACTTCAGGCCAAGGTAGTTACTTTTTGATAGGAAAGCGGCAGAAGTACCCATTCTCTAAAACTTTTAATGTAAAGGAATGCTAGCTCATTTTAAGAGGTAACTGTATGAGGTAATTCATAAAAAGCTACTTTCTCTAATACGTTCTGTGCAATTGATGGTGCTAATTAACTGCCACTAACTAGGCTGGCATCCTTTCAAAAGGAATGAATGAGATCATAATTCCTTAACCCCGATCCATTCCCAAATTGTTGATACAAGGTAAGATGAAAGGAATGGGCTGCTGACGGATTTAGAACCGCCTTTGCCGGCCCTGCTTTTAATTAAGGTGGGGGGTTAGCATGTGAATTTCGCCAGTAGGGGCCCAGCACTGGAAGCTCTCAGTGGGTAAAGGATTGATGGGGTTGGGTTTATCAAGTCTGATCTGTTTCGAGTCAATTTCTGCAATGTTTTTTTATAATTAAAGGATTAACTTTATTGCCAAATGTTACTCTTTAATTGCAGGTAAGCAAGTGAGAACCAAACTTTCTCAGGCTTTTAACCACTGGCTAAAAGTTCCAGAGGACAAGCTTCAGGTATCTAGGCAGTTCCAATCCGCCCTCTTTTGTTTCTTTTTTGTTTTTGCTTTGGGTAGAGAGCGAGCGAGAACATTGATTTTTTGTTTGGTATATTTTATGCATCCGTTGCTTGATTCTTAATATGCACCCAGGCTGGATCGTGTATCCAGACAATGCCCTAACAAGTTAGGCTACCTCGCCAGGGCCTCTAACCTCATTCTTAATCCACAAGAAATGTATGACATTGCGTAAAAGTACTCATCAAAACCGGTTTGGCTCAGTGGATAGAGCATCGGCCGGCGGACTGAAAGGTCCTGGGTTCGATTCTAGTCAAGGGCATGTGTCCTGGTTTCGGGCGCATCCCCAGTGGGGGGCGTGCAGGAGGCGGCTGATGGATGTTTCTCTCTCATTGATGTTTCTAACTCTCAATCCCTCTCCCTTCTTCTCTGTAAAAAATAAATAAATATATATAAAAAAAAATACTCCCAGCTCTTAATTTTAATGTTCGTGCAATCTACTGTTTTTGTCTAAGGTTGCTAAATAATTACTTATTTTAAAAACTAAGGCACCTGCGACCATCATAATCTGTTAATGTAGTATTTCAAATCTGAAAAAATAAAAACGAACTTTTCGCTTGTCTTTTTGTTAGATCATCATCGAAGTGACCGAGATGTTGCATAATGCCAGTTTGCTCATCGACGACATCGAAGACAACTCGAAACTCCGACGTGGCTTCCCCGTGGCGCACAGCATCTATGGGATCCCGTCTGTCATCAATTCTGCCAATTATGTGTATTTTCTGGGCCTGGAGAAGGTCTTAACTCTGGATCACCCGGACGCAGTGAAGCTGTTTACGCGCCAGCTCCTGGAGCTCCATCAGGGACAAGGCCTAGACATTTACTGGCGGGACAGCTACACTTGTCCCACCGAAGAAGAATACAAAGCTATGGTGCAGCAGAAGACGGGCGGCCTGTTCGGACTGGCCGTGGGTCTCATGCAATTGTTCTCCGATTACAAAGAAGACTTGAAGTCGCTGCTGGATACCCTGGGACTCTTTTTCCAAATTAGAGATGACTACGCTAACCTGCACTCCAAAGAATACAGCGAGAACAAGAGCTTCTGTGAAGATCTGACCGAGGGCAAGTTCTCCTTCCCCACCATTCATGCTATCTGGCTGAAGCCGGAAAGCACGCAGGTGCAGAATATCCTGCGCCAGAGAACCGAAAACACAGACATTAAAAAGTACTGTGTGCATTATCTTGAGAGTGTCGGTTCTTTCGAGTATACTCGGAACACCCTTAGGGAGCTCGAATCGAAAGCCTACAAACAAATTGATGCCCTTGGTGGGAACCCTGAGCTCGTGGCTCTGATCACGCACCTAAGTCAGATGTTCAAAGAAGAGAATTAGTATTAAGCCATTCTTGATTAGGCCTGACAGCTTATTTGAGTTGGTTATTATTATTATTTTTTTTTTTGGTCTTTTAGCCTCTCTTTTTATAAATTTGGAGCAAGCTGTTTGTCTCAGAAAACTGAGTGGACAGGGGTGATGTGGGGGAGGTGGTTTCCGTGTAGAACCACCCTGTAATCATTGATTAAAATGGAAGGGAACCGAGAAGAGTCACATTTCAATAGGTGTAACGTGAATGTCGCCGGGTGCTGTGTTGGGTCCTTGGGGCCAGCTCTGCCATGAGTGTTTGATTGATGCTGTCAATAAAGAGTTCAACCTCCGACTTCTCTGCACTGGGAGCGGCTCTCTTCCCCTGACCACGTCCGCCTGCACCCCTCCTCCTCCGGGAGCACCTTTGGGCTGCTGAGGGGTCGCTGCTTGCAGTGGCGCTGAGACGCCCCGAGACACGGAGAGCTAAGAGGCTCAGCCGCCTGCCAGCCCCAGGTCCCCGGCCTCGCTTACTTCCGGCCGCAGCTTCCAAACCAGCACATCTCCAGGGACATGGACACAGCAGCCAGGTTCCTGGGGGCGGGCGGCCCCAGAAGGGGCGGCTGGTCCTGGGGCGGGAGCCTCATCACGGTTCTGCCCGGCACCCTTCTCCGAAGCAACAGCCCTCCCGTGCCATCTGGGCTGTGCCCTCTCAGAGGCCATGGGGCTCGTGCCTGGTGGTGGCCTTGCTGTCTTCACCTTATGACCTGTCTCCCAGGTCTGGTCTGCCCTGCATGTTCCCTTCCTGTACCTCCCAGGCACCCTGGGGACGTGGCTGGCTCAGGGTCTGACGAGGGAAGACAGTAATAATAAAAGAAAACGTTACCAGGAATATCGATGCGTCTAATTATACTGTAAGGGCAGTTCCCAATTCATCTACCCCGGTTCCAAGCCAGTGGCTACCGGGACCAGTCTGGCTAGCTCGCTGGCGCCTGGACTATGGGAATTCCTCTTCCTGAAAGTTGCTGCTTAGAGCAGGAGGCGGCTAATCGATGTCTCTCTCTCATCGATGTTTCTAACTCTCTATCCCTCTCCCTTCCTCTCTGTAAAAAAACAATAAAATATATTTTAGAAAAAAGAAATGCCCTTTCCCTTCCCACACCTCCCCCACCCCCCCTACGAGGCGGCAGCTGGTGCTGAATGGAAAGGGAGCTGCAAACCTCTAATCTCTGATGAAAGGAGAGCGTGAACCTGAGGCCCAGTGCCTGCCCGCACCGTCCCCACGGCCACACCCCCTGGCGCTAATGAGCTGCCCGGTGCCTTAGCCAGGACTCCCTCTTGTGTAACTCCCAGCCCAAACCCGGGAGCCACCTGTGGCCCAGAGACCTCGGGGACTGTGTGAGCAGTGTCGCTGACATCCCGCAATGGCAGTTGTGTTTCTCAGGAAAAGTGCGTTTGGCTTGACTGGTCTGGCTGTTGTCTCAGATCTGACCACCAGCACCTGTTCTTGCCTGAGACCTTCTCACCAAAGCACTCAAACCTTTTCCATAAGGACACCTCGGTAAGATTTTCAACAATAAAGATAAATTTCTTTTTCTAAGTTGGGTACTGTCTTTACTTTCATGAAAATTTGAATCTTCCGCTTTAATTGATACAGGGAACCTCTTAAAATCCTGGGTGTTTGCGCCACACTATGGGAATTTGAATTCTGTGGTTATGAATCCATCACTTAAAAAGAAAGCATTATTATTTAGAAAGACGTAATGCTGACTATATAGAGAAATTCAAACAAGGCTCTCAGTCTTTTTTATGATGACCATGACGATATCAAAAGCCTGACCTCAAAGTCAGGTGCTGGACCTGCTTCTTCACCAGAAAGAACATAATTAAAACCAGTTCATTCTTCCTTCATGTCCCTCTACCAACCTCAATAATGGAGTGAACTCACTTTTACCCCAGCCCTGTTTTTAAATCACCATTTTCACTCTCGGACCCAGGAATTTATTTCTCACCCTTGCCTCCTGTATCTATTTAGTCCTCCCACACCCTATACCTTTGTCCTTGGTGATGTCCCTTATCTGTTCCATTTTCACTGTCATTAACCTACAACAGGCTTTGTTGCCTGCTGAAATACAGGAAGACAGTCGCTAGTGGACACCACCATGTGAATTCACATACAGTGCAAGTGACATTGGACTCTCCAACACGGCAGCCCTAACTGCCTTATTGGGCAGTCTCTGAAAAGCACGCTCTGCTTTAGGAGAAATGACCAATTTACTGCCTTGGAATTACTTTTGTTGCTATACGGAAAGAAAATAGGTCTGAAGGTCTGATGATTGGCGTAATGAATAATGGAAGGTGTTTAGTGGGGCAGGACTAACAATAACCTGCACAAGTACTTTGTAAATCTTGCCCAGTCACTTGATAGAGAATGCAAAATGGGAATAAATATTGGAGAAGCCAATGTCAAGAGACTTAGATTTAATAAATGATAGTCCAGCGTGCCAACGCTTTACAAGGAAGAAATGGTTTATTAAAGCTGTTAGGTTAAATCGACTGACCCTAAAGAATTGGACCTGTAGCCCTAGCCAGTTTGGCTCAGTGGACAGAGCGTCAGGCAAATATGGTCACGATTTCGGGGAGAGAAGAAACGAGTTTACAAAGAGGAGGAAGATTCGCGGAACCGTTCTGTAACTTTGTGGGACTGGTTTGTATTAGGTGGATGCCGGTACTTAAAAATAAACCGGTCATTCTCTGCTGAAAGGCAATGTCAAACTTCAAAGTTAAAAAAAAAAAGCCTCCAGCTGCCGAAACCGGTTTGGCTCAGTGGATAGAGCATCAGCCTGAGGACTGAAGGGTCCCAGGTTCGATTCCGGTCCAGGGCATGTACCTTGGTGGCGGGCACATCCTCAGTGGGGGGCATGCAGGAGGCGGCTGATCGATATCGTTGTTTCTGACTCTCTACCCCTCTCTGTAAAAAAAAAAAAATCAATAATATATATATATATATATATTTTTTTTTTTTTAAAGACTCCAGCCCTTTTTCAGGGCATAGACGGATATCAGTACACAAGTTACTGTGATTCTGCTTCGCTTTTCTCCTAGGATGGGACTAAAGGCGTCCTGCCTTCCCGGGTGCAGGCGGGCCGGCCCCAGTAAAGCAGTGACAAACCCGGTCTGGCAAAGCCATCAGAAACCTATCACCTACCCAACAGGTTTCTCCATTTGCTGAAAACAAGGGGCGGCCACACCCCCGAGGAACTGGGGAGTCTTGAGAGAGAGAGAGAGCGCCTGGGGATGCACAGCCTGGAGGAGTGCAGTAAGCATGCAGCAGCCTCCGAGGCCTTGTATCCTTGGCAACCACCGGGTCAGAATAAACACGGGGGTCGGTGAGCGCTGCAAGCCTCTGAGCCTGTGGCACGGAAACGTGCCAGGAGGGTCCACAGCCTCCTCCAGGGCTTCTGCGAGCTCCAGGGAACGAGGTGGCTCCGTCTCTGTCCCCGACCCTCTCACTCACCCCCCAAAAAAAAGCCGTTTGCACCGTCACCACGGGAATCCGTGCCCGAACCCGCTTTTAACCAAATGCATCAGCAGAGCCAGCTCGCTGGGGTTGGGGTCCCCTCGGCTGGGGTCATGGCCTCTCGTCTGCACCAACAACAGCCGCATGGGCCTCGCGTGCTCGCATCACGCACCCGACCCGCCGCTACGCGTGGCCTCCCCTCGGACACCGAGCGGAACACGACCCCGGAACCGGCTTACCCGCGCCCTGTCCCACTTCCGTGCCGCCGGGCGCGTCGGCGGGTGGCCTGGCCCCGCCAGCAGCGCCCGGAAGTCCGCCGTTGCCTTGGAGACCGCGCACCATCCCCCTCGCTCTTTACGGGGCGGCCTCTCTCCAACCCGGAGCTGGACCTCACACACGGGACCTTGGGGGGGCCTCGCTCCCGCCGGGGCCGCTCACCCGGCGCCTCGGCGCTCCCCGGGCTGTTCGGTTGTTCGCGCTCGGGAGCCGCCGGCCAGCGCCGGGGCGGCTGAGGGACGACCGAGACGCGGCCCCGCCTCCACCCGCGCCGCCCGCCGCGGCCGTCAATCACGGCCGGGCGGGGCGGGACTTCCGGTGTCCCCCCCCCCCCCGGGGCCCCTCCTGCCGGAACCGGAAGCTGCGCTGTGGGAGGAGCGCCGGGCTGTCCCCGGGCAGGTGAGCGTGGGAGCGGCTGAGCAGCCGAGGGTGCGGCCCCACCCCCTGAAAAATTACAATTCCTGTCCTTTTTTAAAAAAAATATATATATATATCCTCACCAGCAGATACGGTGTTTGTCTGTTTATCGTTTATTCTAAAGAGGAGGAAGGGAGAGAGAGAGAGAGAGAGAGACACCCATTTGCTGCCCCATAGGCGCCCCGACTGGAAATCAAACCCCCAACCTGGGCACGTGCCCTGATCGGGAATCGAACCCCGGATCCTCCGGTGGATGGGGCAACACCCCGCCCACTGAGCCACCCGGCCAGGGCTCCTTTCCCTTTTTCCCATCACTTTCTCTCCCCTTCTCTTCTCTGCCCTCCCCAGCCCGTTCAGGAAATGACAGAATAGACAAGCCATCTATCTCATGGGAGCTGGCAGGAGGCAAACGAGATTTTAAAAATACATTAGATTACCCAAATATAGGTGAGATGAAATGACCAGAGTAAGGTGCATTGAACGACTCGGGTCTCACCCAAATAGCAAGACCCAGCTGTTCAGCAGCACGGACCTCAGGGATATCTACGGGAAGCCTAAAAGAATTTTTTTTTTAATATATTTTATTGATTTTTCAGAGAGAGGAAGGGAGAGGGATAGAGAGTCAGAAACATCGATGAGAGAGAGACATCCATCAGCCGCCTCCTGCACGTCCCCCACTGGAGATGTGCCCGCCAGCAAGGTACATGCCCCCGACTGGAATCGAACCTGGGACCCTTCAGTCCGCAGGCCGACGCTCTGTCCACGGAGCCAAACCGGTCTCGGCAAGGCCTAAAAGAATTTTAAAGTTCTCACCGAGTTGGTACTTCTCTTCCTAGACCCCGCATTTTGCCTGACGATGAATGACACGTTGGCAGCAGATGTCGTCGGCCGCAGAGTCTCGGTTGACGGGGAATGTGCCACCGTGCGTTTCTATGGCACCGTCCCGCCTGTGGCTGGTAACGTATGGCTTTCCGGGCGCGCCCGAGGATCTGTTTGTAGTTCTTTGTAGCTTTATCAATGGTGCTATCGTAAGCCAGTTTTGAGGCAATCACCCATTTAGAGATGCCTCCTGTAGACAGTTTCATTTGATGGTGGTATCTATGGTTACACTTACTTACTTTGATTATTTAGCTTTCATAAACCTTACTAGGAGTGTTCTTGGGGTCAGTACTAATGGATGGGAGGGAGCAGGACTGGGTAGAGGGAGAAGTTGGACTGTGACGGGATCTGGTCAAAGGTTTCATCTGACCCCTCGGGGCACTCTGAAGCCAGGATGGCCTTCAGTCTTTTTTCTTTCTTTTTTTAAATATATTTTATTGAATGTTAACAGAGAGGAAGGAGAGTCAGAAACATGGATCAGCTGCCTCCTGCACGCCCCCTATTGGGGATGTGCCCGCAACCAAGGTCCGTGCCCTTGACCGGAATCGAACCTGGGACCTTTCAGTCCGCAGGCCGACACTCTATCCACTGAGCCACACCGGTTTCGGCCTTTTTTTTTTTTTTTTAATATCTATATTTTGGTTTCAGTGAGGAAGGGAGAAGGAAAGAGAGATAGAAACATCAATGATGAGAGAGAATCATTGATTGGCTGCCTCCTGCACACCCCACACTGGGGATGGAGTCTGCATCTTGGGCACGTGCCCCGACCGGGAATCGAACCGTGACCTCCAGAGGCAACCACTGAGCCATACCAGCCAGGAGGCATCCTCAGTCTTTCTGGGTTGAGACGAGGGACTGGGCATATACCCCTCTGCAGTGATATATCATGGGGTTGCCCTGAGAAAGGGGGTGTGCCCTTGGCAAGGTGCTAACCTACAAATGCCAGTACCCCCAGCAGCTGGCGGGAATAAGCCCAGCTCCTCCTGGCATCTTGGAGTGAGGTGGTACACATACAGTAACCAGGTGGAGGAACTTACTGGTAGCTGAGCGAATAGGAGGCGATACATAGTCCTTTCATTCATTTAGTTGCCTGTGAGTTGGACCTTCTTCATATATGTATTGTGAGGCATCCCTCCTTTCCTCCCCCCCAAAAAAATTACAATACTGCAGAGGGAGCTGATATATACCTATTCTTTTTTTTTAATATATTTTATTGATTTTTTACAAAGAGGAAGGGAGAGGGAAAGAGAGTTAGAAACATCAATGAGAGAGAGACATCGATCAGTTGCCTCCTGCACGCCCCCTACTGGGGATGTGCCCATAGCCAAGGTACATGTCCTTGACCAGAATCAAACCTGGGACCTTGCAGTCCGCAGCCCGACACTCTATCCACTGAGCCAAACCAGATTCGGCAGTACAGTATACCTATTCTTTATTATCTCATTGTATGGGGCATTCTCTCCAGTACTTTCCCTCAGCTGGTACTACTTTGGGGTTCCTTTGAGAGGTCATCTGATGGAATTGGTACAGAGACGTAGAAATGGAACCCAGATGTAGTAGTTGCTCCTGGGGTTACCGCACTGAAGGTTGCTACTGGGTTGCTGTGTCAGCTCAATGGGTTAAGGTGTTTAAAGCACCTGGACCAGTTACTGGTGCAAGTGTTAGCTGCTGTTGTAAAGAAACACTTAAAAAATGACTTTCAACAACCGAAACCGGTTTGGCTCAGTTAATAGAATGTCGGCCTGTGGACTGAGAGGTCCCATGTTCGATTCCGGTCAAGGGCATGTATCTCGGTTGCGGGCACATCCCCAGTAGGGGGCATGCAGGAGGCGGCTAATCGATGTCTCTCTCTCATCGATGTTTCTAACTCTATCCCTTTCCCTTCCTCTCTGTAAAAATTCAATAAAATATATTTTAAAAAAAAGAAATACAACAGCCCTAATGTTTGGCAAATGGCTACTTGCGGTTGGAAATTTAATTCCCCGAGCGAGGACCATGCCCAGGTTGAAATAAACCGTACGTGCCAGCTGTCTTTGCTTGCAGAAACACAGAGCATCAATCCCCAGGGTACCTCTGTCACCACTTCTCAGTTAGTGTTTCTTGTTCCACCAGGACCCTGGCTAGGAGTGGAATGGGACAATCCCCAAAGAGGCAAGCATGACGGAAGTCACGAAGGGACTGTGTATTTTAAATGCAGGTAACTTTTCATTATGAATGGGCCTGGTTATTTGGGGCAATATTTTAAGTGTTTAATCAAAGTGGCTGGAAAAGAAGTGTTTGGCTCTTGGGTTAGTTCTGTAATGTAGAATCTGGTGTATTCTAAAACACACACACACACACACACACACACAATTCTATTTGTAGATTTTTTTTCCATGTTTTAAAAAAAACAGACTCTTGTTGCTGTTAATCTTAACCTGAGGATATTTTTTTCCATTGATCTTTTAGAGAAAGTGGAAGAGAGAGGGAAAGACAGAGAAACCTCGATGTGAGAGATACACCTCGATTGGTTGCCTCCTGCACCCTGACCGGGGCCTGGACCAGGCAGGACCCTGCAACCAAGGTGCTTGCCCTTGACTGGAATCGAGCCCGGGACCCCTTGGTCTGCAGGCTGACCCTCTATCCACTGAGCCACACCAGCTAGGGCTATAAAACGGACTCCTAAACCCTGTATGTGGGGTTGCTTTCTTTGTCCTTTCTTGTGTTTTTGTTTTCTTCCGTTTTTAAAAAATTGGGTGAATGGAGACATTTCTCATTGATTCACTAAAAATGTGCCATCCATGAAGTGAATGAAGGGAAAGAAAACTAGCCTAGATACCTGGTAAGATGCAGCGATCAGACAAAATCACAACATGCACATGGCGGAATGCCGGTCTTGAGAGATCTTTAGAAGGATGTGTGATGGTCAGTTGGCTGAGTGTGTTTAGATGCAGAAGAGTAGAGCTCGTTTGCCCCTTCCTCACACACATATTAGGATGGACTGTGAGGGGCATTTGGTGAGCTCAGGTTGGTAGGATGATCCTCTGTTGTTCAGGGTTGGGCCCTGCTCGCCAGGAAAAAGCTTTAAAATAGAGGATCTGGCTCATGGCATACATTCTTCCTAGCATGTATGGCCATTTTTGCCGGATGATATGTATATATCTTTAACATTTTTATTGATTTTAGAGAGGAAGAGAGAGGGATAGAGATATAGGAACATCAATGAGAGAAAATGATTGATTGGCTGCCTCTTGCACCTCCCACACTGGGGATAGAGTCTGCAACTGGCATGTGCCCTGGGAGAATCGAACCCTGACCTCCTGGTTTAGAGGTTGACCCTCAACTACTGAGCCAAGCTGGCCAGGCTGTGTTTTTTGTTTTCTTTTTAAAATTGTATACAGTAGGTCCTCAGGTTACGTCAGAAATCCGTTGCTATGGCGCACAACGGAACTCGAGTTTTGCCCTGAGTCGGAACTCACCTATGTAAGCACCTACATCGCTCACATGGAGCACATACACAGCAGTAATGAAGTGAACCAGTAAAAAAAATTTTAAAGAAAAGTAACAATTCCTGACCTTGTGGTAAATACAGTAAATAATACAAAACTTAAAGCACATATGTACATACGTCGAAATGATGGCCCTTTTTTTTTTTTTTACAAATAAATGGGAGATGGCGACGTAACCACGAAAAAATGTACGTCGAGTCCAACGTAACCCGAGGACTGCCTGTAATTGCTTTTATTGGCTAATATGTCTGTACATAAGTTTATAAGTGCAGACGTTTCCGTTGGTGGCAGTGACAGTTCTAAGGGATTTGGCGTGTGTCACCTGATTCCAGTGCCTCCGTGGGTACTTACTGTGCTCCGTTTCTCTTCTGTCCAGCCACCCGACAGGAGGGTCCTTCATCCGCCCGCACAAAGCCAACTTTGGGGTGGACTTCCTCACCGCGCTCAGGGACCGCTACGAAGACGAACCAGAGGATGAGGCAAAAAAGCAGATGGTGACCATCGGGAACATTCCTGTGGAGACCATTGGTTTTGGCTCGGTTATAAGAAAGCAAAGGTGAGTGGAATGGATGACAGGAGAGCAGACCCCTACTTGTTGGCAGTCAGCCCACATCGCCGGCACCCGAGGAGCCGACAGAGGCAAGTTCACCCGACCCTGTCCGCACTCAGAACTTGACCCCAACTGGCCTGTGCCTCCTGCACAAACAGCAGCTGGAAATCGCAGGAGTCCGAGGGATTCAGAGAAATTAAAATCCTGCCCAAGCTCAGGGCTCTTGGGCTTCTCCAGCTTGGGATAAAAAGGTGGATTTGCGGATGATTAACTTTTATTCTCCACTCTCTGGTATTGACTGTTCAGTAACGAAGGTGGACACTGTGGTCCTTTTCTGTTTCGTGGTGAGATTTCTCGCTGGTTGGGATCTGACATGGAGTCAGAAGTGTGCCCTGTTCCCTGTGCCAGGCGGCTGCACACCCTTATCACCCTGGTCCCATCCACACCCACTGAGTCAGAATTCCCTGCGCTCTCGCCATTAAGTTCCCCAATTACCTTGTAGCATCTGCAGGGCATGACCTGATGCGCGTTTGAGCCAGGGTCAGCGCTGTGGGGTTGGCCTGACCCGGGCGATGTGTCCTAGTAGTGACCCCTGGTGGCTACTGTGGAAAGTGGAAGTGAATGTTCTGGGTCCCTGTGCTAAATCTCTGCTGAGCAAGATACTGTGGATGGAAAGAGCAATTTGCAGGAGGAAATACACAGTAGGGTTCCATTTATATCAAGTCTCATGATACACAACAATAGGCTAATGGTTTAGGGATATGGGAATATACAGTGAAACTTCAGATGGCTTAAGATTAAACCCCAAATGTAGCATGCTGGCCCCAGGGGTGTAGGGGGGAAGGAGGAGTTATGGAAGGGGACAAGGCAGGTGACTTGTCTTTGTGATGTGTGTAATGCTTTATTCTTTTTTTTGGTAATGCTGTATTTCTCAAGTTGGGTGGCGGGTCCTGATACCTGTTAATTCTAGTACCTTGTTATGTGTCCAAGATGCTGTGTAATGTTTAAAGGCCGTGGACGGGCCCGAGTGTGCGGGTCCACGTGAACTCTGTTTTCCCGCAGTCAGCTGAGCGAGCTGCGAGACATTTCCCTGCGGGGCTGTGCAGTAAGCCGTGCTGGTGACAAAGGAGACATTGCCAGCACGTGTCCTAGTATCCTTTCAGAGGCCACCTGACTGGTGCGGGCACTGCTGTCCGCCACCCGTGTCCATCTCCGGCTTCCTTTCTAACAGAGCCCAGATTATGAGGCGTTCGCTGCCCAGATAAAGGGGGGCGTCTCCTGGGCTGGCCCCGCCCTGGACCAAGCTCCTCTCCATCTCTTCACCGGGTTGGCTACACTGGGCCCTTCTGGAGGGGCCACGGCCACCACCCCCTCCAGCATTCAGCTCGGGTACCCTCCAGGGACAGTGGGTGTCATAGCAACTGCATCCCACCTGCAAGGAGACCCTCTGGACAGCCTGAGCATTCGTGGCACTTCGGTTGCCGCTAACCCCTGTAGTCCTGGAGATGCCACTGTGATTGAGGGGTTCTCACGGTGCAGAGATAACGGTCCATGGAGAGGCGTGAGGGCCCAGGTGAGGCTGCCGCAGCGACAGCTCGACGCAGGGCCTGGGGACCCGGCAGGACCTGGGGGACACGGATCAGAAGCACCATCACGCTTCTCCCTTCTAGACAGTGCGAGATGGTGCGGCAGTGGCTTGGACTGTAGATGCATGTCTAGTGTGCAGTATGTGACAGCTTTTAGTCTCTGAATGGACAGCTGGATGATTTAAAAAAGTCCTGCCCTGACCGGTTTGGCTCAGTGGATAGAGCATCAGCCTGAGGACTGAAAGGTCCGGGGTTCGATGCCAGTCAAGGGCATGTACCTTGGTTGCGGGAACATCCCCAGTAGAGGGGGCGTGCAGGAGGCGGCTGATCGATGTCTCTCTCTCATTGATGTTTCTAACTCTCTGTCCCTCTCCCTTCCTCTCTGTAAAAAAACAATAAAATATATTTAAAGAAAAAAGAAAAAAAGGTAAAGTCCCCTGCAGAATAGGGCACAGAGCTAGAGGGAACCACTGTCGGGTTTTGTGACTCGGTATTACTGCTCTTAACGTGCTTCCAGATATTAGGGTCGTCAACTTGTCCCAGAACCTGCTGTCAGCCTGGGAGGAGGTCACAGACATTGCTGAGCAGCTCCGACACCTCGAAGTCCTGGATCTCAGGTAGGAACTGGTTTGTCATTACTTTTTAATACGTTCTTACTGATGTCCGAGAGGCAGGGCGAGGGAGAGAGAGAGAATCATGAGTGATGAGAGAGAATCATTGATCGACTGCCTCCTCCTGTACACCTCCCACTGGGGATCAAGCCCACCACCCAGGCATGTGCCCTTGACCAGGAATCCAACCGTGACCTCCTGGTCCACTGAGCCATGCCGGCCAGGTTCACTCTGTTTTTGATGCAACTGTAAGGTGGACTCTTGTTAAAGCCCCCACTGCTGCCCTCAGTGCCTGTGCCCGCATCTCTGCTTCCACAGTGAGAACAAGCTGACCTTCCCCGCCGCCTCGCCAGCTCCCGCCGGCACGTTCTCTGCACTGAAGGTCTTAGTCCTCAACGGAACCGGAGTCACGTGGGCCCAGGTAATCCGGCTTCTTTGGTTGGTTAACCGGCAGGAAGCGCTTTTAAGTGACTCGTTTCATAGAGAATTGCAGCGTAACTGTGGCCTCCTTTTAATCACCCAGTTACTCACATAATGGGATCTTACAGTCAAGGTGGGGAGGTAGGACTTGGTGTCTCAGAGTCCCTGTCCCGGCTCCTTCCGACGTGTCCTGGGCCTGAACCACGGTGTTCTCTGGGTAGGACCTCACAATCCTTCCAGCTCAGCTCGGGGATCGCTGTTCAGTGGGCATCGCGGGGACGGCCCCAGGCCCACCCACCAAGCACCAGTTACCGCTGTTTTCTGTCGGGTCAGCTGCCTCCAAGCATCCAGTCCACTGTCAGGCACAGACAGAGAAGGACACTCCCAGTGCGTTCACCGGTGAAATGCCCAGGCACCTCCCTTGTCGTCTTGAACGTGGGGCGACAGCCACAGAACTCCTTTCCTGGGGCTCCTTCCTGTGTCCCCCCTCTGCAGGGTCAGATTTAGCCTCAGGACAGGAAGGGCCCAGGGAAAGGCCGGCGGGGAGAAGGCAGGAGGTTCAGGTGAGAACATCTAGCAGCAGTCATTGAGAAATTCTGCCCAATGAGCATGTTCTCTGCAGACTCTGATTGGCATCCATAGTTGAGGAGAGTGTTTCACATCAGGCTTCTTCCTTTGGGGAAGCAGATACCAATGTGCTGCATTAGTGCACATAGTAGGTGCCTCAGTCCACATCCGGGTATGCCTGCAGGACACACTGATACCTCGCTGGCTGGTTCGGTGCCAAAGACGTGTCCCTGTCTTTACAACGCGGCCATTAACATGTCATCTGGCCTGAACTACAGCCTTCAATGAAATGTCCTATAAGGCACGTTATGTCTAAAACTAGGTGGGACTCATGTGCAGGTTTTAGTGACAACCAGCCAGCAGAGGGCGCTCCCGCTGAACTGCGTTTCCCTCCCAGGTGCTCCACTGTGCCCGGGGGTGGCCAGCCCTGGAGGAGCTGTACCTCAAGTCCAACAGCATTGCCATTTCGGAAAGGTAACTGCCTGTCGCCATCTACTCCCCCGAATAAACCATCTCAACTGCACGTTCATCTTCAGAGGGATTTGCCAATAAGAATTCGAAAAATGCTCACCCGTTGCCTTCACAAATGAGAATGTCAGCTCAGGCTTCACCGCTAATGGAGGAAAACCCCATTAAGCGGAAAGCCCTGAGTTAATACGTTGCCCCCAAACTTCCTTCATAGCAAATGTAGGTCTTTTAAGGTGATATGTTTGAAAACAATTATGATACTAAATTCAGGTTGAAAAAATTCTCTTTTCCTTACAGGCCGGCTGATGTTCTCCAGTTGGTCAGGATACTAGACCTCTCCTCTAATCAGTCAATTGATGAAAGTCAGCTGTTTCTAATAGCATCCCTGCCCAGGTAATGCCTCCTCGAACAGCGGTCGGCAAACTCCTTAGTCCACACAGCCAAATAGCAACAGGAAAACGATTTCTTTGGAGAGGCACATTTTTTAAACTTAAACTTCTTCTAACGCCACTTCAACATAGACTCGCCCAGGCCGTGGTATTTTGTGGAAGAGCCACACTCCAGGGGCCAAAGAGCCGCATGTGGCTCGAGAGCCGCAGTTTGCCCACCACTGCATTAGTGCACCGTAAACTTGCAGTGAACCGGTCCTATGCCATATGCATTTGCAGTGGGAATATAGTAATGATATGGAATTCCCAAATGGGCTCATTCTCTTTGGAAAATCTTTATCTGAACTCAGTTTACTTGTGAACCACATACAATACATCTGCACCGGTGCAGGTCCTAGGACAGTAAAGAATGAATGATTTGGCCCTGGTGCTAAAGTCAGTCTTCCCTCGTTAAACTCTGGGAAGATGGCGTCTCTCCCGAGACCCACGTGGCTCATAGCGCAGCCGGAGACACGGGACTGGTAGATGGCTATGGAGCCAGGAGATCGTACAGTGGTACCTCGAGATACGAGTGCCCTAACATACGAGATTTTTGAGATACGAGCCGTCAAGCGAGGGATTTTTGCTTTGAAATACGAGCAACATTTGAGATAGGAATAATCGCACAGATCGGCCGGTTGCACACGACCCACCAGTTTACCTCGACTCGAGTGTCTCATAGTTTCCCACGCCTCAAGGTTACGGAATGAATTAAACTCGTATCTCGAGGTACCACTGTAATTCACACGTCCTGAGTGGGACTTCCTGGTTTCTCAGCGTTTTACCTGGGATGAAAACCTAATAAGATTTAGCAAAAAAAACGTACAGTTCTAGTCTGGCCGGTAGCCTCAGCATCGGGCATCGTCCCGTGCAATCGAACTGCACATCTGTCACTGCAGGTTAGAGCGACTGATCCTCAGCGACGTGGGCATTTCCTCTCTCCATTTCCCAGACGCTGCGGCCGGTATGTGAGATGACAACGTTCCCCTCCCGTTCTCCCTGCTTCGGCGGCCGCTTTCTCTTCTGCTGTGTGACCTCACTCTCCCTCTTCCAGGGTCCAAAACAGCCATGTTTCCTTCCCTGCAGTCGCTGGTCCTCGATGACAATCAGATCTCGCAAGTAAGCCTCTTTCGGGCGCTGGGCCCTGTGGCCGCTCTCTGCCCTCATGCCCACTTGGAGGTTCCTTTGATTAAAAAAAAACACATTTTAAATGTTCCGAGAAATGCTTCCTCAGCGTGCAGTTCCTCAGAGAAACCCCAAAATGTTAAGGAAGGAATCAGTTTAACTCGGCAAGCACTGTTTTTCCTCGGCCCAGAGTGCTCTGTGCCATGGAATCCTGGCCCTGCTTTGCTGCTGCTCGTTCAAATCGCCTGGAAAAGTGCGCCTGAAACATGTTTCTTTCCTTCTTGGGGTGTCAGTGGTCCTTCATCGACGAGCTGGATAAGTTGCCGAGTCTGCACTCTTTGTCCTGCCTGAGGAACCCCCTGACCGTGGGCAGTGGGGCCAAGAGCAACCTGCAGTTCATCATCGCCAAGATCGGCCAGCTGCGGACCCTCAACAGATGTGAGGTGGGCGCCCCGCTGGGTATCTTCTCGACTAGAAAACAAGTTACAGAAAACGCGAAAGGCGCCGTATCTGAATATGGCAGAGGGTGTCAGACGTGGCCTCCCCTCAGTGGTAAATGGCCTCCTGTGGATGTTAGTGACAGTGGAATCAGACTGAGCGGTGACCTGTCACCGGGTCGATTCGTTAGCACCCAAGGAGGGTGAGGGACGCCAGGGTCTTCCTCCTCTTTCTTGGGGGCAGCGGTTCTCAACCTGTGGGTCGCGACCCCTTTGGGGGTCGCCTAAGACCATCGGAAAATGCAGATATTTACATCACGATGCGTAACAGTAGCAAAATTTCATGGTTGGGGGTCACCACCACATGAGGAGCTGTATGCAAGGGGCGCGGCCTTAGGAAGGTTGAGAACCACTGCTTGGGGGGGATGGAGGAGAAAGAAGACAGAACCAGGAACGGGGGCAGTGCCTTTTGGAGCTGCTGGCGGGGCCTGGGGGCTCCCCACGCCTCGAGGCCTCAGGCATCGGCCAGAAACCAGCTCCCGGTCCAACACTCTGAGGAAGAAAGCAGGAAAGGGACTTTCTTTAGGAGTGAACTCCTGCACTGTCCGTGTTAAGGTAAAATATGATGCTTACCTGTTCCTGTCAGTTTGATGACCTCTCGTGGGCAGCGAGGCAGAGAGGGTACAACCCTCGCTCAGCGGAGAACGGTCTCAGTGGACCCGTTTGCTCCTCTCCACACAGATCCGCCCCGAGGAGCGGCGCGGGGCCGAGCTGGATTACCGGAAGGCGTTCGGAAGGGCGTGGAGAGAGGCGGGCGGGCACCAGGACACCGACCAGGACAGGCCCAGCGCGGCATTCCTGGCCGCCCACCCCCGCTACCAGGCCCTCTGCCGCAGTGCGTACCCACACCCGCCTTCTGGGGGGACTTCGGCCAGATGGGAAAAGATCTCAACTGTCTTGGAGAACAGACAGCAGCAGGCACCTGGGTGTGGATCATCTTTAGGTGTCGGTGCTGCTCTGAGCCGGGCCGGCATCCGGTTCACCCCGGGATGTAACACTGCGGAGTGTGTGCAGGTGGACGTAGGCACTGATGCTTTTCCCAGCCGCCCCTGGGCCTCCAGGCCGCTGGAGGGCAGCTTGCAGGCGCGGTGCCAGGTGCCCCTCACTCCAGCCTGGAGCTGCCACCTCAGGCCCTGGTCCCTGACTTTCTTTTTTTAAAAAAATATATTTTATTGATTTTTCACAGAGAGGAAGGGAGAGGGATAGAAAGCCAGAAACATCGATGAGAGAGAGACATCGATCAGCCGTCTCCTGCACGGCCCCTACTGGGGATGTGCCCGCCACCAAGGTCCATGCCCTTGACCAGAATCGAACCTTTCAGTCCCCAGGCCGATGCTCTATCCACTGAGCCACACTGGTTCCGGCCCTGATCCCTTTCCAGGATGATTGGGCTTCATTGCTGTTCCCAATGTCACCTGCACGTGACTTCCTCTTTTACAATTTCCTGATGTCAGCTCGCCGCATGCTTCAGGCTGAGGAAGGCGAGCTTCCTGTGAGCGTGGCTTTCCCAGGATTCCCTTCCCTGGCCCACTTTCCTGCTGCTTCCGGCGAAGTCAGTCGCTGGGGGGATCGGGGAGGGGGAGAAGGTTCGGAGCAGCCCTGCAGGTCCTTCCACCTCCTCTCCTATTGCGGCTGCGTTTCCAAGGGATCTGGCTGGCGGGGGGGTGGTTCCGAGGCCCGCCCTGCGTGGCCAGATCTGGCTGGCACTGGGTGAAGGTGTGAGTTGTGGCCCAAAGAGCTCTCAGTTCCTCTCTTAGTTCAGAACGAAACTCGGTTCCTCTCTCAGTTCAGAGCGAAGGGAAGCGTTACAGGGGTGAGCCGTGGAGTAAACGCTGCGAGTGTTGGAAGCTCAGCCTCAGTGGGCTCGTCTGTCAGGACACGCCTGTCGCTGAGGACAGTGATGTCATCCGGGGGGAGGAAGGAGGAGCCACAGGAAGTGGGTCCAGGGTAGCGGACCAGCTGCCGCTGGGCTGGCCCCGTGCGGACACTCACCTGACACCCTTTCCCTTCCAGCGGCCGTGGATGGCCACTCATCGCTTTTGTTTCTTGCACAGAATACGGCGCACCCGAGGACGGGGAACTCAAAACACAGCAGCCGTTTCTGCTCAAAAACCAGTTGCTGAGTAAGTACCCCCAATTCCCAGGCAGCTGCTCCGTGTTCAGGTCCTTGGGCAGCCGAACAGACGGTGTCCCTCACGTGCCCGGGGCGCTGGTCCTTAAAGAGGTGACGGCTGCTCAAACCCTTGCAGACTCCCCTGCTGAGCCTCTGAGCAGCTCGCTGCTTTCGGCCCATTCAATAGGGTAACAGACGTGGGAGAACGCGAACAGCGAACTGAGTTGTGATTGGACACGTGGGCCTTGTCTTAACGTGAAAACCTTGTTGAACTTGGCAGGAAGGAAGTGCTGAGGGGGAAGGGGAGGCACCAGAATGTGGGTGCAGCCCCTCTGCTGTCGGTAACGCCAAGGCGGGGGGAGCGTGCCCAGGCGGTCCTGAAACTGGGCACCCCCGAGTCCGTTAGGGCCGCAGCCAGGCTGTGCCACTTGGAGTCCCCTGACGTTCAGGTGCCGTTGAGTCTTAGTGGAGCCGGTCTCAACCAGTCTCTCCCGTCCTCCGCCAGCCCTGAAGATAAGCTGTCCGGACCAGCCTGACCGGAAAGCCCTGGAAAGACAGCTGCCAGGTAAGAGGACGGAGCCTCTGTCCGCCTGCGTCCGTGTCACACCACAGCTTACGGGTTGTCACTGGCTCTTGCCACTCTAAGACAGGCGACCGAGCGCGCCTCACTCCCCAACGCTGACCCGGGGGTCGCGTGTGCTCACACGTGGAGCAAAGGCACAGCTGTGCGCAGCTGGGGGGCCTCTCCCAGCCCCACGCTGGTCCACTCTCAGCCCCCCAATCAGCGAAGCCAGCGCACCTCGATTTCCCCAAAGGACACACGCACCTGAGCAGAGTATGCTGCTTAAAACGATCAATGTCTGCGGGCCACTCAATACACACACTTACAAGGCGTTTTTTTTCTAAAATAAAGGACATTTATTATCACAAGGTGCATAAAAACACAGCCAGCCTTTACAAAAATGGTTTCTGATAGAAAAATATTTGAATCCGGGCGATATCTGTAGGGACACCACACTGTTGCTGCGCCTCCAGCTAAAGCTTCAAAGAAACCGTGTTTCTCACTCGAACAGCCAGCATTTGCCACGCCTGACTTTGGAGAGAGTTCACACAGAGCGCTTCCCGCACCAACCGACGCATCCCTCCCGAGGCTGGCTGGCGGTCACTGTGCGTGTGTCCAGCAGGGACCCGCAGGATGACTTCCGGCGACTGGGCGAGGGAGGGCGGATTAGATGCCACTGGTCGTGTGAAAAGTCGCCGGCAGGGGCACCGAGTGCTGAGACCGGGTCCGCTCCCTGGGCTGGGCCTCATCGGTCACGTGGGTGGATGGCCGCTGAGGTGCCAGTTCAGCTGTCACCGCACCTGCGGTCTGTGCTGCGAGCTGTGCGGCAGGTGATGTCATCTGCGCGCACGGGTGCCTCTCTCTCCGACAGACTCCATGACGGTGCAGAAGGTGAAAGGGCTTCTGTCGCGCCTCCTCAAGGTCCCTGTGTCGGACCTGCTGCTGGCCTACGAGAGCCCCAAGGTGAGTGGCCTGGAGCCGTGGCAGTGGCGGCGGCAAGCTGCGACTTCGTGAGGGACCCTCCCCATCTTGGGGGGGGTGGCCTGTGATAAGCTCGGGCGCTCTGTCTCAGTCCCCCCGCCTCTGTCTGACTCCAGATGCCGGGCAGAGAGATTGAACTCGACAATGACCAGCAGTCCTTACAGTTCTACTCCGTGGAAAACGGAGACTGCCTGCTGGTGCGATGGTGACAGCCAGCCGAGGCCGCTCGGGACTGGACTGCGGGTCCCGGGGTTCGCCGGCAAGAAGTGACTATGGAGCAATTCTCTCCGAGGCCGCACTTTTCTTAGGGAAGAGACTGTTTCTAGGCTTGTACATAATAGCGACAATAAAGGCTTTGTACCTACTCATGACGTCCTGATTTTATTCCAGATTCATAGTTCGTGATTGCATTTCATTATGTGGAGATTCCAAGACTAAGGAGAACCTTGCTAGTCTAATAAAATCTGAACACAGTTCGAGTCTGTCCTAAGACCAGTTTAATGGGATCCTCTATTGATAGGACTAGTTTAAAGGCGACTACAGTGATTTGGTTCGTCATTGAGAGAACTGTCCCTTACACTTAGGGGCACACTGTGTGCAGCAGACAAGCTACGACCGCTCTTCTCGGCGCAGTGCTCAGTCAGAGCACTTCTCACAGTGAGTCCCATGCTTCCTCCCGAGTCACACCTACAGGAGCCTCTGCTGGCAGTGATTCCCAGCGCTGACCAAAACTCGCTCCTATTGGCTAAGCTTGAGGCAGTGACAGCAGGCGAGCCTAATTCTTTCCCAGTGTCAACTACTTAAAAACATCCTCCCCTCTGGCACTGATACCCTGAGAGTATTTGATTTGACTTATATTCGCAAAAATGTCGCGTTTTTAACAGGAGGACTCAACGGTGGCTCGCAGGATTGGTGTGAGATGGCGAAGGAAAACGTGCATTAGTCCATTAATAATAAACGAACTTGAAAACCCAGGGCCAGAACCGAGAACTCAGCGGGTTCTGCCCCAGGTCTAAGTTGCCCCCTCTGCTCAGACACCCACAGAAAGTGATGCTATGATAAACCCGCACTTTGGTACACGCAACTACTGCTCAGAAGCGACCACGGCATCACGCAGCATCCTTAACAGTTGTTTTTCCTCTCCTGTCATTGTCCTAATCGCGCTGCACGAAGCTATTCTGCAGTCCGGGCTGAAAGTCCAACTCTGTCCCTCAGGATGTCTGAAGAAGCCGACTTTCAACCCAAAACGAGAGCTGGTGAACGCTAACTAGAAACGGGGCGTCGGGATTGATCAACTATTTGGTATTTCTCAGAGCTCCCAATCGATAGATAGGGTTTTTGTTAGGCTGCGGCCTTGGGTTGATTCTTAAAGAGGAAACTGGGCGAATAGGAAGCGGCGCCCCAACGCGGGTCCAGGGGAGCCCGCATGAGCCGCACCTGCTCTCCAGGGTCCCGCAGACACAGGCCCCGCCCCTAGCGTCACCGTCACCGGGCCTCGCACTGACAGGGGTCGCCACACAGCTCCTTCAGCCGCCACAGGTCGGCCAGCTCCTGCGGGGTGTACTGCGGGGAGGACAGCATGCCGGTCTCACAGGTCTTCTCGCACAGCCACAGGCCGTCCTGGGGGACAAGAAGCCGGGGAGCAGGCGTCAGCGCCGAGGACAAGACGGGCATGAGCGCAGGCTCGTCTCCCAGGGAAGCCGAAGCCACTGCAGAGACACCCGTGAGCTTTGGGGCGACGCTGTGGCGGGGAATGCAGACATAGTGGGGCGTGCGCACGGAGGGGCGTCCTGGGGAGAAGGGTTTGGAAACCGCGAGTGGAGTTTCTCGGGTGCCATCAGCTGGCGGCTGCGCCGTGGTGTGACCCCCGTGGCTGTTCTGATGGGAGGCGACCCGGCCCCAGGGTCAGACCGATGCTTTATGAACGGTCCCCAATTCAGTCTGCACACCAACCCCATGAGGCAGGAGCTTGGAATAAGATGAGAACCTGGGCCAAGACCTGTGTGGCTCAGTGGATAGAGCATCAGCCTGCGGACTGAAAGGTCCCGGGTTCAATTCCGGTCGGGGGCATGTACCTTGCCTGCGGGCACATCTCCAGTGTGGTGTGTGCAGGAGGCGGCTAATCGATGTCTTTCTCTCATCGATGTTTCTGACTTTCTATCTCTCTCCCTTCCTCTCTGTGAAAAATCAATAAAATATATTTTAAAAAAAAAGAGAGAACCTGGAACTAAGGTCAAGGTCACAGGAATCTGTGCAGAGCAGGAGAGACTCAGGACCAGCCTGCTCCCAGCATTTGAGCCGGACACAGCCCAGAGCCACGGTTCAAGCCGAGACCACCCGAGCTGGCTGCCCACAGCCTACGGGGTGGCCTGGCTCTGCAGGGGCAGGACCACAGGCCGGGGGCTGGCCTCCTCTGGGCCCTGCGCAGCTGCTGCGTTAAAGCCTGTGACCTCAGGGCCGGAGATGAGGGACACACAGCCAGGCAGCACCCTGAGGGCCAGAGCCTGGGCAGCAAGAAGACAAAAGCTGCCAAAACCGGTGTGGCTCAGTGGATAGAGCGTCGGCCTGTGGACCGAAGGGTCCCGGGTTCAATTCCGGTCAAGGGCATGTACCTTGGTTGCGGGCACATCCCCAGT
The DNA here is from genome assembly GCA_011751065.1 of Lasiurus cinereus. Classification (NCBI taxonomy): domain Eukaryota; kingdom Metazoa; phylum Chordata; class Mammalia; order Chiroptera; family Vespertilionidae; genus Lasiurus; species Lasiurus cinereus. Next base: position 11,056,946 of record JAAGEH010002526.1, on the reverse strand, counting down.
AGGGGATGTGTAGGAGGCAGCTGATGGATGTTTGTTTCTCTCTCATCAATGTTTCTGGTTTTCTATCCCTCTCCCTTCCTCTCTGTGGAAAATGAATAAAATATATTAAAAAAAAAAAAAAAGAAGAAGAAGAAGACAAAAGCTGCAGGAGGAGCCTGTGGGTCTCACAGGGCCCTGGGGGACAGGATGGGATCAGAGCCTGCCCTCCCGGGGAGTCCCAGTCTGTGGAGCCCCACGCGTCCCTGTTGGAACTGAACACGCTCACGGACGGCGATGCCCTTCGTGGCAGCAGACCCGCTCCGTGGGGAAGTGCTTCACATCCACACCCCAGCCCCCACGGAGCAGAAGACCACAGCGCACGAGCCTCTAAACACTCAGAAACCAGCGCCAACGCCAAGTTCACAGAAGCCACAGCCACACCAGCCAGCCTGCAAATACCAGAACTGATGCCCACACCCAGAACCAGGCGGACGCCAGCAGACAAAGCAGGGAGCCATCAGAGATAGCACCGACACAGCCACAGAGCAGTGGGACGAGCGAGCTGAACCAGGCGAGGGGTTCACTTCCACCCCCCGAAGTGGGGGGCGCGGCTGGGCCCCCAGCACCTCCTCTGGCCAAAGCAGAAGCTGCAAGAATCCGGATTCCCACGGAAATCCTACGGCCGAGGCCAGTGGTGCTGCCACTAGGGTTCGGGGTGCTGGTCTGTGGAGACGGTGCAGGTGTTTCTAGCTCGGTGACCAGGGTGCTTCACCAGAGGCCTGCCCATATTCACCCCCATTTCCCGGGCATCCGTCAGCCACCACTCCGCTGGAAACTCATGGCAGCTGCGAAGAATTTCTGCTAAAACCTAATTCTTCTTTGTGGGCAGAACCTCCATTCACAACCTTTCCTTGTCGTTTGACTCAGAAACATGTCGCCTGGGAACCCGGGGGGATTGCAGTGAATCCGGTCACGAGCACAGCGAGGACGCTACGAGACCTTCTACCCGCGACACAGCCCCCCTCCCTCGCTCTCCAGCCTCTGACGCCCGCTTACCTGGAATCTTTTAGGTCCTATGGCCGCCATCCATATGCCCATGCTCACATCTTCACCCTAGACAGGCATCAAAAGGGTTAAACGCTCTCCCATCTGCACAGACGGCGCCACCCTACTCAATGGCTAATGACTGATCCTTCTGCCTGTTTTGACATCTAACACGAAACCTGGCCCGTGTGAACACGCACACAGGGCGATGGCTGGTGAAGACAGCACATCCTACACGGGACCCAACGACCCCGCACTGATGGACCGCGTCACCTGGCAGCCTGTTGGCTGAACCGGTCATCAGTGTCACCCGGACGGCAGCAATGCCCGCCTCTTCCTGCGGAATATAAACCTTTACTCCTCCAGGGACTGGTCAACGGGCGGAAAATACAGTAAGGCTCACAGAGGGCCAGGAACAAAACCAGAGCCACATGCGGGGGACAGGAGGGTGTCCCTAACGCGTGAGTCTTCCAGAAAGAACATGTTCTTCCCACGGGGCTGGCCGCTTCAGGGAGGTGGGCAGAGGAAGCTGGTGCCCGCTTAGGCCTCCGCCCCTCCCCACCCACCTGGTAGGTCTTCAGCCTGTCCGCGTTGCTGGCCAGCCAGTGGACGATGTCGCGGGAGACCACGTACCCCGAGCCGCACGCGAAGGCGGGGTACGCGGGGCTCGGGTACTCCAGCTCCTGCCACTTGCCGGTGCGGTCCACGGCCCAGTTCAGCCTGAAACTGAGAGGGACAGTGAGCGAGCGGCTTCCTCTGTGTGCCCGATGTACACCCTACCGCGTCCTACCGACTCCCACTTTCCCGTCACCACCGGGAGCAGAAGCGAGGGAGGCGGCATGAACACTTCATTTAGTCCGAGAAAGCAATTACCTACGGGGGATGCTTTTATATGAAACCAACATATTTAAATCCTCGCAACGTTGCGGGCGTGGTTTCTGAATGGGAGGTACCAGGTCATCTTGTGTGTATTTGCTTAAGAAATCCACTGACCCATGATTCATTCCTGAAGAACGAAGCTTGAGAGAGGAAACACATTCTAACCCAGCGGTTCTCAACCTGTGGGTCGCGACCCCTTTGGGGGTCGAATGACCCTTTCACAGGGGTCGCCTAAGACCATCGGAAAATGCAGATATTGACATCACGATGCATCACAGTAGCAAAATTGCATGGTTGGGGGTCACCACCCCATGAGGAACTGGATGCAAGGGTCGAGGCCTCAGGAAGGTTGAGAACCGCTGCTCTAACCTATCACATGCGGAGCTGTGGCTGCTCGGAGAACCACTTCCTTCGAGGCAGGAGGGCAGGCCAAGGCACTGTCCGGCCTTTGTTGCCTTAGCGTGAGGCTTTTCACGTTAAAGGTTTTCCTCTGATCACAGGTCAATACCGTGCGGTCACCCAGGAGCCCCACCAGGACACTCCCTATCTCAGCCACGGTTCCTTATCAAGAGAGAAGGCGGCCGAGACCGGTGTGGCTCAATGGATAGAGCATCGGCCTGCGGACTGAAAGGTCCCGGGTTCGATTCCGGTCAAGGGCATGGACCTTGGTGGCGGGCACATCTCCACTGTGGGGCGTGCAGGAGGCAGCTGATCGATGTCTCTCTCTCATCGATGTTTCTGACTTTCTATCCCTCTCCCTTCCTCTCTGTAAAAATAAATAAAATATATTTTAAAAAGAGAAAGAGAAGATTTCATCCGCGTGAGTGGCTGTTGCGCAGGCGCACGGACGCTGCTGGGCCAACGGTGGCACTTACTTCCCCCACCAGACACTCGGGCCCCGCAAGCCGCTCTGGGCGATGCGGCGGAACACGGCCTCCAGGTCTATGTAGCAGTCGTCGTCCGTCTTCAGCAACAAATCAAAGCTGGTGGCCCCCACGGTCCTGGCGGCAAAAAGGGGACATAGTTCAGGGCGTCCAGACGAGGCCATCACGCTGCTGGCGTTTCACTACAACTGCCCCTCGACCCGCACCTTGTCCGGTTCCTGGGCCTGCATTCCCCGTGCGCCCCTTCTTCTCCCTGCCTCAGCCCCCCTTACAACAGGAAGCCCGCTGGTGGCCTGAGCTACAGTAGTGTCCCACTCAATCCTGGCATCGGCACACCCACCGGTCGCCCAGGCCGGTGTGGCTCAGTGGATAGAGCACCGGCCTGTGGACTGAAGGGTCCCGGGTTTGATATTGGTCAAGGGCACGAGCTTGGGGTGTGGACTCAATCCCCAGTAGGGGGGCGTGCAGGAGGCAGCTGATGCATGATGCTCTCTCATCATTGATGTCTCTCTCTCCCTCTCCCTTCCTCTCTGAAATCCACAAAAACATATTTAAAAAAGGAATCGGAGAGGTGTGATGGTTTGACAAACTGTTTCTCCACCGAAAGGACACGGAAGCACCCGGCAGCGGCCGGCGTGGCCACGCACCACTTGTAGAAGTTCAGCAGCTTGGCGGGCACGTTCCGGTACGTGTCGACGACGTCCACGAAGACGATGTCGCCGTGGCGGCTGCTCTCCTCCTGCAGCGCCGCGTCCTCCTCGCCCAGCTTCCTCAGATGCTCAGCGCGCCGTGCGGGGCGAGAGTGAAGGTTTTGTAAGAGCGCGTCCCCTTCTGGAAGGAAGAGCCGAGAGCTGGGGCCAATGCCACGGCCACACAGGGCCAGACCCGGGCCCCGCTGGGCCCTGCACTCTGTGCCCGAGGCAAGGGACGGGGGGCCACGGACGGCAGCGAGGAGGCAGGGGAGCGGACCTCAGGGTAAATGGATGCACTTGGGTGGGAAGCAAAGCAGCAGCGGCCAGGCTGAGGTCGTGCACCAAGACGACAAGTCCCCTGCAGAGGTCACGTTCTGGGGTCACATGGCTGCTCACTGCAGCATCGTGTGTGCCGGGAAAAACAGAGCCAGCTCCGTGCCGCCTCACCGGCCGGGGACAGGGAAGCTGGGGTGTGTCACACAGGGGGACCCAGCAGGTTAAAAATCAGCCTGCTCTGGCCTGTTATGAGCAACGGCACTGAGAAATACTGCCAAGAAGAACACGGTGCTAACTGATAGATGCACTATGAGGCCATAAATACCAGTTCCAAAACGTTCTAATCAAAAGGATGTTTTAGCCCAAACCGGTGTGGCTCAGTGGCTAGAGCGTCGGCCTGCGGACTGAAGGGTCCCAGGTTTGATTCCGGTCAAGGGCATGTACCTTGGTTGCGGGCACATCCCCAGTGGGGGTGTGCAGGAGGCAGCTCATCAATGTTTCTCTCTCATCGATGTTTCTAACTCTCTATTTCTCGCCCTTCCTCTCTGTAAGAAATCAATAAAATATATTAAAAAAAGAAAAAAGCATGTTTTACTTAGATGTACGGCCGTAGCAAAAAGGAGAAAAGCGTGAGATTCCGTCCTTTCCGCCGTGCGACCAGCCCACTCACCCTGAATGGTGTAAATAAAGCCGCCGGCCACGCCCTCCACGCCTTCCGTGGGTTCAGGAGGCCACACACCCTCCCCGGCCTGAAAGACACGCGGGCAAGCGCTCAGTGTGGCACCATCACGTTCCCCCCTCCTGTGTGCGCGCTGACGGCCAGGGTCAGCGGTCCCGGCAGGTCCTTGCCCCGCTGCAGGGGCACGAGGCCTGCACCTCGGGCGACACTGTAGCCTCCCTGCCACTCGTCACAAGGGTGCGCATAGCGCTCACAACCCCAGGACACATAGTCAGTCTTTTCCAGCAGCTCCCGCCCCCCTCTTAGCAGGCAGCTCGCTCACTCTCGGCTCCCGGAGTGGGGTGCGCGGGGTGTGGAGTGACAAAACGAGAGAACAGCAGAGTTTTCCATCTTTACTGTGACTACACATCTCCTACGTACTCTCAAACACAGGCTGAGTCTCCATGGTGTCTGGGCTGGTGTAAAAATGAATTTTAAAACACCTTTACGGCCGAGACCGGTGTGGCTCAGTGGATAGAGCGTCGGCCTGCGGACTGAAAGGTCCCAGGTTAGATTCTGGTCAAGGGCATGGATCCTGATTTCGGGCACATCCCCAGTGGGGGGCGTGCAGGAGGCGGCTGATCGATGTCTCTCTCCCATCGATGTTTCTGATTTTCTATCCCTCTCCCTTCCTCTCTGTAAAACATCAATAAAAATATATTTTAAAAAAACACCTTTATGTATTAAAAATGCTGCCGGGCGCACGACGACCCTGACCCCCGACGATGACAACGACGTACCGTGGTGACCCGGAGCACGCCGCCCCCGTCGTGGACCGCCACGCTGCGGAGATCCCGGGCCTCCAGGCCGTGCAGGTCCTGGCTCTCCCACACGATGGTGCCTTCGAAGCTCTTTTGGGAGAGAGAGAAAGTGAGGCACTTCTTGATGGCTGTCATTCAGGGTTTAAGTTTTTAAAAATTTTTTTAATTTTTTCCTAAGACACACTGTGCCACAACGAGCACACCATTGTTAACATCCTGGGGTATACCCCGGAGTCTGCTTTTTGAAAATGCATCTAGCCGAAGCCGGTATGGCTCAATGGATAGAGTATCGGTCTGCAGACTGAAAGGTCACAGGTTCGATTCCAGTCAAGGGCATGTACTTTGGTTTCGGGCACATTCCTATTGGGGGGTGTGCAGGAGGCAGTTGATTGATGTTTCTCTCCCATCAATGATTCTGTCTCTCTCCCTTCCTCTCTGTAAAATAATCAATAAAATATATTTTAAAAATGCATCTAAAAGACAATTAACAAGACGACACAGACCACTTTTAGCCACTGCTGTTATTTCTTCAAGTCAAAGCAGGTCCTCGGGCTCCTGCCTCTGCCAGCCGCCCCTCCCCCGCCCGGGGAACCCCGCCCCGGAATGAGTGGAGCGGCCTGCTCCTCAAGCATCTCCTGCCTCAGACACTGGGGCGCCACCTGCATCACCCACAATCAGGGAGGCACGCTTTGGTGTCAAACTTGACCTTCCGCCAATCATTTCATGTAAAACCGGTTCCCAGAAGTGAAATGACTGGGATAAGAAACAGACAAGTTCTATCTGGATCGTGGGACACAGTACACACTGCAAAACTCAAAAGCAAATTAGACTAACTTCCAGGGTCCTTAGCAACTTATGGAAATGCCAGGATGAGATACTGGTAAAAGAAAGTAAGCTTAAGCTGATTTGTTACATTAAAAATGATTCCTGCCGAAACCGGTTTGGCTCAGTGGATAGAGCGTCGGTCTGCGGACTGAAAGGTCCCAGGTTCGATTCCGATTAAGGGCATGGACCTTGGTTGTGGGCGAGTCCCCAGTGGGGGGCAGGCAGGAGGCAGCTGATCGATGTCTCTCTCTCATCAATGTTTCTAACTCTCTATCCTTCTCCCTTCCTCTCTGTAAAAAATCAATAAAATATATAAAACAAAATGATTCTTGTGTTTTTTGGATTTCTAGTGATGCATACGAATTATATAGTCTTTTCTGGGAATTGCTTTGTCTTGCTTTGCCATTTAGCTACTGAATGTTATATTTTTCTTATTAACCGGTCTGAGCTTTTAATAGAAAATCTTGTGTATATTTTTCATGCTGAAAATAATTTTCAGAATTGTTCGCCGTTTATTTTTCACTGGGTCAAAGGTCTCTAAGTCTCACCTTGCCTAACCTGACGAGCTTTTCCTCCTGATGATTACTATGAAATTGAGGCTAGGAAGTTACTTCCTCTCCCCCAAGTTCGACCCAGGTTCAAGTTCTCCTGACTTCTCTCTGTTTCCGCCGTCAGCGCTGTGCAGCTGGCCCGCTCTGCTGACGTCTCCTGTTTATTTTCTGTTGTCGAACTAACCTCTCCCACTGGAATGCGAGGGCCGTGACAGACGGCCTCTGTACAGGTCTTTCCATGACTCCCCGACTATCCTTTGTCATCACACAGCCACGCGGCTCCCCGCTCCACCACCGAGACCGGGGTGACAGGCCACGCGTTGCAGAGCGGTTAGGGGGCATGGCGAGGCTCCCAGAGTTTGCAGAATTCAACTGTTCAGCCCGCCCCGCGGGGGCCTCATCCCCCAGCCCCCCGAGAGCCATCCTGCCCCGCAGAACAGCAGTGCCCGCCCCAAGCCCGGCCCAGCGTGCGGAGGCTGCCTGGGTGCTCCGCCCCGAACCCCGTACCTCCGGCAGCACGAACTGCTCCACGGGCTTGTACCACAGCCTGCTCACCTGCACCCCGCAGCTCGGGGGGCTGAAGCGAGCGACGAAGAGGGCCTCCTGCAGAGGGGGAGAGGTGGGGGCAAGAAGAAACACTTCCTGTTGGACATGGATTCTTAGGATCTCACATGGTATTTGCATAAGTCACATGGCATTTGCATATGGGACATGGTATTTGCATATCTCACATGGCCAGCTAAGTCCTCAGTGGCCCTGGCTACTAGCACTGTCCCAATGTGGTTTAGGTGTCATTTGGGGTCTCTGGTTCTGCCATGGCTAATAAGTGAAGATGGTTAAATAACTAAAATCCTCACAAAGTTCTAAGAATATTAGAATGATCTTCATAACTTTAAAACCACCACCCTGCCGAAACCAGTGTGGGTCAGTGGATAGAGCATCGGCCTGCAGACTGAAGGGTCCCGAGTTCGATTCCGGTCAAGGGCACGTACCTTGGTTGCAGGCACATCCCCAGTAGGGGGCGTGCAGGAGGCGGCTGATCGATGTCTCTCTCTCATGGATGTTTCTAACTCTCTATCCCTCTCCCTTCCTCTCTGTACAAAATCAATAAAATACATTAAAACAAACAAAAAAACACCATCCTGACACGAGGGGCATAAGGGGAAGTGTGAGACATTAAGACAACTTCCTATGTTTAACCCCAAAGGGCTAAGAATAAGCGGAGTATCACAGGTTTCTCCATGGAGCACAGGACCCGGAACCCCGCAGAAAGAACCTCGGGGGGCAACACCAGCATCAAAGAGCCCTGCCCTGCCCCTGGCTTCAGACAAGAACGCGCCCCTCTGCTCATGCCTCTTTTCTCCCTTTTGGTTAATCCTCACCTGGTATTTTTCTCCGGGATTTTTAGACAATGGGAGAGGGAAAGAGGGAGGGAGGAGCATGGGTGTGAGAGACACATCGATCTGTTGCCTCCCGCACGCCCAGCCAGGCCCGTGCATTGAGCCTGCAAAACCCAGGTGTGTGCCCGGCTGGGAACTAAACCCTTGACTCTGTGGGGCGAGGGCCGACACTAACCCCTGAGCAACACAGCCAGGGCCTCCTGCCTATTCTCAGATACCAGCTTACCATCCAGAAAACGTGTAGCTTAGAATTACGGGCACTTTGAGTGGACTGTGTGTGTTTCTTTCATTGTCACCCGTTCTTGACACCGTGGTGGGCCTAGTCTTACGTGGCCCTGTGCGTTACACTCTAACACGCCCCATGGGTGGGGAGGGAGGGAAGTCTCCGGCCCCCGATCCCCCAGGAGGAGGCAGCCAGCGCTTCCGGCAAGAAGGGGGGAGCGCCGTGCGCAGCCGCACGCACCTCCTGCTCGGCCTGGTACAGCTTGACGGTGATGTTCCGCTGGAAGCCCGCGTCGCCGGCGCCGCCCAGCACCCCGAGGCTGGTGATCACGATGGGGTGCAGCACGCGGAAGCTCACGCTGACCACTCGGTCCCGGGAGAAACCGGTGGGCGCGTCTTCAGGGAAAGTGAACGCCTCGATCTCCTGGTTCAAAACTGAGGAAGGAACAGGCGGGGAGGGAGTGTGACATCGTCAGGTCACTGCAGGCGTGAGGTCCACCTGAGAGCACAGTCCGGCTCATTATCTGTCATGTGACTCTCTCCCAACCGGCAGTGCTTTCTAAATGCTTCAGATCCTGGCTGCTCGCAGGGGAAAATTATTCTAAAACGTGACCATGGAGTTTGCAGTTGCAGCTAAGTAAAATGGGTACCAGAGCTACTTTCATAGGTGGTGCGTGCACACGTGTACACACGTGTGTATAAACACCACGGGGGGAGAGTCAATTCAAAGGCTCTGTCAGGAGAGGGTGGGCGAGCGGGGGTATTAGGAACAGTACTGATCGCAGCCACAGATAATGACTAAATGGAGCCTTCCTCTGCAGCATCCAGCAAACCCCCATCTCGCACCATTTAAAATACGGGGTGTGGCAGGCAGGTACCACAGCAGAGTAAGTGACAGGCCCTCGCTGCAGAGCCCCGAAGCAGCAGGCACAGCACCTGGCCCACACCCCCTCCGTGCCCGCCACTCGGACCCCTGCACCGCGACTCTGGGTGCGGGCGGTGCCACCTCCGTTGACAGAGGAAGAAACCGAAGCCCAGACACTGAGGCGTCGCCCGAGGGCCCAGAAAGGGGCAGAGCGGGGAATCGAACCCAGGCTGAGTGATTCCCAATGCCCGCTCTCTCTACTCCCTCCCCCACCGCCGTCTAACCGAGGTCAAAGACGGTTTTCTTCAAATGACTTTTCAGTGAGTGACTCGGGGAGATGACCTGGAGCACGGGACACGGCTCCACGTTCTCCTGTTGAAAACAGATGCCACCCTTTCACCCAGCGACTGTGCCTCGCTCCAGCCCCGGGAGGCGTCCGGGCCAGGGAGGGGCTCACCGGGGTCCGAGATGTTGAGCAGGCGGCAGGAGTAGGGGTCCTCGCGGTCCTCCACGGGCACCTCGCAGCCCCGGGCGCCGATGATGAACTTCACCAGCACGCTGCGGGGGGCGGCACGGGCACGGTCACAGCGCCTCGCCCTGCATATTCACATTTCCTCCCCCCCCAACACCCCCTCCCCCCGCCACCCCACTTTCAGAGCGCTGACTTGGAGGCTGGGGATTGATCAGCGTTAATTCTAACTTCGCTCTCCAAGCCCAAACGAGGGAGCCCACCAATCTGAAGGTGCTGTCTGCACCTGACCCGCACCCCGTCTTCTCTCCGAGCTTCTTCCACGGCAGAGGGGGTTCCTGATGCTCAAGGCTGGTCTTTCTACCTGAGGGGCTGCCCTCTCCTCTGCCTGCTTCACCCGTCACCGGAAACCCGGGGTACCTGTAACCCCGCCTTCATCCTTCCCTGTACGTTGTAAACAGGCATCCTTTCTGTTCGCCTCCTGTCCTGGCCCACCCTTTCCTTTACAGTGAAGTTCTACCCGGGAATGAACGACAACCGCAGCCTCTCGTTTCTCACTTCCTGCTCGTTTTGTAAAACAAATTCTAGCTTCAATATCCACCACTTCCTCCGAAATGTCTGCTATCAACGTAACCAGCAATCTCATCGAGTTGTTTTTTCTAATTATATAGCTACACACTGTACCTTTTAAAACATATTTTTACTGATTTCAGAGAGGAAGGGAGAGGAAGAGAGAAATGTCAATGATGAGAGAGAATCACTGATCGGCTGCCTCCCACACGCCCCCCACTGGGGATGGAGCCTGCAACCTGGGCACGTGCTCTGACTGGGAATTGAACCCTGGACCCTGCAGTCAGCAGGTTGACACTCTATCCACTGAGCCAAACCGGCCAGGGCTCATCACTGAGTTTGTATCTCTCTCTTCCTCTTTGAAATCAATAAAAATGTATTTTTTTAAAAAAGGAATTGCTCTTCTAAACCAGAGCAAAACATTTAAACAACAAAACAAACATCTACAAATAGTAGTATGTTGCCAAAACCGGTTTGACTCAGTGGATAGAGCATCGGCCTGCGGACTAGAAGGTCCCGGGTTCGATTCCGATCAAGGGCACGTACCTTGGTTGCGGGCACATCCCCACTGGGGGGCGTGCAGGAGGCGGCTGATCGATGTCTCTCTCTCATCGATGCTTCTGACTCTCTGTCTCTCTCCCTTCCTCTCTGTGAAAAATCAGTAACATATATTTAAAAAAAAATAGTAGTATGTTAACCAATGACTATATTCTCCCCCAACTATCTTTTGGCTTAAAACCCCGGTTAACTGGACTTTGGGGCTCAACTGCATGGAGGAAAAGCGAAACCCAGCTGCCCTCTCCCCCGGGAAGAGAGGCTACGTCCATCGCTCCGTGAGCCCGCGGTGCCACGCAGAGACCTACCGCTGGCTGCGTGCGGGGGGCTGGAGCGAGCGCCTCAGCCACGTGCTCCTGATCACGTCCCGCAGCGCGCGGTGATTGCGGGCCGACAGCACGCCGACTACCACGTCATAGTGGCCGGGTGCCCCCGGAGGGAGTGGGGCCAGCGGGTCTAGAAACAAGAAAAACAAGTCAGAATGCCATGTCTCGTGACTACGTGTAACAAGGAGCATGAACATGTTTATTACAACACAAATGTATGTTGGTAGCCCCAACCGGTGTGGCTCAGTGGATAGAGCGTCAGCCTGCGGACTCAAGGGTCCCAGGTTGGATTCCGGTCAAGGGCACATACCTTGGTGGCGGGCACATCCCCAGTAGTGGGTGTGCAGGAGGCAGCTGATCGATGTTTCTTTCTCATCGATGTTTCTAACACTCTCTCTCTCCCATCCTCTCTGTAAAAGGTCAATAAAATACGTTTAAAAAAACAAAAAACAAAATAAAAATATGCTTTCAAAGGTGAAGTCCTAGCTTAATAGTTAGCGTGCAGGTTTGGGGGTGAAGCTGAGAAACTCCCGTGCTGGGAAGTATCGCACCCTTATTAACACCAAGAAACTCCCTAGCCAGCAAACCTGGCATGGCTTCCTAAATATTCCAAAGCATGAAGGTGGGGAAGCGACGTTTCTAGAAGAAAAACAAAAATCAAGTGACAAAGTCACGTAAGTGGCTCCTTTTTGACTGCTGTAAGGTCTGGTGGGCGGGATCACATTTTTAAAACGTGTCCTGAGACTGAGGGGAAGATGACTCTGTCCCTGCTCCTGTCACCAGCTTCAAAGCTTGAGAGCAACGGGCTTATTATAAATAGCTCTGATGAGGGACCCATGTCATCTCTTCCTCCCAGGGTGGGAACTGATCCAAAGTGCGTCCAAAAATAAACGACCTTTCCTACAGTAAGTGCAATGTCTTTATGTGCCACAGGATCCAGGCATTCAATAGAACAACAACGAAAACGTGCTGACCTTTTTTTTTTCTCCCCCAAAAGGCCAATTAAAATAATAAAAAGAAAATCGAAGGGCATGCCGTAACCATGATAGGAATACAGGAATTTTTGTGTAGAGACCTATTTTCCACCAGAGGTATGTTTCCTGAAGGTACTTCAATTCTAACTGGAAGAGAGATACGTGTTATTATTTCACCGCAACGTGACTCTTGGGCTAACACGAATTCTTCTCAGGTGACATCTGTCACAAGGCGGCGGAAATCTTGAAAATGGGGAAACCATACGAGATCACAGATCTACAGAGACCAATCATCACACGCACCACCAGCATGCCCTCCCCGAACACCACCATTCTCTCTAAAATCCAGGGAGTGTTGCCCAGCCGGCCAGTGTGGCTCAGTGGTTGAGCATCAATCTATGACCCAGGAGGTCACCATTCTGAGTTTAGGGGACATGCCTGGGTTGCGGGTTCTAGAAACCATTTAAAAAATAAAATTCGAGGAGTGTTTACTGGGCATCAGGCACTGTTCTGGCTGTTTTATTAATTGAATGTTCATAAAATAAAATAAAAAAGAACCCTCTGAGGTCATTTCATAAATAAGGAAACAATACAGACAAAAGGAGCTCAGAGGAGTTGTTTGGGATGAACCAGCCCCAGGCAAAACTGCAAAGCCAGCTCACCATGTGTCTTTGGCCTCTTCCTGCCCCAAGTCTGTTTCAATATTAGACAGACGTGTTACCTCAGGAGCGAAACACCAAGCCCTCTAAGCATTGGTTGAATGGATATGCTTTTTCCCAACTTCCTTAGCGAAGTCTTGTGATCACATCATTTTTCTAAATTAACCTTTACAAAATTCCTCCCTACACATCATCCCAAACCAATACGTTATATTTCCTAATAGACTTTATTGATTTTTTTTTTTTTACAGAGAGGAAGGGAGAAGGAGAGTTAGAAACATCGATGAGAGAGAGACATCCATCAGCTGCCTCCTGCACACCCCCTACCGGGAATGTGCCCGCCACCAAGATACAGGCCTTTTGACTGGAATCTATCCACTGAGCCAAACCAGTTAAGGCCTAATATGTTATTTTTAAAAAAATCTTTTGTTTTGATTTCAGAGAGGAAGGGGGGAGAGAGAGAGAGAGAAACATCACTGATGATGCACACCCCACACTGGGGATCAAGCCCACAACCTGGCCTGTGCCCTGACCTCAGAATCGAACCGTGATCTAGGGTTCATAAGTCAACGCTCAACTACTGAGTCCCACCAGCTGGGCCCAACCCAGCGTTGTGAGCAAGGCACCCTTTGTCTGTCTTCTCCAGTCCAGGGGTGTCTGCACCCCACGGCTTTCACAGGAGACCTGCTCTTCTCCCCAGGTGCCCGGCCTCACTGCGGGGTTCAGCTGTTCAAGCTGAGCGGCCGCATCAGGCCAGTACCGGCTGCAAACATGCTCCCCAACATTAGTGAGGGCCTGCTCAACTGGCACCTCTTCAGAGGCCTCCCGACCTCCACCTCCACGTAAAACAGCAGCACCGCCTTCTCCAGCCCCCGACACTGTTTTGCTGTTGCAGTACTGACCACTACCCCTGCGGCTTCTCACTTTAGCATTTTGCTTTTATTTATTATCTAAAATATATGTTTACTGATGTCAGAGAAGGAAGGGAGCGGGAGAGAGAAACATCCATGATGAGAGAGGATCACTGATTGGCTGCCTCCTACACACCCCACACTGGGGATCAAGCCCAAAACCGAGGCACGTGCCCTTAACCAGGAATGGAACCAGGACCTCTGGTTCATAGGTCATCGCTCAACCACTGAACAACACCGGCCGGGCTCAAATACTAGGGGTACTGGTTAACAATGCAGATTTTTTTTCAGAAGGTGGAGTTTCGCATATGTTGACATATATGCGATTTGATATGCATGATATTTTGTCGTATTGCTCCTTCAGATTACCACTGGCACACGCACTTTCTGAGTACGACGAAGTGGAAAATTAGGTCTCTCGATGGTCTGCCTCAAAACGAGAAAAGTTCCCTTGGGACCGGACCCACAAATTGCCTGAAAGATGGGGGCAACGTGTAGCTAGCGATGGACAGCACTTGGAATAAAGCGCCTCTGATGTTTCTCTTGAAGTTGTCCTGTTTCCTTTAACTATTGGCGGGTTAGTAATGCGGATCAAGAGTTAACCGGTTAGACATACGGATGAACAATTGTAAGAAGCGCAAACAGTCCATCCTAACGGTCGCAACTTTTGGAGAAGGGGACAGCTGTTTGGGAGAAGAATGGCTAAAAAAATAATAATAATAAATGTCCCCACGCTGTTAAAAAAAAAAAAAAAAACAAGCAAAGAAGCTCTGATGGGTTTGGCTCAGTGGCTAGAGCGCCGGCCTGCGGACTGAAGGGTCCTGGGTTCGATTCCGGTCAAGGGCATGGACCTTGGTGGCGGGCACATCCCCAGTGGGGGGGCGTGCAGGAGGCAGCTGATGGATGTTTCTCTCTCGCCGGTGTTTCTGGCTCTCTATCCCTCTCCCTTCCTCTCTCTCTAAAAATAAATTATTACTTTAAAAATTTTATAATTTTTAAAGTAATAATTTATATTATTTAAATATATATATATTTTTTTTAAACATAAAATAAAAAAAACCAGCAAAACAAAAAAGCAGGACGATCGCCGCATCTTTCAAAGAGCCTTCCAGGCGTCTTTAAAGGTCCTGGGGACCCCTAAAAGTCGCGCTCAGGCTGGAGGGACCCCTTCACACACACACACACACACACACACACACACACACACACACAATCCAGTGGGCACCTGCCAGGGGCAGCGCGCTCCCCGGCGGAGGCTGGGGCGCGGCCGCACTCAGGCTGCCGGCCCGGGAGGGGCGCTGCGAGGGCCGAAGCGGCGGGGCACTCGCTCGCAGGTGCGGCCCCGCGCGTCTCGGCGGAGCGGCTCCGAGCGCAAAGCTGGCCGAGA
>JAAGEH010002526.1:10998067-11031999 GCA_011751065.1 Lasiurus cinereus | reverse complement strand
GGAAGGAAGGACGGAAGGAAGGAAGGACGGAAGGAAGGAAGGACGGACGGAAGGACGGAAGGAAGGACGGAAGGAAGGGACCCGCCGGCGGCCCGGGGCTCGGGGTCGGAATCGGGGGCCAACAAGGAAAGCGGGGTGACGGGGAGGGACGGGGGGCGGTGACAGCGGCCGGACGCGCGCAGACGAGAGTGCCCCCAAGTTTTCCCTCCTTTACGGCCCGCGGAGGAGAAGGCCCCCGCAACCCGGACCCCCGTGACTCCGCGTCCGCCCCACCCCGCCCCCGGCGCCCCGGCAGCGCGGCCCGGCCCGGCCCTCACCTGCGGGGGACACGGCGGGCGGCGGGGGGCGCAGCCGCAGCCAGAGGTGCAGCGCCGCCCCGAGCACGCACGGTCCCAGCAGCACCAGCCAGTTTCGCAGGGGCCGCCCCCGCCGGCCCCGCCTCGCGCCCCCGTCGCGCGCCGGGCCCTCCCGCGTCCCGGCGGAGGGCAGGGAGCCTGCCGAGGGGGCGGCCGACGGCCCCGGGCGACGGCCGCCGGGGGCTCCCGCCGCCGTGCAGGTGCCTCGCGGCTTCCGGCCGCGCGCCGGGGACCCTCTGAGGCGAGCGGCGGCGGCGGCTTTCGCGGTCGGAGCCCCGCCCCTCGCCGGGCATCCCCACGCCCCTCAGCCGGCCCCGCCTTCTTCGCTCTCGCCGGCCCCGCCCCTTTTCTCGCCCCCCACCCGACAGCCTGCCGGGAGTTGGAGTCCGGCTCCCGGCCCCAGGCGGGGCGGCGCACCGGTAAGTCCGGAGGCCCAGAAACGACATTTCCCAGAAACCCCTGCTCTCGCCTGCGTCACTCGGAGGGCGCGGTAGGCGGCGACGCGCGAGGCCCTACACTGAGCATGCGCATCTTTTTTTTTTTTCCCACACCTTCTGTGCCACCGCCTCTGCCTTCAAGGCTTTGGAGGAGGGAAAGCCGAGGCCCCGCCCTGGCGAAGGCCTGAAGGAGCTGGAAGAGGCGGTATTTCTCGAGAACCCCCGCGGGGCACAGCGTCCAGGAGGCCGGGTCTACAGGCCGGGCGGCCGGGCACCCGGCTGCATTCAGAAGACACGTCATCGCCCAGCCAGCTGGAGCCCGGGGTGGAGCTCCTACCCGGAAGTGCTGTTGGGGTTTCTGGCTGCCACCCTCCCCCCGCGCCCCCCCATCCATTCCTGAGGCTCCGAGAGGCAGGAGGCGTGGGGAGGGTGCCACCTGCCTCGGTGACAGAGACGCTGCGCCCAGCGGGGAGTCCCACTAGGAACCGCACGGGATGTGGGGTGATGCCCCGCTGGTTTCCCCAAAGACATGAGCTCCACAGCCTGGCATTCCCCCCCTCCAGGTCCACCCCACCCCGTCCAGACAGCCTTGGATGGCCAGCACCGCCCATTTCAGTGTCACATACACTCTCCAATGCCCAGGAGTCGAGGCTTAGCAAGTGCCCCAAAGACAAAAAAATAATAATAAAAATGACAGTAGGATCTTTGACTGCGGCCACCAAACCACCTTTTTACTGAAACAGAGGGACAGGGACGTGCACAAATCCAACGCGGACAGCTGGAAGGACTTCCACAACCTGGCCCCTGGGTGGTTGGAGGTGCTAGGAGTGGGGTGCACGGGAGCGGGAAGACCTCCGCTTGTGAGCAACCACAGGGGGCGGGGACACTGCATCCCTCCCTCTAAATCAGCGGTTCTCAACCTTCCTCAGGCCGCGACCCTTTAAGGCAGCTCCTCATGGGGTGGTGACCCCCAACCGTAAAATGATTTCCGTGGCTACTTCATCGCTGTCATTTTGCTGCTGTGATGAACTGTCATGTCAATATCTGATAGGCAGGGTGTATTTTCGTTGTTACAAATGGAACATCATGAAAGCATAGGGATTCATCACAAAAACAATACGTAATTATATATTGTGAAATATTTATTTCTCATGACAAATAAATGAAATGTTGTCTTGAATCGTGGTGTAGCATGGGTAACAGTCTTCCTAGGACAACAGTAAACGACATGGCTACACTTTGCGACACCGAGGGGCAGGCCTGTTTGTTCCTAAGACCATGGGAAATAGGTGTTTTCTGATGGTCTTAGGCGACCCCTGTGAAAGAGTCGTTCGACCCCCAAAGGGGTCGCGACCCAGAGGTTGAGAACCGCTGCTCTAAATCAGTGGTTCTCAACCTTTCTAATGCCGCGACCCTTTAATACAGTTCCTCATGTGGTGGTGACCCCCAACCATAAAATTATTTTTGTTGCTACTTCATAACTGTAATTTTGCAACTGTTATGAATCGTATTTGTGTTTTCCAATGGTCTTAGGCGACCCCTAAAGGGGTCGCGACCCAAGGGTTGAGAACCGCTGCTCTAAATGTACTTGCAAGAGGTGGTTCCTTCCTATGGAAAGTGGGGGAGGGGAGAGAGGTCAGATGTTGGGGGGGGGGAGGCCAGATGCTGGACAGCCAACCTGGAAACACAGTGACAGCTGCCCACCACAGGTACCCCCCTGCCTTCCTCTCTGAAATAAACAAAAGTACATTTTCTGAAAATGAAAAGAAAAAGGGAAAATGTTACAAGGCAGAAACCCAAGGGACAGAGGAGACCGCCCACCGGAGGTGGCTGAGCAGGGACGGGCAGGGCAGGGAGCTCCGTGCATGTGTGTTCCCGGGGGGCGGTCCGGAAGAGGAGGCGCTGCATCAGCGGGCGTCAGAGGACGGTGCAGAAGAACTTCTTCTCCCGGAACGGGTTTTCCGACGCGGGCACGGGGACGAGGAGCGGGTCCTCCCGGACGTGGGCCTCGCAGTAGGCCAGCAGGTCTGCGGCGGCCTGGGACACCTGCAGGGACACGGGACGGGCGCAGGCTGAGGGCCAGTGCCCAGCGTGCGTGTGGAGTGGACCCTCGGAGGAGGACAGGACGGGCTATGTCACAGCCAGCAGCAAGGCCATGCTCGGCCTGGGGACAGGCTGGGTGCAGACTGAGGAGATGGTTGGACCTCTGCCTCTGAGGGGAGAGATGCTCCAGACCCACCACCTGGCGGAATGGAACGGGAGGCATTATGGTTAATAATGCGGATGGATGCCGGAGCTGGTGTGGCTCAGTGGATAGAGCGTCGGCCTGTGGACTGAAGGGTCCCAGGTTCGATTCCGGTCAAGAGCATGTACCTTGGTGGCGGGCACATCTTCAGTAGGGGGCGTGCAGGAGGCAGCTGATCGATGTCTCTCTCTCATCGATGTTTCTAACTCTCTATCCCTCTCCCTTCCTCTCTGTAAAAAATCAATAAAATATATTTAAATAAATAAATAATAAATAAATAAATAAATAAAACCAGCAGCCTGGGGTCACTGTGGGATTTTAGTCACCATTACATTTCCGAGGAAAAGAGGTGGTTAACACAGACCCAGTTAGCACATGATCCCCGCGGTTGCACTGTAATTACAAGCTTCTATGCTGGGAGAAAACGTTGCAATTGCTGGCGTCACCTTCCACGACAAGGGGATGACATGATTACTACCCTGGCCGTGACAGCCTGCATTTGTTCTTAGTGTCCACGCAGGGCGCCTCACACCTATTTCCCAGCAACCCCCGGCTCTAACAATAGGACTTGGGATCAATTACAGGCCTCTTTGATGTCTCTGCCGGCTCCGCCCCCCACCCCCCTACTCCCGAGAAAACAAAGCAGGATTATCGTGGGGAGCACAGCCAAGCTGCCGCCCCCTCGGTGATGGTGTCTTTGACAAGGTCAGACTCAGTGTTCACTTGCTCAGCCAGCGTGGCTCAGTGGTTAAGTATCAACAGATGAACCAGGAGGTCGCGGTTCCATTCCAGGTCAAGGGCACGTGCCCGGGTTGCGGGCTCCATCCCCAGTGCGGGGTGTGCAGGAGGCAGCCAATCCATGATTCTCTCTCATGGTTGATGTCTCTCTCTCTCTCTCTCCCTCTCGCCGGCCACGAGTTGGACATGCTTGCTCTAACCATGCCCCGCACGGGGGATGGAGCCCGCAACCAGGGCATGTGCCTAACCAGCCAGGGCTCCATGCTGAGGTCTTGCTTGCTTATTGGCACAACAATGGAGCTAAATACAGCCCTGAGGACCCAGCGTATACCTGGAGACGCCTCACACCGGGCATCATCACCTGACCCCTGACCCCTGACCTTGGCAATGCTGAAGCAGACTGCTGGCGGGTGTGGGCTGAGGGCGGGGGACGGGGGCCGTGGCTCACCTTCACCCGGTCCATGCAGGCTTCCATCTTGAGCTGCTCCACGGCCTTGCGGGCCTGGGAGATGCTGGTGGTGCAGCTGCTGGACATGCCCTCCTTCCTCCCGCGGCCCCGGAGGCCCCGGAGCGGCCAAGAGCGAGGGCAGAGGGCGCAGGCGCTGCTGCTTCCCGAGGGCGAGGCAGGGCCTCCTCAGCTCAGGCCCCCGCCACCTGCCGCTGGCTGCTGTGGGAAGGATGTTTTGTCACGTTTTTGGTGCATTAAAGAAGCTAACTTTCGCTCAAACCGGTTTGGCTCAGTGGATAGAGCATCAGTCTGCAGACTGAAGGGTCCCAGGTTCGATTCCGGTCAAGGGCATGGACCTTGGTTGCAGGCACATCCCCAGTGGGGGGACATGCAAGAGGCAGCTGATTGATGGAGGCAGCTGATTGATGTCTCTCATCAATGTTTCTGACTCTCTATCCCTCTCTCTTCCTCTCTGTAAAAAATCAATAAAATATATTTAAAAAAAAAAAGAAGCTAACTTTCCCTTACTGCTTCACAAGCAGCGACCACAGAATCCCTCTCCCTGAGCTGAGGTCAGTCTCTTCCCGCCTGAGTGTGTCCAGAGAGAATGAAATGCCGAGAGAAAGGGGAACTCCACGGGATTAGACGGGAGCCCCGGCTCAGAAAGGGAACACATCGGGGGGGATTTCTAAAAGACGCCGCTTCAGCTGATACTGGTGTGGCTCAATGGCTAGAGCGTCGGCCTGTGGACTGAAAGGTCCCAGGTTTGATTCCTGCGGGCACATCTCCACAGTGGGGCATGCAGGAGGCAGCTGATCGATGTCTCTCTCTCATCGATGCTTCTGACTTTCTATCCCTCTCCCTTCCTCTCTGTAAAAAACCAATAAAATATATTTTATAAAAAATAAAGAAAAAACTTGCACATGTGGGGCCGTCCTAGTGCCTTAGTCCAAGATGCACCCGACAAGCAGATCCTCCTCCAGGCAGACGCTTCTCCAGCCGCACCCCTGCCCTCCCCGCCCACCCCCACCCCCCATGGTTATTTCTAAGCCAAATCAGAGCCGCGCGCCCCAAAGCCCTCCGGCGAGCGCCCGCATTTCAGCACCAGCATCAGTGGACAGACGCCCTGGACCCGCCTGGAGGCAGGTGTGCCAGGGGGTGGGAAGCAACAGAACTCGGGGTGGCGCCCCCCCCAAAACATTCCCCCCCAATCACATGCCAGCGGGCCGGTCCCCCTGCCAGGACGGCCCTATGCGGGGGGACAGGGGCGACCCCCAGGAGAGCAGCGCGCGCCCCGGACCCGCAAGGACCCGGGTCCCCGGAGCCGCGCCGCCGCAGCAGCCGCGTCCTGCGCGGTCTGTACGCACCTGCGCCGCCGGAGGGTCCCGGGGGCGAGCGGCCGCGGGGGTCGGACTAGCTGGCAGCTCCGCGGGCACCGGATCCGGAGGGACGTTCCCGCCCTCGGAGCCGCCCGCCCGCCGCCCAGTCCCGCCGCCGCTCAGGCGCGGGGAGCCGGGCAGCGCGCCATCGTCCCGTGGGCGCGGGGCGGGAGCGTCAGCAGCGCCGGCCCCGAAGGCCGGGGTCCGCCCTGCCCGCTGCGGTGGCTCAGCCCCGCGTCCTCCTCCGCAGCGGCCGGAGGGGCAGCCGAACCCGCCCGCCGCCCACGTCACTGTGCGTCACGGGGGCTCCCTCCCGGGGGGCTCCGCCTCTCAGCCCCGCCCCCATCTCTCTCCTTTACCCCCTTTGTCCCCCCTATAGGCTCCCTGACCCTCTTGCAGCGCGCCCCAGGCCCAGGGAGGGAGGGGGTGCAGGTGGATTCCTAAGGCGCCAAGGGGGCCCCCTGTGCGGCTCGCACCCCGCGTCTCGGCTGGCTGTAAAGAACCGCCTTCCCGTCGTTTTATGAATTTACCCCCGGGCCGAGCGGCAGCGAGTGCAGAGGAAGGGCCGTCACTGACAGAGGGGTCCGCTGCCACACGCGGGGGAGGGCGCTCAACATGTACACGAGGTTTCATGCGGAATAAATAACCCCCCGGATCCACGTTTATTTTACATAAAAATAGAACATTGCACTCTGTACAGGACCGGTCACTTTGCGTATTTCTTTAAACGACGGCAATCAGCTTTAAAAATAAAGGACGCAGCAGCCACCCTCTCTGGTGGGGCTGGCTTAACGGCGGTAGAAAAGCGACAGCCGGCGGCTGCCGTTTGTAGAACAAGCAGGTCACCACCGCCGCCACCCGGGCCTCCGAGCCCGGATCTGCTCCGGGCAATGGGTGCGGCTGTGCCGGCACCCCGCATCCGTCCACGCAGCCCCAGGAATGGTGTCCCATCAGTTTTTACGCAGAATGTTCTAGAAAGCCTGGAAGTTACAAAAGTAGTTCTGTAAACACCGTAGGAGTCCCATTTTCATAGAAACGCGCCCGTCTTCTCCGGCGGGAACACGTGTGTGTCGTGTGGTCACGTGTCACTTAGCTATTATTAGTGTCTTCACAGCCGATGTGGCGGCTCCCAGGGGACACGTGGCCGCAGCCCGGGGGCGGCTGCTCCAGGAGCTTGGGGTTTGGTCCTGATGCGGCAGCGCGCTGGGCGTCCAGCGAGGTGTCTCCTTTGTCGCTGGGATCCTCAGGCGGCACAGTCAGCAGAACCAGGTGCAAACTGTCCCGCCGCCGGGTCACCCAGCCTTTGTAAGACCGAGTGAGCTGTCACCTCTGTGGGCAGCGCCTCCTGCACGGGGGCCTGACCCTGATGTCTCGCTGGCTGTGCCCGCTCTGCGGGGACCCGGGCTTCCCTCTTAGCCACTCAGCTGAGGGCAGGCGGTGGCTAGTGTTATGGGTTTGGGACAGATTTTATGGACGGAGGACGTGTCTGCAAGCAGAGCTACCCCCGTCCTTGCGTGTGGCTGGCGACAAACCCTGGGTCTGTCTGAGCTCAGGCCTGGCAGGAGCTGCCATTGAACTCTGAGCATCGTTAGGGGTCGGTTTCCGGTAACCAGCAACCCGTAAAGTCCAGGAATCATCAGGTCCTCACTTCCTGACCCGTTCCTTTCCTTTTTGGGGGAAGAGAGGGCATGGGGAGGAGTTACCTCGGCATGAACTTCTGGAATAATAGAAACGGGGGCCCCTAATCTCTTCAGAAGAAACTGGACGGGTGTGACTGACTCACGGAGGCCCCAGCCCTGCTGGCCATGCCCACTGCCACCCCCTGCCGACCACCCCTCACAGCGAGACCCTGCACCAGCCCCGGGAGGCGCGGAGGGGCGTGCGGATGGAGAGGTCTGTGATGATCTGGAAGGGGTTTGCTCGCTTCTTCAGGTCCAGCCCCCTGGATGGAAGCCCCGGATCTGGCTGGACGCCCGCCGCCCTCAGCCGGCCGCGTAGCTGCTCAGGAAGGAGCAGAACATGGGCTGCTTCAGGCGCTGCTGGTCCTTCCGGCACCAGGCGATCACCGTGCCCTCGCTGTTCGCCGTGTACAGGTGGTGGCCGTCACAGGAGAACGTGAGGCTGCGGGAGGGAAAAGCCGTCCGTGCAGTGACCCTTAACACGGTGACCACGCAGGGGTCTGGGTGCAGAAGGGACGCTCTCTGCACGCCTGCCACGCCTCTGGCTGACTGGCATGCGGGCTCTCTAGCGGGCAACACGGAGCAGTGTGGCCTCTATCTCCCCTTCCCCCCTTTCCTGCTCCTCCCTGTTTATCCTTTATGACTCCCACACCTTCACTGGGGCACAGGGACCTTTAAAATGTGACAGTCCTACCTTTTCTCCTTACAGAAATGAATGATCTATGGAGATACTTAATTCCACTTAAATATAAAAATAATTGATCCATTTAGGGTCATTAAACTTGAAATTTAGCACACTGAACATAAAAGTATTTAATAGGGCAGGATCTGAATTCCTTATGGCTAATCCGGTTTTAGGCCATACGGATCGGTCCTGGCTGGCACGGCCTGGGCCGTCCGTCACATGACCATCTTCAACAGGAAGGCCTTTCCTGAGCCGCCTGCGGCCGGTCAGCGAGACTTGGTTCCTGACCCAGAGTTAAGCTCCAGGAAGACAGGGCCTGGGCCTCCTTTGGCCACCGGGGCTGGGCACCCTGGGGGTGGCAAGTGTTGGCTGTTTACGAAACTCCCATCACAGACTTCTTGAGGTCTGCGTGCGTTCACGTCCAACAAAAACGCACTCGCAGAGTCCAGTGTGGAGCGGGGGGTGGGGTGGGGGGGGAGGGGAAGGCTCACCTGACGATGGGCTTGCTGGACTTGGGGAACGCGATCTCCCGCACAGGCTTCAGGTCCCACGTGCTCCACAGCCTGGGGGGGAGAGGCGCCGCCGTTATGCCCACGAAGTCCCTTCGCGGAGAAAGCCCACCCACGTGTTGATTTGCTAACGATCACCCAGAAGGACCACAATACAGCGCAGCAGCTACTTCTGGGAAGTTCAGGGGTGGGGATGCAGGAAGAACCCCTCCCTGCCGCTGAACACTGAGCATCATGAGAGGTCTGCTTCCGGTCTACTGTCAATCTTCGACGGTTAACAGAGAACACCACCAACTTTCAAAGCTGCACTAACGCTGTCCTTCAGAAAGAAAACTCGAGTAGCTGAAGGCGTTTTAAACTTCTAACGGCGAAATATGAATATGCCTGGATGCTAAAACCTTCTTTGGACACGGCTGTGCCCTGGGAAACACGGCAGCCCTCGCCCGCGCCTCACCTCACGGTGCCGTTTTCCAGGCCCCCCGCGATCACGTTGATGGACACGCCCTCCGGCTGGTTGGAGAAGGCCACGGAGCAGATGACCTCTCTGCAGTGCACGTGGCCCACCAGGTCCCCGTTCACTGTCCAGAGCCTGAGGTCACTGCCCCCGCCAGCTGAAACCAAAACCAGCGCAGGTCAGCGAGGTGGCACCTCCCAGCACCGCCCCTGGGCCTGGCAGGCAGCTCCTGGCTGCGCCGAACCAAGGAAAGGACGGCCCGCAAGTCACAGGGGACGCTGCCTGGTCATCCAAAACAATGGCCGCCACAGAATCTGCCTGCGGTGGAGAGTGGCGGGCAGTCAATGCTGACTCATGTCTCAGCACCTGCCCGGCCAAACCTGAATGGGAGAGGACCCATCGGAAGGCTGACCAAGCTCCCAAAAGGGAATATCTTCTTGGAGCTCCTCTGTCAGAGCGAGCTTGTGGCTCTGAAGAAAGGGGTGACTCTAGATGACCCGAGTGGAAAGCTGGTCCTTTTCTTTTTATGGCTGAGAGTCTTGCAGGTGCCCCCCATTTCCCTCATCGGGGGACCAGGGCATGGACCTGCAGCCCAGGTGCCTGCCCGTGACCGGGCACAGAACCGGCCCCTGGTGCGGCGCAGGCTGACGCTCTGCCATGGAGCTGCCCCGGTCGGGAGCCTGTGTGCCCAGGAATATACACACACACATGCTGTCAACAGAGCACTGGCCATGGAGGGACTGGGAGCGGCACCCGCCAGCGTCACTGTGACGTGACCAGTGGCCCGAGAGCATGGCTGGCCGTGGCCTGAGTGTGGCCTGGGGCTGGCTCACCTGAGTCGCACACGGTGGCGATGTCGCCCGTCGTTTCGCTGGCTGAGACGGCCGTGACGGGGCTTTTGTGTCCGGCCAGAGTCTGAACGTAGCACAGCCTGGAAGACCAAAACCATGAATGTGCATCTGAACATGAAGTATAATTATACGCTCTTTTTAAAAAATATATATATATCTTAGTGATTTTTTTACAGAGAGGAAGGGAGAGGGATAGAAAGTCAGAAACATCGATGAGAGAGAGACATCGATCAGCCGCCTCCTGCACGCCCCCTACTGGGGATGTGCCCGCAACCCAGGTACATGCCCTTGACCGGAATCGAACCCGGGACCTTTCAGTCCACAGGCGGATGCTCCATCCACTGAGCCAAACCGGTTAGGACAAGTTATATGCTCTTATTGGTAGAATTCTTTCCCTCACTACATGTCCTACTATTCGTAAGGCATTCCTAACTGTCTTCCTCACTGGCCGGAAGTTACACGGTGTCCCTCAGCGAGAACTGCCACCTTCCGCCGGCTGGGCGGGCCGGGACCCGGTACCTGTTCAGGTCCCAGATGACGCAGGTGCCGTCGCGGCTCACGCTGATCAGGATGCTGTAGGGCTTGCAGACACACAGGCTGGTGACCTCCGCTGTGTGCCCGTACAGGTGCGCCTGGGACTCCATCTCGATCTCTGCAGGCTGACCGTCAAAAGGAAGGCAAGCGTAAGATAAAAGCAGTGACAAAAGGGGTCCTAGCATTTACCTCGAAAATAAAGACACCCCCCCAAAAAAAATAAAAATAAAAATAAATAAATAAATAAAGACACCCAGCCAGACCCACCGCGCTGCCCGGACCCACCGCGCTGCCCGCCATCCTGTTGGCGTAGGCCGTGATGACGCCACACCGGCTGCCGGTGAACAGCTGGCAGCTGTCGGGCACCCACGCACAGCTGGTCACCTGGGCAAGGACAAATGGCAGAGGAGCGTGTTAGAAAGCAGCAGAAGTGTTGCTACTTTCTGAGGACTAGTTTCAAAACACAAGACCACAAAACTTGAGGGGAACCTTTTACTTGCAGTGATTAGAATGGCGCGAAGATAAGAATGGAGAGTATTCTGCGACTTTAACCAGGTGCCGCAAGCTGCTTCCAAATTGAAATGTTTATGCAGCTACATTTTTCTGTGTACATAGGCTTACACGCTCACACACACTCACACACACAAAGGCCATTTGTTCCTAATTCATCAGAAAATGAAGACAGCCAAGGCCGGTTTGGCTCAGTGGATAGAGCGTCAGCCTGCGGACTGAAAGGTCCCAGGTTCGATTCCGGTCAAGGGCATGTACCTTGGTTGCAGGCACACCTTCAGTGGGGGGGTGGGGGTGGTGTAAGAGGCAGTTAATCGATGTCTCTCTCTCATCGATGTTTCTCTCTATCCCTCTCCCTTTCTCTCTGTAAAAAATCAATAAAATATATTTTAAAAAAAGAAAAAAATATATAATGAAGACGAAGGGACAGCAGGACTCTCGTCTCTGTGATGATGATGATGAAGGCGGTCAGTGCGTGAGTCTTCACGTAATATTCTAATGAGCTTTCTCAAGAGCTAATGAGTGACAGAGTGTTTCTAAGGGCGGAAACGGGACACGGCCCCCTCATCCGGTCGGTGACTAGCCGGAGGGCTTCATGGCACAGCGTTAGCTGGAAGAGTCTGGGCCTCCCATTCCCCTGAAAGGCCGGAGGAGAATCTGCCCGGCGTCGGTAATGACCTCTGTGTGCCAAAGCTTGCCTGACGGAGGTGACTCTGCCATGCTGACATGCTCGTTACAATGTCTAACTAACGCGCCTCTCACTGACCTTTCTTCTTTTATTCATTCTCTGGTAAGCCAGATAATGAAAGGCAATGGTGACCTTCTTTAGAGGTATTAAGGGCTAAGTAAACAAGTCATTGCTCTCTTTTCTCTGCCAACCATCCCCAAAGCAGTGGCTCCCTCAGGCGCTCAGGGAATGGGGCACTGGCTGGCACAGAAGGGCAGCAGGTGCCATGTGGGTGGTGGAGGTGTGCACACAGTAAAGTACTTCCCCGGGAAGACAGGCAGAGAAGGGAGGCTCCGTGCAGCCTCGGAGGCTGAGTGCATGTCTGCAAGCGCACACACAGACATCTTATACCAGTGGTCGGCAAACTCATTCGTCCACAGAGCCAAATATCAACAGGACAACGATTGAAATTTCTTTGGACAGCCACATTTTTTAAACATAAACTTTTTCTAACGCCACTTCTACAAAATAAACTCGCCCAGGCCGTGGTATTTGGTGGAAGAGCCACATTCAAGGAGCCAAAGAGCAGTTTGCTGATCACTGTCCTATACGATAAAGAGCTGATATGCTAATTAGACCAAACAGAACGACCATCCGACCATCCGGACCACCTTCTGACTAAGCCAGGCTGCGAGGGCCGAGCCCCTTGCAGGAATTTCAAGCCTCAGGCCTCTAGCTATAGATAAGACAGTTCACAGAGGAACTGGACAGACATTAGAGACATCCCACCACAGCTCGGGGAGACAGTAGCTCGAGTCCCTCTTCCCCTTTAAAGAGGACCGGAACCCCAGCTCTCCCTCTTCCCCTTTAAAGAGGACAGGAACTCCAGCTGGAGGAGAGTCACTGGACAAAGCCAAGGCGACACAGGAAATGATGGGCAGGACGCTTCCTTGGGTCCCAGTGCAGCCTGATGCCAGGGCCCCTTGGGAAGCACCCGGTGTAGAAGGTGGCACAGGGCAAAAGTCAGGCGGGCGCTAGGAGGGGAAAGCCATGTTGATTCTGTTCCCACAGCGTGCCCTTGGCAACAGCTGAGCTGACCCCACGTCTCCATGAGATTTGGGGCCTCTGGAAGCCCCGAGACCCGCAGGCGCCCAGCGGCACCCGCTTCTCGCTGGGACGCGTCACCTGGCTGCCCGGCCCGGCCTCGGTGAGCGTGTTTCGCGTCATCACCGGGCACCGCCAGCTCACCTGGTGCTGCGGGGAGCCTTGGATGAAGTTGACGGGCGGCTCGCTCTGCTTGCTCTTCAGCCTCAGGATGTTGTCAGCGTAGCCCCAGCTCAGGATGGCCGACCACTGGATGTCCGTGCTGTTCATGCTGCGCACGCCTGCGGGGAGGTGGGGGGCTCAGGCTCCGGTGCCCGCAGCCCCGACACACAGGGCCCGCCCGGGCTGGAGCTGGCCCAGCAGCACAGCACGTGGCAAAGGCACCTCACGTCCACAGGAGGAGCGGTTTATGCTCATCCCATTCCTTTACTCGGCACGCTTCCTGTTCCTCTGTCTCAGGGATTTTTGCAAAAGACAGTAACGGCCAAGCTCACGCCCGTCATGTTCTGCACCGATTCATTTCTCCCAGCCAAGTACTAACCAGGCCCGACCCTGCTTAGCTTCCGAGATCAGATGAGATCCGGAGCGTTCAGGGTGGTATGGCCGTAGACTGCACCGATTCATTTCTACAAGTGGACATGAACCAGACGCTGGGTGATCAGCTGCCCATATAACCCTGTGGCAGCGCCCAGATACCATCCCTGTTCGGGCGAGTGGGAGGCAATGGATATGTTTCTCTCACATGGATGCTTCTCTCTAAACAAAACAACACAGCCTTGGGTGAGGACATATATACGTGTGTGTGTGTGTGTGTGTGTGTGTGTCTGAAAGAGCCGAGGTCTGGCCAGTCTCAACCAGTCCACTTAGGTGCTGGATGCCCGACTGGGGTCCTGGCACCCTGGGCGGGGGCTGGGTATGGGTAGGTGGGTGTCTGGACCCCAAGGAGCAGGCGGCATCCACAGCCACGGGTATGCTAACGTGCGGCTGCTCAGAGGCATCACTTCAGGCCACACGGCGTCCGGGCCAAGCTGACCTGAGCAGATGCAGGCCGCCAGCCCACGCCCCGTCAGCAGGGCGCGCTCTCTGGCGCTTAGTGACATGGATCCTTTGGAAGGGCCGAGGCGTGACCTGAGGGGACTGTCTCGGGGACACTCCGGCATAGGAAGGGACTCCTGCACAGCACCCTCGGGCATGTGGCTGAGTGAGTCGGCGCCTGAGGGGACAGGGATGGCCTTCCAGTCACAGGTAGTTTTAACCCGTTCTCACGGCTCTGATGGCTCCTTGCTTTGCTGTTTGTTTACCTTCGAGGACCAGGTTCGATGGTCACTAAGTCTGTCTATTCTGGGATTCCAGAGCCTCAAAGGGAACGCTTTCATCAAATTATCGGTCGGTAAGTGTCCCTCTGTGAGCAGAGTCGTTTGTTCTTGTGCCTGCAAACTCCCCCCGTTTCCAAAGGCACTGCACCCCAATCCCGTTTGTTTTATGGAGCATACGTTTCAGTTCCTGTCTTGTCCTAAGTCCCCACAAAGCGGATCAGGGTTCATACCCAGCCCCCGCCCAGGGAGCCAGGACCCCGGCCGGGAATGACTAGAGCGAGCTTGGCTATCGCTGTCTTTTATAAAACCACAGCCGCTCAGCTGATCGGGAAACCCCCACACCTCCCGGAAGACACGGACGGCGTCCCGCCCTGTACCTTGCTCCTTGCTGTAGGTCATCAGCAGGCAGAAGTTCCGGGACAGGCCGCAGATGGCCCGGGTGGGCAGCGCCTGCAGGGAGCCCAGTCTCTCCCCGTGGGGCTGGCTGAAGCAGACCACGGGCACCGGGGCACTCGGGGAGCCCACGTACTCGCCCCACTTCAGGCCTCTGATCCACGACAAAGGACTCTAAACCACAGAAGGAAAAGCAGGATTTCTACAACAGGCAGGAAATATAGTTTGCTCCTAATTTACATCCTAAAAATAAGAGAAAGCACCCTGGCCCCCGCCCGCTGCGGTCCCCCGACCTCTCCCTCCTCCCTTCCTGGGACTCCCCTCCCCGCCTCCCAGCTGGCGCTGCCTTCACGAGGAGGAGCAGACTGGACCGTTAGAACTTCTTTGCCTCTTAAGGTTTTGCTTGATTTTTCTATTTCAAAGTAAAACCGGTGCCAACTTCCTACGTTAAGAGGCAGCACTCGCTCTCATCCCAGCCCGGGAAGGCCAAAGCGCAGGCAGGTCCCTGCTCATCGCGACCGTCCCTTCAGCCCGGCCTACCGGGTGCGGGGCCTCTCGGACCGGCTCCCGCGTCTCCCTGAAGGCGAACTGCACCAGCAGCCCCACGGCGGCGGGCAGCTCTCCTTCGAGGCCGAGCCTGGGCCCCGGGCGGCTCACGTGCGCCGCCTGGAACAGCTGGCGGGGCGTCTGGCCGTACGTCTTGATCATGGTTTCCAGCGCTCGCCTCTGAACCGGGTCCTCCACCGCGGACACGTCCATCCCAAAATACGTCTGCGAGGGGGAGGGGAGGGAAGAGGAGGCGGGTCTGTGTGCTGCCAGGTCGGCGGGAACACCGAGGGCCAGCAGCACGTGCTCTGCTCGCCACGCGTGGCCTGCTCCTCTACTGTTCCCATGGAAACAACTCGGAGATGCTTCTGAGCAGGCTCATGATCCTTCTTGGCCTTGCTGGGATTAGAAACTGATGTTTCTGAAGGGCTGGGAGAGAATACTGCATCCTGATTGATGGATGCTGATCAGGTATGCTTATAAAATTCATTTTTACTTTAAGACCAGAGAACAGCATATGAGACTTCATGTCTAATACTAAGTTATTGAGACAGTCGTTTGTCAAAAGGGATATATAGGAAAGTGCAGAAATGAAGTTAACGGACAATATTGGTAGGTTCGAGAGGGTTATTTGGGTTCTAGCAGTTTAATATATGTTGTTATTACTATTATTATTGATTTTTTACAGAGAGGAAGGGAGAGGGAGAGAGAGTCAGAAATACCGATGAGAGAGAAACAGCGATCAGCCGCCTCCTGCACGCCCTCACTGGGGACGTGCCTGCAACCTAGGCACATGCCCTTGACCGGAATCAAACCTGGGACTCTTCAGTCCACAGGCCGACGCTCTATCCACTGAGCGAAACCGGTCTCGGCTTGGGTTCTAACGGTTTCGGGGCACGGCCAATTCCCTGGTAACTTAGGCCTCTCACAGAAACACTCGGCCCTGCCTTCCTCTCTGGAAGTGCAGGTTCCTTCCAGGTGGCTTACCGCGGGATGGAACACGTTGATGGCGTGGACAGACGCCTTCCCCTTCTGCTTGTACCCGAACACCAGGTCTACCCACTGGCAGATGTTCTGGGACACGTGGTCCGACTCCAGGGCCTGGCGGTGGATGAGGATGAAGAGCCGCGGGTCGTTGCGCGCCCACGGCGGCAGGTTGACGTGATTCACCCGCTCCCCGTTCTGGCGCACTCCGAAATCGAAGCCTGAAAACGAGACTGATCTTAACGCGTGCCTCCCCCCCAGCACGCTTCCGGGGTACGGCGTGGTCCGAGAGCTCCCAGGAAAGAGGCTGACACTCTCACCGGGAAGAGGAGCCGCAAAGAGGACAGGACACGGACGCCCGTCCCTCGCTCACCCAACCTCAGGCCGCACAGCCAGTCTGTCCCGTGAACCTGGAGACAGACTGGGACGGTAAGAAATGCGCTGTTGCTCTGAGCCACTAAGTGGGGGTTCTTTGTTGTGCAGCCACTGAAAGTGGAACTCGCACATGAGAAGCGATGGACAGAGAGGACAGGCAGCAGAGTTAAGTCGGAGCCCCAACCTGAAAGCCACAGGCAGGACCCCACCCGCAGGCGCTGGCTTCACTGTGACCAGGAGATGTGCCCCGGGAAGTGGACTGGAGGTTATTCATTATGCTCCACACACTCCAGACAGCGAGCACAGTGAGATTCTGCAGGAATCTGCCCAACACTAACTCCCCTACAGAGATAATTCTCAGCTTCACATCTTCCTAAAGGTCCCATAACAATATGAACCCAAATACTTAGAAGCAGCCCCAAATGCCTCTTACAGGAATCGTGTGGAGTAAAGAGGCATTTGTAACCCTTACATGGTTAACTAATCTGTTAATTCTATCCTCTGGTGTTCCTTTTTGTTATTAGATACTAGAGGCCTAGTGCACGAAATTCGTGCACGGGTAGGGTCCCTAGGCCTGGCTGGGGTACAGGGCTGATCAGGGCCTTCCGGTTGCTGGCTGGGGCCTTCCTTTGTTTCATGCCACCCCCTGGTGGTCAACGCACGTCATAGCGAGTGAACTGTCAATCTCCCAAATTCCCAAGGGTACACTTTGCATATTAGACTTTTATATATATATATATTTTTTTTTCTGGTTAGAGTCTTTTACTTATACACTATCATTCCTCATAAAAATCGCTGAGATTTTGGTTAATTAACATCGTGTTTTCAATAAATTTATAATTCATTTTTTAAAATTACCTTGTCATCTAAAATTACATTGGTAATCTAAAAAAAATAATTTCTGGAGCAAATTTAAAATACATGTTTACAAGGAATTTTAACAGTTCAAAGTCAGAGTTTTCCAGATGTATTTGGTTCTATAAAATACTTAAAATCCTCAAGCTGACTTGGAAATAAAATTATGTACTTAATAAAGGTATTTCTCTTACTTATGGATTCAGATTTTAGGACTTAAATACAGCTATTTTTATTTTTGGAAAATTATAAAGTAAGTACAAATGCTCAAAAACATAAACTAGAAATGATCTCCTGTTATACCTTCTCGGTTGACTAAGAACTCCGGGAGATAGAAAAACTCCGGGATCAGCTCTTTCACGTCCGTCATGGACTCAAAGGAGGAGAGACGCCAGGTGGTGTTCATGGAGTGGAAGGTTCTGTCTGGGATGTCAAAGCTTTGATCTGTAAACAAATAGAAGAAGTAAGACAGAGACAACTCCATTGGAAGCCTGCCATAATTTATTTCATACTTCAAAAAGATTACCAGTAAAAGGATGTTCATCTTGCTTACCTATAGTTTAAGAGGTTTTTCATTTATTCTTGAAAATAAAGATTTCTATACATAATTTAAGACCACATTGTATTAATTAAAATCTGTGTTGTTTTCATAATACATAAAACTCGATGAATTTCTAGCATTTGTTTAATTGGTGACTGTTTACCCAAGTAGAATAGAAGTTTTGTAAGAGCAGGGACCTGGAGTATCACTGATACCTAGCACATACTAGGTACTCAGTAACAGTTTGTGGGATGAGTGAATAGTAAGGAAGGAAAATTAAAGTTCAAGTGGATAAAATATCCTTTTCCCCATCAGGAAGCAAGCTTACTCCTTTGCCTCTAATTGTTAGGACCCTCTTTTCTTCCTCCTTTGAGATGCTCTACCACCCCTCTCGCTAAGTTTTCCTGGTGCAGACTGTTCTCACTCCCGAGCTGAGCTCCGAGCTGCATGCCTGGCTGAGGCGGGCCCAGAGCAGGGGCGCCGAAGGCAGCCCTGGAGACCGCAGGGCGGACGTTTCTCAGGGCCCTACGTTCCCTCTGAAACTGCCCTGCACTTGCTGAAACGTGAGCACATTTCTCATTTGGAAACTAGCACGGACTAGTCTCAGCATCTAGCAAGGCACGTTCTACCAGGATGTGCTGGCTTCTTCTCCATGCCTGACCTATACTCTGCCCTGTGCATTTCCTATTTCTTGTATTCCTTTCTTTAAAAAAAAAAAAAAAATATATATATATATATATATTTTTTATTGATTTTTTTACAGAGAAGAAGGAAGGATAGAGAGTTAGAAACATGAATGAGAGACATCGATCAGCTGCCTCCTGCACACCCCCTACTGGGAATGTGCCCGCAACCAAGGTCCATGCCCTTGACCGGAATGGAACCTGGGACCCTTCAGTCCGCAGGCCAACGCTCTATCCACTGAGCCAAACCGGTTTCGGCCCTGTATTCCTTTCTTATCCAGTCTGTTGGGCTAGTCAGCACTGCCTGCCACTAAATGGACTCTGCGAAGAAATTAGGTTACAGATATTCCCTTATTCGCAGAGAGTTGGGAGGGTCGCTTAAAGAATGCTTGCTCACTCACTCTGGAAGAAATGGGGTAAGACCTTGCACGGAGGAGCCTCTTGACCTGATGTCAAACTGACTAAAGACAGACACGGGGAGGCAGAAAGGGTCAGGGAACAGCCCTCACACGCCTGAACAGCTGTCCTGTGCACCTCTGTCCTGTGCACTTACAGGGGCACAGACATAAGGAAGCCAAGGAGCCATCATTCCTGAAAGAGGGTGCCTGTCAGTGACACCTCGGTTCTCATGAGAAACTGATAAGCGGATGTGTCCCCGTTTGCACACAAATCATTCACCTCGAGCTATTCACCTTCAGGCCTGCGGCTGCCACTGAAAATGCCAGCAGAGGTGGAGGATTATTAGCTAGAAAGTTACTGGGTGAAGGTGGCGATGTGGCTCTCCTATTACTTATTTAGCGGTTCTTTATAATAAATTACCATAACATATTCCCCTTTAGGATTCAAAGATAACTGTGATCTGAAATAATTACTAAATAGGATATCTTTTAAAAAAGAATTGCATACATTTTTAAAGGGTAAGAGGGATACATTTTATGGTATGTGAATTACAACTTAATTTTTTAAAGTGATTTGCATTTCATAAACTTGGACATGTTTAATTTGAAGCTAATGGAGACATGAGAAGATGATTTGCTTGTGGCAGGTTTGTGAAGAGGATTTTGTCGAAGGAGCAGACAGAACTCATTTCCTGGGGTCTGACTGGTTTGGTCTGCAGAATCCCCAGGGGGCAGCCGTGTCCCCCGGCATGGCCACGGCCACGGCCACGGCTCACCTTGGTAGGCCAGGAACATCCGGGTGAAGGGCGGCATGCGGACCAGGAAGTGCAGCACGGTGCCGCTGTTGGAGTAGTGGGAGCCGTAGTGGTAGGGCTGCACGGGCGGCAGCGGGTCGTCCTCGCGGGCCCCTTTGCGGAACTCCTCCTCCAGGTACTGAGGACACAGGGGACCGGACACGCTAGCCACCAAGCCCTTGCGTGGTTTCCAGCCCTTCCTCCAGCCCCGTGGCGTGCTCTCCACGCCGCCCCCCTCGTGTTCCGACCTCAGCCACCTGAGGGTCTGGGGTGTCCTCTGGGGGGCCTGGTGGCTTGCTGTCTGATCACCTGGAGGCACCTCCCAGTCTGCACCCTCCCCCCCACTTTCTCCCTCCGTCTCTCTCTCCTCCCTTCCTTCTTCCCTATTCTCTCTAAAGATCAATGGAGGAAATATTCTCAGACCAGGGCTAACAAAATAAATACATAAATAAAATAAAATCTGCTAATTTCTGTTAATAAAGCAATGCACAATTGACTGACTATGAACAATGAGAGATGATGGTGCATCCTAAATACACTGATACTGTTCTAGGAATAACCCCAGGAGATCGTGTCTCTGGAAATCTTGGGGATTTTTATAAGGAATACAGTTATTTATATATTTCAATATAACAATGAATTACATAAACTAGCTTCCAATTTATGCCACTCTAAGAAGTGGACTTCTTTTTCTGGGTACAGTGTTTTCATAGCATCGAGGCAGACTAATATTTAAATTCAAATAATGATTCCCAGCTGTCTGTCAGAGTACACAGACGTGAAAAACAGAAAAGTCAATATTATACGTTTAACATTTGTAAGCACAAGTAAAACGCAACTCTTCAAAACCAAGCTCCCGGTTCCATTCACCCAAAAGGAGGGAACACGGAACCCACCTTGTAGGTGTCCACGTACCGATCCTCCTTTTCCTTGTACTGCACGGCGATGGGCTTGGCGAGGTTCCTGGAGGGAGAGAGGGGGGACTAGACGGCGCCCTGAGGCTGCCAGGATCAAGCTGCACCTCCAAGGGCGCCAGTGACAGACAGAACTCTCAGCCCTCAGATCACTGCTTACACTGGATGCTTTGCAACTAACAGTCACCATCCCAAATGCCAGCTGCATCAGCATCAGGCCCTCGGGGTCTCTGCAATTCCTGACTTAGAAGTAGGTACTTCAAGAACAGCACAGCCAGCCCCCCCCCCGCCCCGCCCTCTTCTGCCAGGACGGCCACGGATGCTGCCATGGCAACTGGGGGCTCCTGTCCCCATTTCCCAGACTCCACACGCCCAGTGAGGCATGAAGGGCAGTGTGGACAGGCCATGGGACCAGGAGATGCTACATAATTATGAGGCTCTTCGGTGAAAACGGAAGAAACCACACACTGAAATGGCCATGCGGAGCTGCAGCGTGCGCCCCGAAATAAGCACTTTGCTGTCTGACCCGCAGGTCCTGGGAGCCCCCATGTGCGCCTTCACAGACACTGCCACCGGAGGATGCCTCGAGCACCAGAGGGGACAGCTGAGATGGGCCGGATGCGAGAGGCGGCCAGGAAAATGGGTCATTGTCTGAGCTGTGGTAATGGCACCGAGGTTGGTTAGGTAAGAAACAGTCCACCTTTGTCCTGGGAGATATGGACTGACCACAGGAGGGACTTAACAAGAGGTCTGCCATTTGTCTTCCATAAACAGAAAAAAAAAAAAGATGATGTGAGTTTGGCAAACGTCTTCATAACTGTTAGTGGGATGATGGACATATGGCGGTTCATCCCATTTTCATGCAATTTTGTGCACGTTTGAAAATTCCTATGATAAGCTGAAACCGGTTTGGCTCAGTGGATAGAGCATCGGCCTGCAGACTGAAGGGTCACAGGTTCGATTCCGGTCGAGGGCATGTACCTTGGTTGAGGACACGTCCCCAGTCAGGGGCATGCAGGAGGCGGCTGATCGATGTCCCTCTCATCGATGTTTCTAGCTCTCTATCCCTCACCCTTCCTCTCTGTGAAAAATCAATAAAATATATTAAAAAAAAGAAAAGAAAAAGAAAATTCCTACGATAAAAGCTTTCATAAAATCAACAGCATATGGACGGAGCAGAAAGGGGGTGTGCCTGTTACCTGTAGATGGCCGGGTCCCCGAGGTCGAGGGTCTCGCTGACGTAGTCAGCCAGAATGAAGGGGAACACCGGATACTGCATGAGGTCGTTGAAGGACCGGCCGGCATGCTTGTTGAGGTGTGTCAGATACTCAAAGTTCGTGATTTGGCCCGTGTACCACAGGTTGGTCAGCGCGCTGATATTGCCGTATTCCAGAAGGTTGGGGAGGTCGTTGGTCAGGATGCTGTGGTACACGTCATCGCGGACCTGCGCGCAGGGGGAAGCAAAGGGCCCCGTGAGGAAGGTGCTTCCAGCAAGGAGAGACTCATCAGCCGGGTCTAACGCTGCTGGTGGCCCGTCCGCCGAGGACATGGAGCAGGAGCACGGGGCCAGCAACTCGAGGTCCCTGGAGCTGAGCAGAGCGAGTGGGGGGTGAGGAGGGAGTGAGCGGGAGCTTCCCCCAGAGAACCCGGGGGGACCGGAAGGACCTGGAGCGGCAAGCCCACACAGCGTTCTCCCAGGGGCTTTCTGTCCAGGAGAGCAGCCACAGTAGCTGGAGGCTGGGGGGGGGTCACAGAGGGCCTGTCAGACATGAAATCTACTCCTGTAGGCTGATCGTTCATCCATCCATCCATCCATCCATCCATCCATCCATCACAGATACAGTTCTTTTGGGGAATCAGGATTTAATAGTTTTGGAGTACAAAAATCTAGGGTTTACTTTATTTTTTATATATTATATTCATTTTTAAAAAAATATATATATTTTATTGATTTCTTACAGAGAGGAAGGGAGAGGGATAGAGAGCCAGAAACATCGATGAGAGAGAGACATCGATCAGCTGCCTTTTGCATGCCCCTTACTGGGGATGTGTCTGCAACTAAGGTACACGCCCCCAACCGGAATCGAACCTGGGACCCTTCAGTCCGCAGGCCGACGCTCTATCCACTGAGCCAAACCGGTTTCGGCTATTTTATTCATTTTTTTACAGGGAGGAAGGGAGAGAGATAGAGAGCTAGAAACATCGATCAGCTGCCTCTTGCACACCCCCTCCTGGGGATGTGCCCGCAACCAAAGTATTTGCCCTTGACCGGAATCGAACCTGGACCTTTCAGTCCCCAGGCCGATGCTCAATCTACTGAGCCAAACCAGCCAGGGCTAGGGTTTCCTTTAATGAGGCCTGAGAAATAAGGCGATTTTTGTTTGATTTCAGAAACAGTGAGTGACAGTTTAGAATGAAAGTTAACCTTGAGCGCTATGGGCAGTGCCCGGTGCCATGACCTTGCGGCCGTCTGCCGAGGCAGCCCCCCACCTTGGTGCTGTCCAGGGCCAGCAGCAGGGTGCGGCCGTTGGTCAGGAAGATCTCCACGGCGTTGTCTCGCAGCTGCCACCAGCGCTTGTGGACTTCTTTGATCTCCTCGTACGTCCAGGAAAAGGACGCGGGTTCCAGCTCTCCCTGCGGGCTCTGGGGCAAACGAGAGAGATGAAAGGACCTGCTTTGCGTGGAATATTAATAAATCATTTTAATTTGGAATCTTAAAAAATATCAAAAGGCAGTAGGGTAGATGAGATTCTCTGAAAATCCTCCACCACACACTTCCAAATGCTGAATAAAAATTAGGCTTGTTTTTGAGTTAACAGACTTGATTTTCTAATTGACTTTATTTTTCAGAGCATTTTTAGGTTAAAGAAAATTGAGCCTGAGCCAGCAGAATTCTATTACCAAGTTTAAACTCCTTTTAAGAACTGTCTTTTATAAAATGTGTTCCCTTGAGATAAATCTACACACAAAGTCACAATAAATGAGCTCTAATAGTTCTACCTGCTTTTTGGTGATACTGACTTTATACATAATTTGAAATTTGTGTGAATTTAATCAGTGCAAACTTAAGCTTCTACTCACCGAGCTTTCAACTGTATCAGCAGCATTATCTTCCACAAAATACATCCCACATTTACCTGCAGAACATATAACCGCATGTGAGTTTAAAGACGCACCGCGCCATTACCTCGTATGGAGCCAGTGGCCTGAATCTGAGGCCATCACGCAGAAATAGTTCCTGACACTGGACCCCTAGTTGTGAGCAGCATCCGCAAGATCGCAGGCAAGTTGCTCGGCCTTTCTGTGTCTTCGTTGCCTTATAAAAAGCAGGGGCCGGGGAGCACTCTATTTGACAGGGTTACTGTGGGAATGTGATCATAGAGAAAATAAAAGGAACGGTTCCATAGGAAAATGTACACTCGGGAAGAAAGTCAGCTTTAGAAACATTACAATGCTGCCATTTCTTCACATCCATGAGCCATGCATGATACATCATGCCAAGGCAGAAGAACCTACGCGATGTTAGAGAGGATTTAACACCTTCAATGCAGTGGCCAAATCAATGCATCCACTGATCACGAATGAAACACGGCAGTGAGTGGGAGTAAAACGTGCCAAAACGTGACTTACCTAATAACAGCTCGCCAGCTGTCTCCCTAGACGGTGCAACGCTGATACAGCGGCGATTCACTCTGTGCAAACACATTTAAAATCACGAATACTGCATGTTCTCACCCGTTTTAGAAAGCGTAAGCTTTACTTTATCTAGTACAAGATTTCATAAAGCAGACAAGTTTCAAGTACACGGTGTCTTGTCAAAACCCTCGTGAAAAAATATTATCTCATTCTTTAACAGTCTGGTAGGGGAGAGAAATGACGGAAGCTTTTAGAAAAGGCTCGTGATCCCTGTGCCCCGCAGGCAGAATAGAGGATTCAGTTACTGAAAGGAGACTTGAATATTTTATATTGTCCAGTACAGAAGCAAACACTGATTCATGCCTCTGAGACTCCAATCGCGTAAGAAAAGTCTAGGAAAAAAAAGGATTTAGAGTCACAGAAGTTCTATTTTTTTTTTTAATATATCTTTTTATTGATTTTTTACAGAGAGGAAAGAAGAGGGAAAGAGAGTTAGAAACATCTATGAGAAAGACATCTATCAGCCGCCTCCTGCATGCTCCCCACTGGGGATGTGCCTGCAACCAAGATACATGCTCTTGACCGGAATCGAATCTGGGACCCTTCAGGCTGCAGGCTGATGCTCTATCCACTCAGCCAAACCGGTTTCGGCAAAGTTCCTCTATTCTTTAGTCCAGCCACTTACGTTCTTGGAGTCTCAGTTTTCCATCTATATAATGGGCATGCCAAGAACTGACCCATCAGTACTGGGCAATGCTATGCTACACTGGCGTACAAACCTTCCTTAGGGAACAGGTGAGGGGACGGACATGGAGGGTGAGTAATCTGCCACGATCAGAAAGGCGGAGGGCACGGGCTGGAACCTGTCCTCACCGCACTGACCGCCTGTGGAGGCCGCGGCAGCTGGCTATCTCACAGGCTGCCAGGACAGGTAAGGACAGAAGCCTCCGTGTGCAAACAGGGCCAAAGCACCAGGACACAAGTCCCAGGGCCCCTCCTATCCAACTGCCTTTCCCTTTTGGATTCTGGCCTCCAAGCTCGTCCTCTCGTGAGCCACAGCGCTGTCTGAAACAGAGCATCGCGTCCCACAGCAGGCTCCGGGGCCTTGAACCCTCTACCAGAAGCAGCAACGGCTCACGGATCCAGTTACCTGATGGACTCACTTGCAGCTTTGTCTTTGACGGTAGAAGAGAACGAGGAGTGCGTTTTGTCTTCGAAGAGGTACGAGAGTGGCGGTCGGACCACGCCTGCGAGGAGAGAGCGCCCGTCATCTTTCCCCGAGGACCACAGTTCTCGGCCCATGCATGCCGGATGGGGAGCACCGTTACCTTCCGGCCGCTGCCGGTCCCGCAGGAGGTACTTGTTGGGAATGGTCAGGTAGCATCTCTGCAAACGCCTCCTCTCTCGATTCGGCCCTTCGGTGGGATCCAGCTGCCAGGAAGTGGGGTAGTAGGTGGGGTCATACCAGACTGCTCTGTGAGGCAACAGAAAAGAAGGCCTTCAGTGGCAACCGGAAGTGCTTGCAGCTTTAAAAAATTATTGTATAAATTCAGTAAGTAAAACACTATTCAGTTAAAAACCCAACTATGAAAAAAAGAAAAAGAGCCGAGACCGGTTTGGCTCAGTGGATAGAGTGTCGGCTTGCGGACTGAAAGGTCCCAGGTTTGATTCCGGTCAAGGGCATGGACCTTGGTTGCGGGCACAACTCCACTGTGGGGCATGCAGGAGGCGGCTGATCG
Organism: Lasiurus cinereus; assembly: GCA_011751065.1. Classification (NCBI taxonomy): domain Eukaryota; kingdom Metazoa; phylum Chordata; class Mammalia; order Chiroptera; family Vespertilionidae; genus Lasiurus; species Lasiurus cinereus. The sequence continues at coordinate 11,006,229 of JAAGEH010002526.1, read as the reverse complement.
ATGTCTCTCTCTCAGTGTTTCTGCCTTCCTACCTCTCTCCCCTTCCTCTCTGTAAAAAACCAATAAAATATATTTAAAAAGAAAAAAGAAAAAGAAAGCCCCCCTAACTATTTATATAATTCGACTCGGAACTACAGATCCATCGTATGAAAGACTAACATGAAAGAGAGGTCTCCCATCTCCCGGGGCGCACCTGTCATGTGTCAGCTGCTGACTCAGCTCCTGCCAGTGCCGGCTGGCGCTCAGGTCCACCTTGTACATGCCCCGGATGTGCTGGATCACCTTTTTCCTCTCGATTCCCTGGGAGAGAGACACTGCCTGGGTGATGTCTGCGGCGATTTTCGATATCTCCTTTGATTTTGAGTCGAGACGCTGAAAGAGACTGGACGGACAGAATCGCCCGTAAGTTCAGCACACGTGCGACGTGAAGTGTGCCGGGAGAGAGCGGTGGTACATTTACACAACGGAATGTGACTCGGCCATAAAAAGAAAGAAAAATTTACCCTTTGCAACAGCGTGAAGGGACCTGGAGTGTAACATGCTATGTGAAATAAGCAAGTCAGAGAAAGACCGGTGTTATGTACTATAACAGCCACCTATATGACTGCACTCATATGTGGAAGTTACTCAACAAACTGAGCTGCCAAGCAAAGCAGAGGCAGACTCATAGCTAGAGAGCAGGCAGACAGCTCTGGTGGGAGGGGGAGGGTGCTGGGTAGGGGATGGGTTGAGTAAAATAGAAAAAAAGAGAGAACTCATGGACATGGACAGCAGTGTAGCGATGGTGGGGGAGAGGGCATAGAGGGGACAAGCGGTGATGGAAAAAAACAAAATAAAATTAAAAAAAAAAAAAACAGTTAAAAGTCTCCGTGAAATCTAATGGCTTCCTAAAAGAGGTGACTTTACAACACGTACAATCCTACCTTTGTTGATTATTTTTAACTGTTTTCTGCCAGGTGGCTTTATTCACACTTTCTTCTGTTTCGTATTTCTTCTGTTCCTAAAAAAACCCCACAAATACTAATGTAAAATTTATTCTTTATCATTTCACATCGGCACAGAACCCCATAAACTAACTGGAAAGCCCAGCTCGCCCAGGAAAAGGACTGTCCCCACGAGACCAGGATATGAAAGACACCAGCTGCTGAGAGAATAATCCCCGTTTCCACGCGGTGCGGGCAGAGGAGTGAGGGCAGGAGAGTTAACCAGGGCTGCCAAACCAGGTGCTCGCTTCCTTATTTTGCTTTTTTTCCTTAAAGAACCCGTAGCTCTAGGCTGGTTCTTCCACTCGCTGGTCAACGTGCAGATCTTTCCTTTACTCAATGCTACTGGTTACAGAGGAGGGTGACCCCAGAGGGTAAAACAGTCCTGCGGTGCGCCTGTCTGCTCTTTCTACCCTCAGAAAGCAAGTATTTCAAATTCATCCCCACTGACGTCTGTCATGAAAGACAAGCCTTCCGGCACCCCTTCATTTCAGCCCGGGGGGTCTCCTGAGACCACGGGGTGCTCCGGGCTCACCTCTCTGATGATCCGGAGCAGCTCGGGCTTGGCAGCTGCGCTGGGCGGGGGGCCCCGGTGGCCGCATGTCTGCAGCGCGCTCATCAGCACTTCGGCCGCGTCCAGTTCTTCCCAAGTCAGTTCCTCCGGGTGATGGTGGATCAGCTCCGACAGATACAAAACTAACTTGGCTCCGTGCTTGGAAACAAAGCAACACGTTTTTTTCTTTCAGTCCTAAAGGATTTCTACTTCTTACAGTTAAATTATTTAACAGTAGTTAAATTACACTGCTAGGTTTATTGGGTTAGGTATGGTTGGAATAAATGAACTTGGAAAAAAAAAAAGACATTTTGGGGACAATTGAAAAAATGTGATTCTGTATTGGATCTATGATGACATTAGGGAGGATGCCAATTTTGTTATGTGTAATGTTGTTCTGATCATATATAAGAAAATGCCTTTTGAAAAGTGTCATGATTTCTATGGTTTACTTTAAAATGTTTCAAGTAAAATAAAAATATTAACAATTGTTAGTCTATGTGATTGCTATAAGGTATTCATTATATTATTCTACTCTTCTGAGTGTGCTTGAAAATTTTCATTGTAAAAGGTTAAAAAAAAGAGAGGAAAAGGAAGAGAAGGAGAAAGAGGGGGAAGAAGGGAGGGAGAAAAAGGAGCATAAGAAAAGGCAACAAGCAGGCTTTTATCTGGGGAAAGAATTCTGGAGAGGATTCACTGAAGAAATACAGGAAGTAAGGGACAATCTTTCTTAGTTCCCCTCATAGCAACTATAACTGGAGGGGATCTTTGCTTTAAGCCCGGAGGTAAGGGAATTCTGCTTATTTATTCTTTCTCCTTTGGTTTCTGTGTGGGAGAAGTGGGTGAAAACTCCAGAACAAAATGCTCATCACGGATGAGCTTATAAGGATCCACGCTCCCTTGGAGAACCCTGGAACCAGAGACCTCAGCACTGTGAAGGTCCAGAGACGGGTTGGGTTAGGCCAATCTTTTTTTTTCTTTTTTTTTAAATATAATTGCATCGATTTCAGAGAGGAAGAGAGAGAAAGGAACATCAATGGTGAGAGAATCATTGATCGGCTGCTTCCTGCACGCCCCCTACTGGGCATCAAGCCCACAACCTGGGCATGTGCCCTGACCCATGACCTCCTGGTCCATGGGTTTATTGGGTTAGGTATGGTTGGAATAAATGAACTTGGGGAAAAAAAAGACATTTTGGGGACAATTGAAAAAATGTGATTCTGTATTGGATCTATGATGACATTAGGGAGGATGCCAATTTTGTTATGTGTAATGTTGTTATGATCATATATAAGAAAAAGCCTGCGGTTTTTGCTCTAAATCTATTGATTATTTTAGAATACGAGGTTAATGCTCATGCTGGCCGGGCGAGGCCAATCTTTGACAAGGAGACCCTGTGACTGACATTAGAGCTGCTACTCGGAGTAATGGTGACTGTCCTTCACAGCGTGCGCCCACGCCGAGCTCTGACTCATGATTTTTTGGGTGGCCCTTCCATGCTTTAGCAGCTATACCGCTTTGTTACCGGTACGCTGTGTGCTATTTAGACATTAAATGTGCCAGCAAGTTGAAAATGCAGAATTTTACTTTAAGAATTTGCATTAATACAAATCCCGCTCACATTTTAAGCTGTGAATAGTATTAAATGCCAACAAACGGGTTTGGAAACTCTTGCAGTTTGGGTGGTATGTACATTAACATGCTGCCTCACACCCTGCCACTTCCTAGAAGCACGCGAGGAACATGTGCAGGACGGGAATAGCAGAGAGCGCAGCCGAGGTGACATTTTCAATGAATCGGGAGACAGCTGCCACGGACCCAGAGAGGAAACGAAGCAGATGCTCTCCGAGTAAAAGGCCTGGAGAGCTGGCAAATAAAGAGGAATGTAAATGACTGGAGTGTCTTCACATTTCTGTCTTAGAGGCAAGGTTCTTAATTAGCTGAAAATATTCCCGTTTAGTATTCAATGACATTCTAAAAACATCTTGAAAAACTACCGGAAATGTTCTTATTCACCTGGAATAGCCACTGAGGTTGTTTCTCATAACTCATTCTAACTTCCCCTGATCAATCATGGAATGATTCCAGTTCCTTGTAGGAACTTATGTACAGCCCTTCCCTTAAGCACTGAAAAGAATGGGGAGCAAACAGATCCAGGGGAGACTGGTGGAGAGCATCTGGAGAAAGACTTCAGGTGGCACTTGGTAAGAAAACTACCTCTATATATCACAGGCTAATATGCAAAGTGTCCCCTTGGGATTTTGACTGGGAAGACCAAGAGTTCGATCACTTGCTATGACATGCGCTGACCACCAGGGGGCGGTGCGGAATGAAGGAAGGCCCTGATCGCTGGCCAGGCCTACGGACACTACCTGTGCACAATTTCGTGCACTGGGCCTTTAGTACTTATATTATTTGGCATGAAAATACAGTTTAATTTTAATTTTGTGCAATTTGATGTTTCACCCACAGTATTTATACATGAAATACTGATTCTTACTTGCAAGGATGGGCTAAGACAGTCTCGTAGTATTTCCTGATGATTTGGCTCATGAACTATTTCAAGAATCTGCTTTCTCTCCTGGGCAGGGTGGGCTGGGGACAGGATGTGGGCGAGCAGTCTCCCCAGCTGCATGCGGAAGGTATCCTTACAAGAGCACACGATCTTCGCCCACTGCTGCTTGGAACCACTGGGTTTACCTGAACCCTTAAACCAAAGCAGAAATGAATTAGGATCAGACTTTTAAAGTCATAACATACTAACCTCAACAGAGTCCTAACAAAGATCACGTAACCTGTTTTATTCTAGGTTTCTAAATCCAATCTAAATTAGAAAGACATAAACATCCGTACAACAGTGTTTAAAAGAGGTGGATGTAGCCGAAACCGGTTTGGCTCAGTGGATAGAGCGTCAGCCTGCAGACTGAAGGGTCCCAAGTTCGATTCTGGTCAAGGGCATGTACCTTGGTTGCGGGCACACCTCCGGTAGGGGTTGTGCAAGAGGCAGCTGATCAATGTCTCTCATCGATGTTTCTAGCTCTCTATCCCTCTCCTTTTCTCTCTGTAAAAAAGTCAATAAAATATATTAAAAAATAAAATAAAATAAAAGAGGTGGATGTACACCTCTGTTCAAATAGCCAAAAGGTGGAAGCAATCCAAATGCCCAGTGACAGATAAACAAAAACGTGAGAACCCAGCAATCGACCAGCTATAAAAAAAGAACAACTCTGACCTTTTGCAACAGCATGGATGGACCTGGAGAGTATTATGCTAAGTGAAATAAGCCAGTCAGAGAAAGACAAATATATGTGAGAACTAATGAACAAAATAAACCGATGAGCAAAATAGATCCGGAGGCATGCATGCATGGAGCAGCCTGACAGCTACCAGAGGGAAGGGTTGAGAGGGGACTGGATGACAAGATGAAGAGATTAGCCAAAGAACATGTACCAGTAGGCATAGCCCACAGGCACAGACAACAGCAAGGTGACGGCCAGAGGGAAAGAGGGTATGTGGATGTAGGCAAAGGGGGGAAATCTGTAATCATGTCAGCAAAAAAAAACAAAAAACCTCCACTCTTTTTGTGTGAATGAACATTCCCCATTTAGTTAATTTACTTACAAGAGATACTTTGAATCCTTCTATGAGATAAGTCATTATTTCCTTCTGAAATGGGTTGAAAACAGAAATCTCTTCACGATGACTGTTTTCTTCAGAAATTTCAGTCTGGGAAACTGGGGTCTTGCTCTGAGTGGCACTTTCTGGAGTACTCAAAATGGCAACAATGTCTGGATTAAACTCTGAATTTTAAAAAAATGAAAAAGCAGTTAAGTCACTGGTACCTAGCCATTACAAACGTAATGATGCTGGTAAAAATACTCTATGTGATTACTCAGTTGTCACAATATAGACATCTAAGTGTATTACTTGAATACATAAAGTGATCTATCTCACTTAAAACAGTGTTGAACTTTAAACACATATAAGCCATGCAATTCTAACTTACAGATTTATTTTACTAATGAAGAGGAACTACACTATGACGTCATTAAAGCCATGAGGTTCTTGTATGAATCACACATGAAGATCACATGGTGCTTATAATAGGTGGACGTGCAGAGTGGTTTCTCTCACATGCTACCCATTCAATGTGGGAGAACAATTTCAGAGGTTAGCCTGAGGGTCAGGTGCCCCAAATATAAATTAGAAAAGTTTAAAAAAAAAATCTTGGGTGGCTCTAGCTGGTTTGCCTCAGTGGAGAGAGCACTGGCCTATAGACTGAAGGGTCTGGGGTTCGATTTCGGGTCAGGGCTCATGCCTTGATCCCCAGTGTGGGGCGTGCAGGAGGCAGCCGATTCTCTCTCATCATTGATGTTTCTCTCTCTCGCTCCCTCTCCCTTCCTCTCTGAAACCAATTTAAAAAATATATATATTTAAAATATTGAATGTATTGTTTTTCTAGTATTGATGAACAATTACTGTGTATATTTTTCCTGCCTTCTTGGGATTATTTGACCATTTTTTTAAGAATCTCATTTTGAGCCAAAACCGGTTTGGCTCAGTGGATAGAGTGTTAGCCTGTGGACTGAAAGGTCCCAGGTTCGATTCTGGTTAAGGGCATGTGCCTTGGTTGAGGGCACACCCCCAGTGGGGGGCGTGCAGGAGGAAGCTGATTGATGTTTCTCTTCAATGTTTCTAACTCTCTATCCCTCTCCCTTCCTCTCTGTACAAAATCAATAAAATATATTTTTTAAAAAAATCTCATTTTGATTTCTCTATGGCTCTTTGGAGTGCATTTCCTCAAATAGCTTCGCAGTGGCTACTCTGGGTATTATGCGTGTAACAGAGAATAACCTTCACCTTGGTAAATAATCCTGTTCACCGCCAGCACCGTGAGTCTCTGCAGCCTCTGCCCCAGCTCGGCCTCGCTCGCCTGCACGGGACTCTCCTGGCTCATCCTCCGCTGTATCATCACGTGCAGTTCATCGCTCGCCACGGAGCGCATTCGCATCAGAAAGGGGTCCGTGTGAGCAAGGGGGCATTTCCGAGGACCTTCAAATACATCAATTACAACAGCAGATACCAGAGTTAATGAGATCCAGGAAACTAGTTTTGCCGTCACCCTTTGATCATCAGAACATGAAAAGATCTTATTTAATGCGAAGTTAATTTGCACAGAGGAAAGGGTGATTAAGAGACAGTGATGCTCCCCTCTTTGAAGAAGTGCAACAGTTCTGATTTCAGAATCCTCAATAAGGACTCGGAACCAGGTGAGCTAGCTGAGGAGGATGGCTCTTGTTGGGCAAACTTTGAGTTTCCTGAAAAACTCCAAGCATTGGAAGGGCACATACAATAAGTTTAGAATATTTTGACAAAGTATTTTCAAGTACTGTGGCACTTCCTCGCATTCTAAAATAATCAAAAGATTTATAAAGCCCATGTGTTTTAGTAAGAACACCACTATTTCTGGATGATTGCTACTGCTGAACTTGGTAAGATAGTTCTGAGAGTGTATATAGAGTGACCCAGCAGAAATCAGCCAAAGGAAGGTGAGGAGATCAGAAAGGTGAGCATCATCTCAGCGATTTGTATTGAACCATCTGCTGCATTTGTGTCGCTTGGATTCAATCCCCAGAGCGTTTCCAGAAAAATGTTCCCGCAGGTGAACAGGAGACCTGGCACTCAGCAGCGTTACTGCACCTGCTCCGAAAGGTGCCACCCAGGGAGCGGATCCGGCAGAGTCTGTGGGGAAGGAGTCTCTCCTGAACGCATTGGAGGAGGAGGGCATCGGGAGGTGGCCATAGGAACGAAAATGGCGTCTCGGGAGGGGAGGAAGAGCGGCGCCCTTCACTGGCATTGAACCTTTGTTTTAGATTATGAAAACACAGGTCAATTTCCATAAATAGCCTCTATAAACAATAACCTCTACACATGTCTAAAATGTGGTAAAATACTTAAATATTTTAATAGCATTTTAGGTTGTCTACTCCTTTAGGTAATGGATATTTTTAACTATTCCATTTTGGTGGGTAGAGTCAAAGAAATTAAGCAAATAAAAAAAAGTAGCCCTCGCCAGTTTGTCTCAGTGGAAAGAGCGGCAGCCTGCGAACTGATTCTGGTCAAGGACACATGCCTGGGTTGTGGGCTCAATCCCCAGTAGGGGACTTGCAGGAGGCAGCCAATCCATGATTCTCACTCATCATGGATGTTTCTATCTCTCTCTCCCTCTTCCTTCCTCTCTGAAATCAATAAAAAAATATATTTAAAAAAATGTATATCGGTGCCCAATTTACAATAGCAAAAACAGAAAAGTGAAGAAGCAATAACACCTTTGTTGACTGGTAAAATCTAGGAGAGATGGTCAGAGCAAATCAATATAATAGATTATGCACTTGCTAATAAACAGGGAATGTTTGTGTATTCTTTCTATATGTATGTCTATGGGAAGATGTCTGTGCCACACAGAGGTGAGGAACCAGTGCCTTGTTCACTGTTTGGTGGGATGAGTAGAAACACGTGCCAAACCATCAGGCTGACACAGGCTAACCTGGCAGTGGTGCACGGAGTCAGACTGACACAGGCTAACCTGGCAGTGGTGCACGGAGTCAGACTGACACGGGCTAACC
>JAAGEH010002526.1:10956856-10998057 GCA_011751065.1 Lasiurus cinereus | reverse complement strand
GCAGTGGTGCACGGGGTCAGAGTGACACGGGCTAACCTGGCAGTGGTACATGGAGTCACACTGACACGGGCTAACCTGGCAGTGGTATATGGGAGTCAGACTGACACGGGCTAACCTGGCAGTGGTACACGGGAGTGAGACTGACACGGGCTAACCTGGCAAAGGGACAGCAGTTTCTTTCTCCAGCCTCAGTCCCTCCCGTGAGTTGTCCCCCCTGCCTGCGACATCCGACTTCTGAGCTCTCCTTTCCTGGCCTTGGTGTCCTTTATGACCTTAAATCTCCCCTCCACAGATACTTCCCTGCCTCGAGATGTAAGCGGGCTGCTTGTTACAGTCTCACCACATTTCTCTCCTCTCTCATCACCCCTGCAAGGGCAGATGCTGTGCCTGCTTTTTAAGTCAGTGTGTCTCCCACACTGAACACAGTGCTTAGCACGTGGCAGTGCTCGGAGGAAACCACATGGGAACAGCTCAGAGCAGAAAGCAGTGAGCAGCTCCTTCTGGGAGAAGCACTTCCTCCCATTTACAGCCCCAGTTCCGAAACGGACAGCATTCAAAAAGGTGACTGGCATCGGGACACAGGCAAGCCCAGCAGCCTACAATTCATCATTACTAAAATGCAATGCCAACACTCACCAGCAATGCTCTTCCGCTTCGGAAAGACTGCGTGAGGGGGAGAAGGTGACTGGAAGGGCTCGGGGAGGCTGTCCGCGTCGTGGTTCGCGGTGGTCCTTATGAACTCCATGGCGGCCTGGAGGACTCGGAACTGCAGCGCGACGGCCATGCCTGAAAACACAGGCATCACAATGTCTGTCAACTCTGGTTTTTCTATGTACACAGTATCGAAACGGTCAATAGTGTTTTATCAGAATTAAACTTTTAAATCAGCCCTAACTGGCTTGGCTCAGTGGATAAAGCGTTAGCCTGCAGACTGAAGGGTCCTAGGTTCGATTCTGGTGAAGGGCACAAGCCCAGGTTGTGGGCTCAGTCACCAGTGGGGAACATGCAGGAGGCAGCCCATCAATGATTCTCTCTCAACATTGATGTTTCTCTCTCTCTCTCTTCCTCTCTTTATCCCTCTCTGAAATCAATAAAAATATATTTTCAAAAATTTTAAATCAACATAAACCTTTTAAAATTGTCTTTCAAAGCAATTTTAAAGCAAATTTCCAAATGGCCACTATAAAGTACTATCTCACATATTAATTTCATTTTATGTAATTGTTTTAAAGAACAAACTTTTTTACAGATAAGGTAAAAGTTTAACCAGAAATTCCCACATTTTTGTTTCATACTCTCTTTAATATTTGCCATTAAAGCAAACTAAAAGGGCATTATTATTCAACATAAGCCTTTTAATTCTACTTGGTAAGAAAAATCAGTGGCTTCTTTTAATATGTTGCCAGCTACTAATTACAGAGGCATCACTCTTTATTTTTATTTCCACCACTTCAAAAGGCTTCTTTTTAGAGCTGATAGATATCACCACAAAATTAAACTTTCAGTAAGACAGTTTCCAAGAAGGAAGAGATTCGGTTCAAATAAGCTTTTTGGCTACTATACAACGCCCCCCAAACTCCATGAAGATGAACCTCACTTTGAGTCCTCTTGTTCTTGCTGTTTTGAAGATACCCAAGCAGCACAATGAGGTCTTCGATCACTTTGAAATACTGGGGGCCCGAGGAGCTGCAAGCGTGGATGGTGACGGCTACGAGAAGTTGCTGTATATCACAAGCAAGCAACTTGTACTCATTCAAAGGAATGCTGAAGAACAGAAAAAGGACGTGAGGCAGAGAGAACGGTTAACTCTGTTCCGCCAGCATGCTTTCGCTCAGTACTGACCTACGCTCAGCCTGTGGCCGGCAACACGACTTGCAGGCTGAAAACTGACCCGTGAGGACACACACAGACGTCTGTCAAAAAGCTGATTGACTTGCAAAGAACCAGGCAAGTAAAGAGATAAACGCTAAAGGGTGGTAGGTGTAAAAACACAGGGAAAGCCCTAGCTGGTTTGCCTCAGTGGATAGACTGTCAGCCTGTGGACTGAAAGGTCCTGGGTTCGATTCTGGTCAAGGGTACATGCCCGGGTTGTGGGCTTAATCTCTAGTGGCGGCATGCAGGAGGCAGCCAATCAATGATTCTCTCTCATCATTGATGTGTCTATCTTTCTTCCTCTCCCTTCCTCTCTGAAAACAATAAAAATGTATTTCACAAAAAACAAAAATAAGCAAAACGAAACAAAACAAAAAAACAAGTTAACAGGAGCTACTATGAGAATAGACAGGCAGATTCTCAGCCTATACCAAGGTGGGGAGTTCGTAGGTATGAAAAGCAACCTTTTGAGAAGGTTTCTCAGAGATGAGCTTGGATCCACTGATTAACTTCTCTGAATCTCACACACATTACTAGCTGTGTGGTCCTTAAATGACTGCATTTCCCTAATCCTCAGGCTCCTGTTTCTGATGGCATAATAATGTTTACAAGACTATAGTGGAAGCTTGGTAAATATACAGGGTGAGGCAAAAGTAGGTTTACTGTTGTGAGTACATGACAGTTAATTACCATATTATTATATCTTAATTATTGTATTATTTTCCATATGAACAACTGTAAACCTACTTTTTCAACTTGTCTTCAGATTCCAAACACTTAAAAAGTCATATAAATATCTTATTACAAAACTTCGTTGAAAATGATGGAAACTATGTCCCCTCCAAATTTAATCTTACTTAATGTCTTATAGGAAAAAAGTTATTCGAAAGTATTATGATGCTTTAATGTAACCTATTACTGAAGTTCTCCATTTGTGAAATGTTTATCAGATGTAGCTTCAAATGGTGATGTAAAACTCACTTCTTTTCCAGTCCGTTCAGGGCTGCTACTGTGTTACACAGCACGTAGAGAAGACCATTATCCAACAACATATCTGCGACCTTCGCACAAGCATTTAGTATTTGGAGAAGAAGTAGAAGGGTGTTATGCAGGAGCGTGTTGTCATACAGAGAGGTCTCGATTAGCCCCAGGACAGGAATGAGAGACCACTTCTGGAACACTCCCAGGTTCTTCACATCTTCCTGATCAAACCTGCAATAAATAATGCACAGGTCAGAGCACAGTAGAAGCAATTAACCATGAAAGGAGGGAAAGTGATTGCGATATGGACTGTTCTGTTAGCCTGATTTTGAGGCTATAGAATGAAGTGTGGAACATGGATTGTTCATCTTTTTTTAGATTATAGACCCCTCCAAGAATGAGATAAACGGTGTTGTTAGAAGTCTGTCCTGTACAGATGAAACACAGAAATAATTTCATAGTTTTAATGGACTCACTTCAATTCATCCCTCGGCCCCTTCGTTATCTCTGTAACAAGTGCGGAGGAAAATAATAATAATGTTACACAGTGTTTGACAGACATGAGCTAGTAAACTGAGGTCTAGCGAAATGTCTTGACCTCTTGTCCCCACACTCTTTGCCTCAGTCACGGAGGGAGACTATTCAAGCGTTTTGTGCCTATTTTCCTGGTCTGTCAGATATGGGGGTGATCTCTCCCATTCTTCTCAAGGCTGTTGTGGGAATCAAATGAGATGACGCAGAACCGTTCTGACAGAGCCCAAAGCTGTGCACAAATGCACAGCACTGCTCTCCTGACTGCAATAAGGCAAGTCTGCCAGGCCTGGACTGGCCTACTGAATACAGTGGTACCTCGAGATACGAGTTTAATTCGTTCCGTAACCTTGAGGCGTGGGAAACTAGGAGACACTCGAGTCGCGGTAAACTGGTGGGTCCTGTGCAGCCGGCCGATCCACGCGATGACTCCTATCTCAAATGTTGCTCGTATTTCAAAGCAAAAATCGCTCGCTCAACACCTCGTATCTCAAAAATCTCGTATGTTAGGGCGCTCGTATCTTGAGGTACCACTGTAATCTTATAATAAAGAACTAATATGCTAATTAGACGGAACAGCCAGACGACCTTCCGGAAGAAGTTGGGGCTGCAAGCTCCTTGCATCATTTTCATGCATTGGGCCTCTAGTAATAATACTAAGAACAATAATGAGACACTCATTTCTAACAAAGAGAGAAATCTCAGTTTAACTCTCCCGCTAAACTTCCGGTTTGGAAGAAAGCATTCTTTTATTTGGGGGGCTTGTTTGCTAATCCTTCAGCATTGCGCCAGGCCGAGCTCAGCATCAGTTGCCTGCTGGGTTCCAGGCCAGGGGCTGGCTCTGCCCCCAGACGACCTGAAGGCGAGGGGTGGGAGGGGCCTCTCCAGGGATCCTGGCATCTGTGGCTGAGTTTCTGTTAGGGACCTCCCATGAGAACACTAGATGCCTAATCTCCACTCCCACTTTCTGTCCTTTAACACAGCATCCACCTGTCTGGTCCCAGCGGGTGAGTGAAATACAACGGAAGACCAAGGACTTCGGTCAGAGACAGTTTCTTTGATTTTACTTTTCGGACGAAAGGCCCTCAACGGCGGTGGAGGGAAGCGCCCACTTACTCGTCATCGGGGCCAATATGTCGACCAAAGAACATGCCCAGGAAGCAGTCCAGCAGCTCTGGAGTCGCCCGGTGAAGGCACAGCTGGTTGGCTAGCAGGGAAAAGCCCCGGTTCTTCAGAAACTTATCTTTCTGCTCCTTCGACGCTCTATTAAAATACACATCCAACAGCTAGGGGGAAGGGAGACACGTTAAAGCCTGTGTTAAGACTGTATGTAGTGTATACACATCAGTTATTGCTCTTGTAAGTTACTGTTTAATTACATGTGGAAAGGACGTAGAAAGCTAAGAACAATGCCATCCCCATAGCAAAAGGGGACACTCTTAGTCTCTGATGGCTACAGGATGCTAGTGATGACTCCACCTGGGAGACCTTAATGCTTTTGTGATGGGAAACTAGCTTTTTAGCTGAATGGGACACTTGGTGGACTGGCCAGCTTCGTCAAGTGTCTGTGCCCAATCCCGAAGGGAAAAGATCAGCCCACAGTTTTGCGCGCTCCCTGTTGGCACGTGTGGAGCGCCTGGACCTGTCTCTAGACGTCTGGCACAGTATTTACCCACAGCACAGGCCTCCGTTCCACCCTCCCTGGCATCTTAAACATGACATGCGTAAAACCGAATTAATTCTTTTCCTCCCACACTCACTGCTTCCATGGACCCGTGCTCAGAGCACAGGAGCCCACCCCCCTGGCCGCCGGGCTAACCCGGTCCAGTCCTGCCTCCTCTGGTCATTACAAGGCGCCTGTGCCAGGAACCCGTCCCTCCCGCTGGACCTCTGTGCCCCTCGCAGAGGACGCTGTCGCCTCCCCGCCAGGGACCCCTCACACACACCCTCTCACCTGAATGACTCCTCGCTGGATGGCAGGGGAGGGGTGGTTCACGAGAACCAGCAGCACCTCGGCCTGAATGAGCTTGTCCATCACGTCCTCGAGCATCGCATCGGGCAGGATGAGGAGCACCCCGCTGAGGAGCTCGTACAGTCCACAGCAGATGGGGACCAGAGTGTCCTCGGTGACCCTGCGACAGACCGGACACACCCACTCACACAGCGTCACGGAGCCCGGGGCACCGCGGCTTCCGTAAGAACCGCGATGCGTCCTCAGGAGCCGCTTAGCGACGGGGAGGCGTTCTGAGAAACGCATCGCGAGTGAGCCAGGCCGTGCCATCACCGATGCACGCACACCCCGGAGCGGCGGCCCCTGCACACGTGGCCGGCTGGCACCCCACTGCCGTCCATGGGATCCCTTATTCCTAAACTGTCACCATGTGGCACATGACAGAGTGATTTTAACATGGGAAACATTCTAATGTTAACATTTGGAAACATTTCCTCATTTAACTGCGATTCACAAACTTACCACCAGGTTTGTCACCAATGCTTTTAGGCACACGGTCTCCGAAACACACTCTGTCCTACGCCTGTGAAGTCCAACACCGAAGCCGCTTGTGCTCTCTGAACTATTTTTAAAATCAGGTAAAGCCTTAACGCTTTAGCTCGGTGGACAGAACACTGGCCTGGGACGAAAGGGTTCCGGGTTCGATTCTAGTCAAGGGCACATGCCCAGGGCTATGGGCTCGATCCCCAGTTGGGGGTGTGCAGGAGGCAGTCAATCCATGATTCTCACTCATTGCTGATGTTTCTCTCTCTTTTCCTTTTTCTCTGAAATCAGTAAAAATAATTTAAAAATAGAATAAAGCAGAAGTAGCTCCTCGGCACCAGCCACACTTCAGTGCTGTCAGGCGCGTGGCCAGTGTCTGCTGTGCCCACGGTCCTGTGGACCGCGCTGTCAAGGAGCTTCAGGAAACAACAGTAAGTCATCATTTCCCTGAACTGAAGTTTTCCTCTAACGACCACAAAGAGATAAATAAACTACAGCCCATTTTCTTTGCGAGCTACTTATGGTTCAGCATCGGGTTAGATACGGAATTCATTATTACTGAGGACTAAAACAAGGAGAAAGGCGTCTCTCTGTGTGCCATCAATATACGTTACATGAAGAAGTGACACAATGGAGACGGTTCTAGAAGCACAGACTTCTTAAGAGAATATTGCAGGCAGGTGTGACTACCTGGGAGCGTGCGCGGCGCGGAGGTAGTGGGGCTCATAGCCCGGAGAGAAGGCCAGGCTGGCCCAGTCCTCAGCGCTCCTGTCCACCAGGCTGGGCCAGCGGCGCACGGCGGCGGTGGCGGCGGCCCCGCTCTGCGCGGGGAAGGCCAGCCCCAGGCTGGCCACGGTGCTCTGGCTGCGCTGGAACGAGGCCAGGCCCCGCAGGTGGTCAGGGCGGCGTGGGCAGAACTCGTCCCCCGGGCCATCGCCATCTGCTTTGGGCTCAGCCTCCAGCGCTCCTCTGGGGACATCGCCCGCCGAGGCCGGTCTGGGCAGGGCGGCGTCCACCTCGCAGACGGCCTCTGCGGACTCGCAGCTGCTGACGGACGCGTCCTCCTCGCCCCGCTTCAGCGTCTCCGAGCTCCCGGGGGAGGTGCTCGGCTCGGGCCGGGGAGCCGCGGGGTGGCCTGCACTTGGGAACCTGTCGATGCCCCCGTCTGAGCCTCCGGCCAGTGCCCGCGGCGGCACGAGGGTGGACGTGGGCAGCGCGGGCAGGCTTCTGCACCGCCTCAGGCTGGCCCCCGGCGGCGGGGGCATGCTGCCGGAGGAGCTGTGTCCTGGGAAGAGAGGAGAGAGACGTTACCTAAACACCTGGTCCGGCTCCTGCAGGAGGCAGCCAATCCACGAGTCTCTCTCCCATCGATGTTTCTCTCTGTCTCCCCCTCTCTTTTGCTCTCTAAAAAGACCAATGGAAAAATATCCTCAAATGAGAATTACAAGAAAAAGAATCCAGATAGGTCAATGTTCCTAGTAACTAATGTTTAGAATTCCTCAGTGCCTGAACTTGTTTTCTTTTAGCTGTGCTTTACTAAAATCTTCTAAAAATGTATGTCTTTTGCCGAGACCCGTTTGGCTCAGTGGATAGAGCATCGGCCTGCGGACTGAAAGGTCCCAAGTTTGATTCCGATTGGGAGCATGTACCTTGCTTGCGGGCACATCTCCACAGTGGGGCATGCAGGAGGCGGCTGATTGATGTCTCTCTCTCATCGATGTTTCTGACTTTCTATCTTTCTCCCTTCCTCTCTGTAAAAAATCAATAAAAATATTTTAAAAAATGTATGTCTTTTCCCATCTACTTAACAAAATACAATATGAACTGAAGGAGCCAAAATCATTAGGACGGATGATTCGATTGCAGTGAAGTTAGGTGAAACGTAATTGTGGAAGGAGTAGGCTTTGCAGCTACAACCGGATTCGAATGACAGTTCTGTGATTAGAGGGCGGGGTCACCACTGAATTCTGTGACTGCTGGTTTCTGCACATGAGAATGAGGGTGTGGAATGATCTAGTTCAGTGGTCGGCAAACTGCAGCTCATGAGCCACAGGCGGCTCTTTGGTCCCTTCAGTGTGGCTCTTCCACAAAATACCACGGCCTGGGCGAGTCTATTTTGAACAATTGGTGTTAGAAGAAGTTTAAGTTTAAAAAATGTGGCTCTCCAAAGAAATGTCAATCATTGTCCTGTTGATATTTGGCTCTGTGGACGAATGAGTTTGCCGACCACTGGCCTAGGGGAAGGCTGCTTTAAGGATGACGTGAGAGCTATTGGCCACGCAGCCCAAGACAACACGGGAGGGGAGGCCTCCGTGAAAGCATGGCCTCAGGTGGGGCAGGCCAGCGGCAGGAAGGGGCCCACGGCCAGTTTCCAGCCAGGACACAACCCGTCTTCTCTCTAACAGCGGAGATGAGGCAGACTGTTGGGGTGCATTAGAAGCAGCAAAGGGGATTCTGAACACAGAGACATTACAGGGCAGCGGCGTTGCGGCCAGCACAGGGGAGCCCCGGTCACGGCAGGGCCCTCAGCAGCACTTTCTCAGCAGCTTCGGCAGCTCGAGGACATGAGACACGCAGGCTTAGGGTTTCAGGTCAAAACACAGAGGCCAGGAGGACAAGAAGCGGAAGACGGGGTCAAGGAAACCGCCGACTAAAGGGGTCTGGGCTGGAGGAGGGGAACAGGCAGGAGGCGGGGGGGAGGGTGACGGAGAACCAGCCAGGAGTCTGCTACGGGGAGGGGCGCCCCTGGAGTTGCAGGTCCAGGACAGATGCGCGCCCCCTGGCAGGTCAGGTGGAGGGAAAGGTCCAGGAGCAGTGAGAGTGAGGCTGGGTACCGATGGCCACTCACATGGCGTGTAAGGTCCCTCTGGAGTGATGGGCTCGGTGGGAGGGGGAGGAGGCCCCACAGAGCTCTGAGGACAGTGGGAAGTGACTCAGAAGCTAAAGATCAATGCCAGGAGCAGAGGGACAGAGCTACAGATCAGGGTGGCCCAGCCCAACTGCTCCGGGCTCTCCTGAGCATTTCCTGTAGGACAGAGCCAGGGAAGTAGAAAGCAGGGAAATGAACTTGCATTCTCGGGGTTTCTACCTTCGGGCGGGGACGCGGTGAAGCCAGAGGGGCTTATCAGCATGAGCCCCGGGCCGGGGGCGGCCCTCCCTCCGCTGCTGGAGTGCCGCAGCGACACGATCGAGTCCACCTTCTCCTGGAAGATCTTGCCATCTAGAGCCGGAATACAACACGCCGTTGAGACAGTCACGTTTTTAAGGGCAAAACAAAAATTTCACGTTAAAAGCGAATCTTACTGCAACCTTTTACAAGAACACCAAAGATGTTCCAAGTGAAAGACACAGCTTACTTTATACCAAGGCACATTTGACCTGTGAGTCCTGGACAATCTCTCATTATAGCTCTGCGAGCCTATTACTATTTTCCTTGTGTATTTAGTTATTTCTATAGTTGGACAGCAAATTGACTCACTCTTCATGTTAATCTGATCTCCCTAAGGAGACTGTTCATCTCTCCATTCACTGAGGAAAGGACTCTCATATATTTACACACACACACACACACACACACACACCCTCTTCAAGGCCCCAAATGACTACACAATTGATAGATACAGTTTAATCTCTTTCTGAGCCTTACACTTGTACATTCAGGGCTGGATCTCTTACCTGCAACATGAACGGGACAGATCTACACCTGACTGTCTTTCTGCCCTGACTTGGCTCCCGTTCCATTCTCTGGTTGGGTGGAAGCACCCGCTTCCCGTGCAGAAACCTGGGGCCACCTGGACCCCCACCTTCCCTCCACCCCCATCCAGTCACACTCCAGACTTACGGACCGTGGTTCCTGACCTCTCCTCATGCCCCACACACTATAACGCAAGTTCTTATCATCTGTAACCTGGGTTATTGTCATGGATTCTAAACGATGGACAGTGGTCACGCTCACGTCCTCCTGGCCGCCAGCTCTCTCCCCATCAAATGCCACCCCTGCTGAAAGCCTGCCAGGGCTCTCTGCCGCCTCCTGGACAAGCATGTGTCTACGAGAACCTCCATGATCTGGCCCTGACCCTCTCCAGCTTTTCCTTGAATCGCACTCCAGCCTCCTGTCCTCCCAACTCCCTGTCCAGTGCCTGCTGTCATGGGAGGCCCTTTCCTTCCACTCCTGGTCACCCTGAGCACCCAGAGAGGCACGCTCCTCCAGGCCTCCCCCTCCACGCTCTCTCTGTGCTGCCATCGATATGAGGCAGCCTACCACCCAGTGTAACCACCTTTTTAAGTCTCTCCCCAATTCTAGCTGCGAGGCCCTCAGGGAAGGAACCGAATTTTACGCATCTTTGCGATGACCGCCCCCCCCAGACCTGGATGGTCCGTTCATCACTAGGTGTGCACGGACCCCGAGACAGCCAAGAATGGAGACGGCCAAGAGCTGACAACCATGATCATACCTACCTATGTGCAAAGAAAAGTAGAAGTTTGTTGGGTTGTGACAAATGTAAGTATTAGTAGGAGGGTGGACTGCTAAAAGGAAATTGAAGATAATTGTCAATAATTCCAAATCTGGAGGAGATCCAAGGACTTCTGCTATAATTTTCACAAATGATCTACAAACCTCGCGGGGCATGGAGGTAAGCTGCCCCTCTTTGTGTTCCTGAAAAAATAAAAACCAAACTCTCTTTAGATTTAAAGGGAACCATCAACTTAACTTCCATTTTTTCATTTAAACAAGACACTCCTTTGAAGACAGAACTGTGCCGATTTACCTCTCTGGTCTAGCATAGTCACCATTACACTGAGTTGCCATTTATCCATTCCAGCAATTCTGCTATGATATCGCATGGAAACCAGCAGTGACTTCACTCCAGCCCACTTATCCTGGCATCTGGGGAAAGCTGCCCAGCACCCACCAGGCATGTAGCTGCCCGGGTTTGCTTTGGGCACCTCTGCTGACTACAGGGTGACCCTGGCAGAGCTGCTGACTCCAGCATTTTAGAAATAATATGGAAGTGAGATTATATATTGAAATATCCAAATTTAGCCCTAAGCAGTTTGGCTCAGTGGATAGAGCGTTGGCCTGCGGACTGAAGGGTCACAGGTTCGATTCCGGTCAAGGGCATGTACCTGGGTTGTGGGCACAACCCCAGTGGGAGGTGTGCAGGAGGCAGCTGATCGATGTTTCTCTCTCATCGATGTTTCTAACTCTCTATCCCTCTCGCTTCCTCTCTGTAAAAAAAATCAATAAAATATATTTAAAAAAATCCAAATTTATGTGTTACGTTCCTGACATGGGAAGACTGCAGAAAAACGTCACACCATCAGATAAACTCACTTCAAATTGGCCAACGAGTTTCTAAATGGATATACGAAGAGAGTGGGTGAGAGGACCAGTGATGTGGACACAGCTCATCAATACTCAGTCAGCGAGGGGCCTGTGCCCACTTTGTGTGTGCCAGGCACTGGGGTTAGTGTGATCAACCCTCCCTCAGGGGCTTTACAGGAGGAAGTAACCCACAATGTCATAATTGACATAGAACTAGCAAATCACATATGAGCAGAAAGCAGGCGGAGAGAGGGGAAGGGCAGGTTGTATTGCTCTTTAAGAATGTGGACCAAGCCGAGACCGGTCTGGCTCAGTGGATAGAGCGTCGGCCTGCGGACTGAAAGGTCCCAGGTTCGATTCCGGTTGGGGGCATGTACCTTGCTTGCGGGCACATCTCCGCTATGGGGCGTGCAGGAAGCAGCTGATCGATGTCTCTCTCTCATCGATGTTTCTGACTTTCTATCTCTCTCCCTTCCTCTCTGTAAAAAATCAATAAAATATATTAAAAAAAAAGAAAAAAGAATGTGGACCAAGGTTTAGTTAGCCATCATCGAGCCTCAGGTAAACCTCACTGGCTACTATGCTGCCGCTGTGCAAAGCTGGGAACAAGTTAAACTTCCACTATTGTTGAAGGTCAAGAGACTACACAATTATTCTGATATCCAACGTAACGAGCAGCTCAGAAACTCAGCGGTTGTTCCTGTTTTGTCTGTCAAAGGGTTAGGAGTCAGGGCAGTGTGAAGGTCCAACTCTAAGAGGCAGGGGTTGGAAAACCCCCAGCCTATTTGCTGAAAGGAGGGAACCGGGAGAGGAGGGAAGTGGGGAGAGAGAAAAACTGCACTGACAAGAACTTGGTTACTACACAGAAGTCATTGCAAAAAAGGCTTCCCAGAGTAAAGCTTCGAGAAACGTACCTGCAGAACCTGGCAGGTCAGCAGGAAGTGATGAACGACCCGCGCTCTCAGCAGCTGCTTGACATTGAACATCTGCTGCGGGTGGTCTGCCCGGATGAGCACTTCCAGGGCCGCCAGCAGCGCCTCCCACACACCTGGCTGCCAACACACACCGACAATGACGTTGGAAAGATGCTCTTCTCTTTAGGCAATAACCCCAGAGAGCTCACTTTTTGAAATACTATCTGTCCTTGAAGGCCGTGGGAAGGTTGATGGTCTAAAGCAGTGGTCGGCAAACCGCAGCTTGCGAGCCACATGCAGCTCTTCTTCAAAACAGACTTGCCGAGGCCAAAAACCAACTTCTGCGCATGGGCTGTGAAGTTTCAATCGCACTGTAAGTATGTGCTCACATGTGGTATTTTGTGGAAGAGCCACATTCAAGGGGCCAAAGAGCCGCATGTGGCTCGCGAGCCGCGGTTTGCCGAACACTGGTGTAGAGCACCTAAAGCCATATTGCACGCAGTGTTATTATGAAAAAACCACCCCTCAAACAGAAAATAACATTGTTGGCGAGCAAAAAACTGGAACCCTGGCGCATGGCTGGTGGGATGGTAAAATGGTGCAGCTCTTACAGAAAGGAGTACGGAGAGTCCTCAAAAAATGAAAAAACAGCCGAGACCGGTGTGGCTCAGTGGATAGAGCATCGGCCTGCAGACTGAAAGGTCCCAGGTTCGATTCCGGTTGGGGGCATGTACCTTGCTTGCGGGCACATCTCCAGTGTGGGGCGTGCAGGAGGCGGCTGATCGATGTCTCTCTCTCATCGATGTTTCTGACTTTCTATCCCTCTCCCTTCCTCTCTGTAAAAAATCAATAAAATATATTTTAAAAAAAGTGAAAAAACAGAAGCACCACCTGGTTTAGCACCCCCACTTCTGGGTTTACATAGGCAAACAAACTGGAAACAGGACGTGGCAGATCTACGTGCCCATGTTCACTGCAGCATTGGGCACAGTGGCCAAGATGGGGGTGGGTGAGAACCCACACGTCCAGCGACCGATGAACGGATAAAGAAAATGGGGGGCACACATACTGGACCACTTTTCAGTCTTGAAAAGGGAAGAAAGCTTGCCAGATGCCACAACATGGAACCGTGAAGACATAATGTGCAGGGACACAAGCCAGGCACCAAAAGATACAGAATCATCCCTCTTAAAGGAAGGATCGCAAGTAGCCAAACTCATAGACACAGGAGGTGGGACGCTGGCTGCAGGGATGGGGGAGGGAGAGACGCGCCCAGCCTCAGGCCAGCACGCGAGAGGCTCAGGATGCGGGTAACACTGCGTGCACCGCGCTTACGCACTGAGAGGGCCCCGCCCCGCCGTGTTTCACCGGAAGGAGTGAGCACGTGCCTCTGCTTTCCTCCAGACCTTCCAGTCGAGCAACAGCTCCTCGAGCAGTTGAATGTCCTGGATGAGAGCCTTCGACTCCACGTCTAACGTGAACTCCCCGTTCTCCTCGACGTGAAGGACATCTTCCCCACAGCAACCTTCCAGGAGCGTCTATGGACAATGCGCACCGACACAGGATGCGTCAGTGATGGATGCCCCCCCAAATTCAACAGAAACATTGGGCGTTCAACTGGAGCAATGACAACATTAACTTCAAAGGAAAGCTGCTGAATAGTTCGAAATGTCATCAAGTGTCTCAGTGCCCAGGACACGAGGTGAGTCACCTCGGCGAGGACGTACCTTGAGGATGTGAAAGCCGGCCGTGCACTGCGGTTTGGTGAGCACCTGGTGCAGCATGGCGAGCCCGTGGCAGTTGCCCAGCTCCCGGATCCTCTGCTGGTTGTACCGAATCAGCGACAGCAGGACTCGCAGGGCCAGCGCTTGAGTTTCTTCACAGTTGCTGAGCTCCACAACCTAAAATAATGGGATGTCGGTTCCGAGAGCAAACATTTAACAGGTGACTAGCTACCGTTATGTGATTAATCCATCAGTTCCATTCGAACGTTTATTTTTTATTGCTCATACTTATAAATAAGTAAAACTGAAAGACAAACTCTGTACTATTTGGTCTCTAAAATAACAAATAAACTAAAACAACGAACAACCTTAGACGTCAGCGGCATTTTGAAATTATACAAGCTATAAAAAGACATCACAAAATGACAAGGAGTTAAATGGAGAACTTTTACTTTTAAAACACTAGGAGAAATCTGCAACTAGATAGTCAATGCAAAAGAAAAAAAAGAAAGAAAAAAGAGTATGAAAAAGGCAGAAGAATAGCAGAAACCAGTTTGGCTCAGTGGATAGAGCGTCGGCCCGTGGACTGAAAGGTCCCTGGTTCGATTCCGATCAAGGGCATGTACTTTGGTTGCAGGCACATACCCAGTAGGAGGTGTGCAGGAGGCAGCTGATTGATGTCTCTCTCTCATTGATATTTCTAACTCTCTGTAAAAAAATCAATAAAATATATTTTAAAAAAAGAAAAGAAAAAGGCAGAAGAGGAAAAGGAAAGACAGCTTAGAGTATGGTGAGTCAAATGCTAACAAAGTATTTATAAAAACACTAATAATAACAAACACCTATATGGTTTTTCATTACAAAATTAAGAAAAAATCATTCCATTAAAGAAAGCAAGCCAGACTGTGAAAATATGTTATGTTGCAGAAATTATGCTTGGGCTAAAATTCTGAAGATGGAAGGTGCTCAGAGTTGCTTTAGTTTAACAAGAATGCAAGTGCCCGGGAGGCAGATGGTGCATAGCAAAGAGAGGTCGGGGCCCCTGCTCTGGATGGCAGCCACCCATCCAACAGTCAGTGCACGCTGCTGTCTGCCTGACCTTCCCAACCTCATGCGATGGGAACCTGGGCAATTCTTTTCCTTTCAGTTTGAATTTGGGCTTGAATTTAAAGGTACATACATGCAATACACAGGAAAGGCCCACGCTGCCTCAGACGACTCAATGAGACAGATACCCAGACAATTATGCTCAATAGCACTCACCCCGTGAGTCAAACTTTTTATATTTTTTCTCTTTAAAAAAACTTCAAACTCATTTATTTATTTTAAATACTTTTTTATACTTATTTGTTGCCCCTTGGGTTTTTTCCATACATCTGGAAGCTTCAAGGGAAAAACAGGTTTCATAAACCTTATTTAAAAAATTTATTTTTTTTAAATATATTTTTTATTGATTTTAGAGAGGAAGAGAGAGGGAGAGATAGAGACATCAATGATGAGAGAGAATAATTGATTGGCTGCCTCCTACATGCCCCACTGGGGATTGAGTCCACAACTCAAGCATGTGCCCTTGGCTGGAATCAAACCCGGGACCCTTCAGTCCACAGGCCGACGCTCTATCCATTGAGCCAAACCAGCTAGGGCAAGAGTATATTTCTTCTGTATTATCACTACAGCATGTGTTTTTATCTCACAAGCAATTTTAATCTTATAATTTAACACTTAATTGTTTCAATTACGATATTTTCCGGCATATAAGATGACCCCCAACTTTTCCAGTTAAAATATAGAGTTTAGGATATACTCGCCCTATAAGATGACACCCGGCATATAAGACGACCCCAGACTTTTGAGAAGATTTTCCTGGGTTAAAAAGTCGTCTTATATGCCAGAAAATATGGTACATTTTGGGATAAAAGAAAACTTCTAAAATTTTCGTGAATTAAAAGATTTAACCATGTGTGGTAGAAAGCTTGATGACACCTTAAATAATATGAGGTTTTTAAAAAACATGTCTTTATTGATTTTAGAGAGAGGGAGAGAGGGAGAAACAGAGAGAGAATTATCAGTGTGAGAGAGAAACATCCATTGGCTGCCTCCGGTACATGCCCCAACCAGGGATGGAACCTGCACCCTGAGCATGTGCCCTGACTGTGAATCAAACCTGCAACCTTTCGGTGCAAGGGCAGATGCTCCCACCAGCCGAGCCACACTGGCGTGTGATTTTTTTTAATCTTAAAAGTGTAACACAGACAATGTGTGGTTTTTCTGTAATCAGAAAGAGACCCTAACATTTATCAATCTTAGAAAGTTTCTCTTCAGGTGCAATTAAAAGCAGTGACTCCTACCCTGGCGAAGAGAAAAACGAAGATGCCGGTGCCCCCGATCTCGTGCAGGACGCCCTGGAGAGTCTCACACTCGCTGGGCCGGAGGCTCTTCAGATGCTGGGGTTCCAGCGAGAGGCTCTGCACGTCCTTCGAGCTGAAGGGCCTCTGGGAGAGTGGGGCTCGCGCCTGACCCTTCAGCCTAATGACCGGCTCGTAGATGGTGTACTGTGCCGGGCAGCTCGCTGTGTAGACCACCGAGAGGCTTTCCTGAAACACAAATCGTTTCCTCAGAAAGGAAGCAAAGCTTAGACGGTCATCATATAGCAAGTAACTCCTCCAAAGTAAAAAGACACCCAGCAGCAGAGACTGGTTTGGCTCAGTGGATAAAGCGTTGGCCTGCGGACTGAAAAGGTCCCAGGTTCAATTCCGGTTGGGGGCATGGACCTTGCTTGCGGGCACATCTCCACTGTGGGGCGTGCAGAAGGCAGCTGATCAATGTCTCTCTCTCTCATCGATGTTTCTGACTTTCTATCTCTCTCTCTTCCTCTCTATAAAAAATCAATAAAATATATTTAAAAAAAAAAGACACCCAGCAAATCTTTTCTTCGTTTAAAGGGACAGACACACTAAACAAGGTGAACGTGAGCTGCAAAGCACCCCCCTCTGCCCCTCGAAGAACAGGAGTGCGCTTAGTGCCCAACACGGAAAACCACAGCCAGCAGAGGCTCCAGCTTTGGTCGTGTTAAGAGTAAACCTGAAGTTACACTCACTATCACCACGCACAACAGCTAGAGCTACCCCACACCCATTGCATGCCCCTGCCAGCCACTGCTCTACCAACGTGAATATTACAATTATACCTTCCAACTCATGAGATGGAACCTGGGCAGTTCTGTTCCTCTCATTTGTTCCTGGGCTTGAATGTAAAGGTACACACATGCAACACACAGATGATGTATTACAGGATTATACTTGAAATCCATGTAATTTTATTAACGAATGTCCTCAATTAACTTAATAAAATGCAAACAGTAAAAGTGACTCTAAGATCAGAGATCTATCTAATAAAAGAGTAATATGCATATTGACCATCACTCCAACACACAAGGTGACTGCCCCCATGTGGACACAAGAAGGCCACCACAAGATAGCCAGCAGGGGAGAGCAGTTGGCAGGTACCAGGCCTGCAAGGAAGGGCAGTTATGGGCGATCAGGCCAGCAGGGGAGGGCAGTTGGGAGGGACCAGGCCTGCAGGGGAGGGCAGTTAGGGGAAAACAGGCTGGCAGGGGAGCAGTTAGGCATCAATCAAACTGGCAGGGGAGTGGTTAGGGGGTGATCAGGCTGGCAGGCAGAAGTGTTTAGGGGCAATCAGGAAAGCAGGCAGGTGAGCAGTTGGGAGCCAGCAGTCCTGGATTGTGAGAGGGATGTCCGACTGGCTGTTTAGCCCAATCTAGGTAGGTCGAACATCCCTCAAGAGGCCCCAGATTGGAGAGGGTGCAGGCTGGGCTAAAGGACAATCTCCCTCCCCCATGCACGAATTTCATGCACCGGGGCTCTAATCTGAGAATAAAATCCCAGACCATCAGCCCATTTAACTAAAACCGAATAGTACTTTCAGTATTTCTCCTGGGCAGAGAGGAATTTCAATCAGCTTCTGGCTCCCTGTCACCTGACCCACTGGGCATGTGCCCCAGGACCCCCAGTGGATGCCTGAAATCACAGGCAGTACTGAGCCCTATATCCACCGTGTTTTTTCTTATACAGATGTTTCTCTAATAAAGTTTTATTTATAACTAGGCACAGTAAGAAAAAAACAACAACAATAATAGAACAGAACACAATATACTGCAGTAAACATACATATGTATAGTTACTATACAGTTAAACATAAAATGAAAACTTACAATTAAGAGACCAATGTCCACATCTTTCTTGGTCATGAAAAGCTCTCTGATTTGGTCACACTGCAAAATGTCTTTATTGATGTATTTGGAGTAGTCAGTCGCAGGCGTGCCGTGTTTACACGGCATTATGGAGGTGTGGCTGGGTCCGCAAGCATAGAGGTAGAAGGCCTCTTGTGAGCCAACCTTAGCTCCTGGAGAACAAAAAGAGAGTTACTGATTCAAAACATTCCAGCCAGGATTTTCCACAAAAAGCAAGAAAACAACTATTTTTTTATGCCAGATTCTTTTACTTGTTGACTATCTCTTATAAAATTGACTAAAGCCTCAATTTCCAAATTGATGGAAGATGAATTAATATATATAAAGTTAGCTCTTGATAGAATTAAATAATTAAGTTTCTATTTGCTCCTTAGACTAGAAAACAGAGTGGTTTTTGTTTTATTTTTTTTCAATAAATGGAAAGTATACCTCAGTAAATTCCTTTTTAAAATAAAATGATCTGATATCTTTATTCCTTCCATCCATCTATTCAACAAACATGGTCTGAATGTTACTCTGTGTCAGGTTTAGAGATGTATTTTTTAAATCATATATTTCTTTTCCCTAAATGTTGGTATTTTTATAGAATATACTGAAACTATAAAAGAGGCAACCATTCTAAGTTTACCTGTCACAACACTGCATGTGCTAGGATTACAAAATAAAGTTGATTTAAGATCAGCTTCTTTTTTGGGGGGTAGCGAATAGGATGTGTACCGCTGCATTAAATGTACATCTTAATTATAAGGAACATTTAGATGATAAAAATGTTGAAATATTTTAAAAGTCACATTGAAATCTAGGCAATATGGCACTTATTAAGTACAAGTAAAGAAAGAGTGACTAATATTTTATCCAGGACAGTTTACTCGGTTTAATACATGTTAATGGCAAGAGAAATGAGGAAACGCTTGGAAGGGAAAAATGTACCATTGAAGAGGAGCAAATTTCCCAGGTGCCATTTTCCAGCCAACGGCAAAAACTCTTCTTGGGATGATAAACTATGGCCGATCATGCAAAATGTTTTATTGCTATCTGATGACAAATTTGTTTTTCTTGGAAGCATAAAATCCAAAGTAACATCGGGTTTCCTACATTAAAACAAAGTTAGATCAATCACTTCAGTGAGGACTAAGTAGTATTTTTAAAGCATGAGTGTTTAACAATGGGAAATGTTTGAACAATTTCCTTGGTTCGGCATCACACAGGTAATGGGAGAAAGAGATCTGACTGTTGTCTCTAAGGTGCTGGCTGCTCACAAGCCCCAAGTACAGAAGCAGAATGGAGTTGCCTGAGGATTGGATTGGGCTGCAGGCCCTGGGAAGGGACCTGGCATTTGCTCCAAGTTTTCTGAGCCAGGTGACTTCTGCACAACCACCTCCCCCAGATTTTACCAAGATGTCCCCCATTTTGGTAAACAACTCCTGAAGTCTCAGGTCCTCCTCTGAGGCCTTCAAAGATGATTCAGAAAAAAGCAGTACCACTTCTTCAGGTTTTGCCCTGACTCGCCATTGAAATGGCAGTGTTCCTTTGCATTTTCCGATTGTCTTTTCAATGCTAAGTCATCATGGAGCTTTTGATTCGTCTCTTTGTTTTTGCAGGAATCCTTCCAGGAAGAGATAAACTAAGGCTTCTAATCGAGAACCATGCTGGGGGGACTTCATCATCTGGGTGAGACTCAGAGTGCTAGGCTCCACCCTTAACATATGAATGTTTTAAACTCAACATGAAGATAACGAAGGTCACGTCTAAATGCAAAGTGTATGACTCAGATAAAGATTTAGAAAATAAACTCATCTGGTTTGTTCTTAATGAGAAATGAGACTTCGGTATATATTTATTTTAAAACCTTCCCTAAGGGTTGTGTTCCATGTTTAACATGACTGTATCTCTCTATAGGAATACTTTTCAATAAAGGAAATATGGGAGCTACCTTCTTTTTTTTAATTGAGGTTTAAATAACATAACATTAGAGGTAACTTCCATCACTGCATCTCTCTGGAACCTTTAAATAAATGGCTGTGACTGACACGCTACTGACACCTAGTGGCAGTATGACAACGATCAATGCATGATGAATCAAGCCCATATTTTC
The DNA here is from genome assembly GCA_011751065.1 of Lasiurus cinereus. Taxonomy (NCBI): domain Eukaryota; kingdom Metazoa; phylum Chordata; class Mammalia; order Chiroptera; family Vespertilionidae; genus Lasiurus; species Lasiurus cinereus. The sequence goes on along the minus strand of JAAGEH010002526.1, from coordinate 10,977,850 downwards.
CTATCAGATTTGTGTGCTGTTAAATATAAATTAATAGAAAATATTAATAGGTTGTTTTTCAATGCTATTATATATGTATTATTAAAATGGCCTCTTAAAATGTACTATTTGTAAAAATCATTCTATGTTATGGTAGTTCTGAAAGTGAAAAAGATAGTGTCAAATTTCAATCAACAGAAATAATATGTTTGTCCTTGGTCACTCGCTCATTGCTCGGTGAACAGATTAAATCATTAACTTGTATCAAATGGCAAAAAAGTTCCTTCAGGTATTGCAGAAATAAATGGGCTCATATTTTTCTCTAGTCATTCTAATTTCATTTGAATCCCTGATTTTAATTTAGGTATTAAAGCCTTATTGGTCAATTAAAATAATCCTTCTGGGCTCATTTGATAATATATGGGCTTGAAGGACAAAACCATAGTGTTTGATGTAATGTATATTCCACATAAATGTCTAAATGTCCAAATTTCTGTATTGTTCCCCTAAACCCAGATATTAATTTCCAACAATTACTTCTATGGGAAATTGCTTTTGTACGGATATGATAAATAGGAAAAGATCCAACTCTGACCTAGGTTCCTATGTTCACAGTGTGATCTATGGTGTTCTATAAGTTGTTTTAGAAGCTATAACAGATTGTAGCTGAGGCTAACAAGTATTTACTAAAAATGTTTCCTACCTCTGTCCAGAGACCCACATGGACACTTGCCCATGAAGACTCTTTTTCCCCTGGGGCTGCTGCGAGTAGGTGAGCACTAAATGTTGCCATTTTCTTGGGAGGAAAACATTCTCCAGGGATTCCGCCTGAGCTAGTAAAATAGCTTTGGCATCATCGTTTGAATCCACACACAGGCTGCCGAGGAGAGAAAAGGTACAAGCAGTGAACATGGAATTTCAGATCTCAGTCTTTAACACATGCACAACTACAACTGTAGAGATGTGATTAAAAACCAGTTCTATTTTTAAACATAATCTTTATACCATAATCTGCTTAGTTATTTTATTGTATTACCAGAGGCCTGGTGCATGAAATTCATGCCCTCGGGGGATGGGGGTGCGTCAGCCCGGCCTGCGCCCTCTTGCAGCCCAGAAGCCTTGCAACTGATCTTCCCGCAGAGGGAGGCAGGCCCTGACCACCTGCCACAGCACCGACAGCCAGGAGGCCTGGGCCTCCCTCTTTGGGGCAATCATGGAGCCCCCTTGATCGAAAGCCCCACCAGACAATGGTCTCCCTCTGCAGGGCGATTGTGGGGCGATGGCAGGGCCTCCTGACCATCGTGCATCACACCTGCCTCAGCTGGCCTGGTGCCAGTGTGTGTCACAGGGTGGTCGTCCAGACAGTCGTTCTGCTGTTCGGCCATTTGGTCCATTTGCATATTATGCTTTTATTATTATAGATTGCCTCAATCAATGAACTAAAATAGAGTAGGTTCATTTACTAGTGTTAATCATTTAGGCAATAATTTTCAGAATTGAATTTGCAAAATAACTTTTTTCTTTACTATTTATAGTCATTGCCCATTTAGAAAGTATAATATAATATTTGGTTCATACATAAATGAATACATGTTGTACATAAATCTCCAAATGCTGGGATGTGTTGGAGGTCTAACTTACCTAAGGAATTGCTGAATTAGGATGTAATATGTATATACAATATCTATATACTTTTACAATTAAAATGTAATCTGTATATACAATATGTATATACTTTTACAAAGCATATATCCCTAAATAACATTGTTTACTTAGTTTTAAGTTTTATAAAAATAGCCACATGCTATTCATATTCACTCAATACAAATGAAAGATTTGTATCTAAAAGCCAGGACCGACCAGCAGACCCTGTGCTACGGACGAATGATTACTCTGGCACACGGTCTGTGAAAGAGAGGGCTAAGGGGTTGCCTGGCTAAAGGAACCAGAGATAGCCCTGTTTGCCTGCCTCCTTAGGCTTTTACTGCAGCAACAGCTCGAACTAAAATTAACCTCTAGATGCCCTGACCAGTTAGCCTCAGTGGATAGAGCGTCAGCCTGAGGACTGAGGGGTCCCAGGTTTGATTCCGGTCAAGGGCATGTACCCTTGGTTGTGGGCACATTCCCAGTTGGGAGTGTACAGGAGGCAGCTGATCGATATTTCTAACTCTCTATCCCTCTCCCTTCCTCTCTGTAAAAAAACCAATAAAATATATTTTAAAAAATAAAAATAAGTAAAATTAAATTAACGTCTAGATACTATTAGCAGGGTAAGTACCCTTGAGAAAACACATGCATCTGCAGGGTCTTTTAAACAAAGACATTTTGAAGTCTGAACATAACGATTTCAGTAAAACACCCGGGGGCTCAGACTTATTTGGAAAAGTCAAGGCCACGGTCTGGTGCCTTCGGCAAGGTTCCCCTAGAGGCCCCCGACCTTTCAGAGATTCCTCCTTCCAGACTTTCCAACTAAGTCCCGAGCTCCCCACATCTAAACTAGCTAACAAATGAGGCAGGAAGGGACAAGATAGCAAGGAGACCTTAAGCTTTTTAGATAATGGCTATTAAATATATGGTCCGCATGGAAAACCACTGTCTGATATTAACAGCTTCCTAGGATCCTTGAATCTGAAAGAATACTTCCATAGCTAGGACTTCAGTAAGAATTTGGTCTAAAACCTGAGAGTTAACATAATCGACCTTAGAGTTTAGTTGTAGATTTTTAGATAGAATATATTGTTACAAAGGTGGTATTAAAAGCTGTTAAACTGTATCTCTTTTTAAATGAGATTTTTGTTTTGCTATGATGATCTTCATTAGCAGTTTTTCCACTTATGTCTCTTACATGGACTATCGAAACACACGCCCCATTCATGGGATTGGGGATAACCGTTACCGAAAGATGAGGGTGCCAGTGAGGGGCTCAGCCCACACTTGGATCATCAGCGCTTTGGATCCCAATGAGACCATGTGGATGCAGCCTCCTTCGATGAGCCTCTCCCCCGGATGTATGTGCTCGGCACCTTCTGACCTGTCGTTCTCTGTGAAAGAAAGATGTTAGAATGATCAGTAAAGCAGCTGATAAACACTGGGTGGAAAAGTGAATTTAAAAATAGACAAAGCATGCTTGTTTATTTGTAGTGAATTAGTTACCCAGAATGGCCTGTTCAAACAAAAGAATTTCCAAAGTTTAGATGTTAATTAACTCCAAAGAAAGCACTAGGAGTGAAACAGTAAATGAGTGTATTAGAAGTTACTAAGTGGTTTTTCCAGTTATCATGTACTTTACAATATTTAATAACTTGTAATGCTAAGTGAAGTAAGCCAGTCATAGAAAAACAAATATCATGTGATCTCACTTCTATGTGGCATCTGATGAACAAGATAAACTGACAAACAAAGTAGAAACAGAGGCCTGGATACATGTAACAGACTGACAGCTGTCAGAGGGGCGGGAGAAAGAAGGGGAAAGATCAGCAGCAGAACATACCCGCATGGCCCATGCCACAGAAGACAGTATGACAGTGTGGCTGAGGCCCCGGGGACGGGGCGGGGGGAGGCACGGGCTGGGGGGAGGCAAACAAAGGTGGGGAAAATGGGAATCTCTGTGGTAGTGCCATCAATCAAGAATAGAAAAAGGATAATAAAATATATGGTCCCTGAAGACTAACTGCGGAATGATTCGACCAACTGTGATGTCACCACGGTAAACTACTACAATCTGAGCCATAACTCTTTTATGAATGGGACGGGCTAATCCAGAAGAGGCACCAGGGAAGATGCAGGAAGTGTGGCTGGTGAGTGCCAGGAGCAGTAAGTGTGGTGGGTGCCCTTCCTCTCCGGCACGAGTGCAAACACACACACACACTCACACTCACACACATTCACACTCACAAAAAAGAACAGGAGAAAATGGAGTTTTCAAGGCTGTCTGACAACTCCGGCTACGGTAAGTCAGGACCTGCCATTGCTAAGGCATTTAAGGAGAACAACATGTTAAGAGCAAATTAGAACATGGCTATATTCTTATTGTCACCCAAAATCGCCACCCGAAACAGCTGAGTGTATCACCCATCACACAGTCGCCATACCTGCTCCATCGAAGCTACCATCTCGTAAACCTAAGGACTTCCTTCTTTTCCTGACCTTCCTGCGTTTTTCCGTGCAAGTCTCGGCTTCCTGGACGCACTCCACGTTGAACCACAGCGAGACGCTGAACCCCTCCGAGAGGTGCGGCCAGCAGTTCTGGCCTGGCAGGGGCAGGTGCAGGGGGGCCACGTGCCAGGAGGACAGCAGCTGCTGCGGAACGTTGTCCCCGTCCGCCTCCTTCCTGCTCCAGGACACGCAGGCTCTTCTCAGCAAGCCCATGGCCTTGCTGTTGAGAATGCCAGGACACTTGGGCGGTGAAACACCGTTGCTGGGATTCGGAGTGTGTTGCAAGGGGAAGGTCAGATAGTGTAAAGGGCTCACAGCAACATCACTTTCAACGATTTTCAGAATACCCTGGAGAAGAATTTCCTAGAGAAAAACAAATAAAACGTTACAATAATGTTACCAGGAACATAATAACCCTGACATTCAGGTTACAAATGAACACACAGACATACTCATACACATATCAGCATTGCTATCTAAACATCTTCTATCCATCGTGTTATTACATTTACATTTTTTGTATAGTTAAGATAAAATATGAGACTTCATTCTTCAAATGTGTTATCTCTTGTGGTTAATTTGTTTGAGATTTAAGTGATTTTTATGGTACAAACTAATAGTTATGAGTTGGCCTTAAGTATTAAAAATTAAATACGGCCCTAGCTGGTTTGACTCAGGGAATAGAGCATTAGTCTGCGGATTGAAGGGTCCTGGGTTCGATTCCCATCAGGGCACATGCCCAAGTTGCAAGCTGGATCCCCAGTGTGGGGTGTGCAGGAGGCAGTCAATCAGTGATTCTCTCTCATCAATGATGTTTCTCTCTCTCTCTCTCCTTCTCCCTTCCTCTCTAAAACCAATAAAAAATATATTTTAAAAAATCAAATATAATAATTATACCAAGGTCATTTCTACCAAAAAAATATATTTATTCCCAATCAAACTATACTTGCTTCTCTTAAATATTTTTAAATGAGTGATAGAACCAGATTCTGGTCAAGGGCAGGCTCGATCCCCGGTCACAGTTGAGGTGGGTACAGGAGGCAGCCAATCGATGTGTCTCTCATATTAATGTTTCTCTCTCTGTGTGTGTCTCTGCCTCCCTCCCACTTTCTCTAAAATTCAATTAAAAAATAATCTCAGGTAAGGATTAACAACAACAATAAAAAATGCATTTTTCAGCAAATAATAGTCTAAAAGTCACCCATGGAAAGGATAAGTGATAGAGGACAACAGAAGAGTGAATAATACTTTTCTAAAAACAAGGTAAGTCCCAAAATGGTTATAATTACTCATAATTAATTTATGTTTGGTAATTAAAATTATTTGGCATTTCTTAAGCACAAAAAAGACTGGGTGGGTTGTGGTAAATGGACTATGACCCAAAATATCTGATTAGCCAAAACAGAAGTGAAATGGTTAAGATATGTGCAAATCCTCCTATATAATAAAAAAAAGGGTAATATGCAACCAAATGACAGAGTGACCAGTTGCAATGACATGTACTGACCACCAGGGGGCAGATGCTCAACATAGACGCTCAACAGTGCACTCCCATAAAGGGAGCACCACTCAGCCAGAAGCCAGGCTCATGGCTGGTGAGTGTAGCAGCAGTGGTGGGAGCCTCTCCTGCCTCTGTGGCAGCACTAAGGATGTCCAACTGATGGTTTAGGCCTGCTCCCACAGGAAGCCGTCCTAAGCCGTCAGTTGGATATCCCCCGAGGGCTCCCAGACTATGAGAGGGTGCAGGCTGGACTAAGGGACCCCCGAGTGCATGAATTTCGTGCACCAGGCCTCTAGCAATAAAATAATTGGAAACTTCACAAATAATAACACAGAGCTGACTATGTAATTACCACAATAAAAGAGAGAACTTAGTGATTTTCAAATACGTTTTAAAATATTCTATTAAATATCAGTGATAAAAATGATTATGGCATATTTACTGTACAAGGAGATTTCTCCAGAAATATTCTCAAAAGAAGGGTTAGCTCTTCTGAACACGTTCTTGAGCTCATCAAAGATACCAACAGATCCACCAGTCCTCTCTGGCAAGCTGAGTTAAAACAGACAGAGGGAAAAGTTAAAGCCAAATGCACAGCTAATTAAAGAAATGAATAAACAATTTCACCTAAAAGTTAAAATACTATTGCCACATTTTAAATGGGTTATAAACAACCTAATAATCCAAACGATTGCTAAATAAATAAAATATGATTAAATACAAACTAACTAATCAACAGACAAAAAAAACACACACACAAGAAAATCACTTTCTTTAACGATTGGTTAGCTCCAAGTCAAGTGAAAGTATTATTTAAAGAAGCATAAAGAGGTGATGAGATTAAGCAAAAAGACAGAGAAAACAGAATGGTGATTACCAGAGAGAAAGGAAGGGAGGAGGAGGTAAAAAAGTGTAAAGGGCCGAAACCGGTTTGGCTCAGTGGATAGAGCGTCAGTCTGCGGACTGAATGGTCCCAGGTTCAATTCCAGTCAAGGGCATGTACCTTAGTTGCAGGCGCATCCCCAGTAGGAGGCATGCAAGAGGCAGCTGATCGATGTCTCTCTCTCATCGATGTTTCTAACTCTCTATTCCTCTCCCTTCCTCTCTGTGAAAAATCAATTAAAATATATTTTTTAAAAAAGTGTAAAGGGGGGATAAATGGTGAGGGAAGGAGACTGGGCTGTGGGTGGTGAACACACAATACAATAGACAACTGATGTATTACAGAACTGTACTCCTGAAACCCATACAATTTTATTAACCAATGTCACCCCAACTGATAAGAATTAAAATTAAATTTTTAAAAGCATAAATTAGTATAGTATTTGTTAAGTGACGACCATAAAGTAGTCTTCTCATCTTGAAAACGTTTAAATTACAATTTTCACATTCTAAATATAAAATTAGATAACACAACTAAAAGTAGAAATATTGACGATTATAAACACACTTAAACATCACAAACAATTACTCTGAACATTTGTTTTATTCCATTACGGGGTTTAGCATAAATGATGGTCGGTTATACACAAACTCATAGAACTTTTAATAGCTAATATTTGTAGCACATATTACAGTGTTCAAAGGATATTTACAGGCATTATCTCGGGTGATCCTCACCTCCCCCCCACCAACTCCAAGGAAGTCCTACAAATTAAGTACCATCATCTGCGGAAAGGCCTGAGGACTAAGCCCTGGGGAAGCCCGTTCAGCAGAAGCACAGACACTGGCCGTGCCTCCTGCTCGGGGTGGGTCCGAGGAACAAGAGAGATGATGCATATAAACTACTTCTGAAGCCAGAGGGCACTATGCCAAGGGAAGCCCGTGTCACCAACCCTTTATCTCACATCACAGCAAAATAGTTTCAAAACTGTTGTTTAAAACTTAACATTGCAACGCACCTTGAAAAGCAGGATCAGCCTGTGTTAAAATACTCAAGAACCCTCCTAAGAGATTTTTCACCATTCCCTGGAGATTAAAAAACAAAACATAATAAATTAAATTTCTTACCTCATTAAAGCATGAAGTAATTGTAATGTAATAAATTATCTGAATATCTACTATACATACTTATATAAATATTTAAAATGACTAAAAAAGACTATGTGTAGGATTATAGACAATTTTCATTTTATTTTTTTAGACTGCTTTTGTTTTCTAATTTGTCAAAACAATGACCGAACATTAAAATTAAATACAATTTAAAAAATATTACCCATTTTCAGAAATATAATAGGAGGCATTATTATTTAGCCAACAACATCATTAATTTCTTATGCTACTTTAGAGAACTATGGAATCAGAAGATTTTTAGAATACCACTGAAGCTAAAAAACAGGGGAAGGTATTATAAAGAAAAGTAATCATCTCAGATAATTTTCAGACAAGTTGGGTTATAAATAAGGAAATGAGTATTGGGGGCATGAGTGGGAGAAATATTGATCTCATTGAACGAAATACATCTTTTACCTGTTGAATGAGTAGAAAAATATTCTTTTCTTTCTGCCTGATGATTTTCAAAAAACTCTCAAATACGTGGGCAAGCACATCAAGTTTGGCTTTACTAGTAGAAAGCAAACTTAATTCCAGCATGCAGATCTCAGGATATATTATCTCTCCCTGAGTGAGGTTTTCAAGTAAGTCATTGGGACTGCTTAACGCGATGAAACCTTCTGCGTCAGGCTTTATGTCAACCCCTGGAAGGGGGAAAGAAAAGGTTATTTTCATTCACTGAACACGGAATAAGTATTTCAATTCCCATTCATCATTCAGAAGTTGTTGTGGCGAAAGTGCTTTTTATAAGATGTTCACAAAACCTTTTCCTACAACGTGCCTCTTTATTATGGCAACTATCCTGAGTAATCAAGTCTTACGGATACTTTGAAGATAAATGAGTAGCCTTCAAAGTAATTCTGATCTTCAACAGAACTACAAATATTATCAACAGCAAATTTCATAGTCATGTGATACAGATTTAACACATTCCTCTGATCTATTGGGGGGAAAAATACTACCCCAAACTTTCTGGTCCCCAAACACCTGAATCATAGGGGCAGTTATTTCTTTGCCTGCCCATATCTCTAAAAATGATAAGTTTGGCTGAGGGTTGGAGAAATTCTTACTTTTTCTTCTTCATAAGTGAGAAACACACAGACACTGCCTCACTAAATATCACATTCTGGGAAATTTAAATTACGTGCTCTTAAAAGAGACTGCTATGCTTTTAACAGTGTCCACACAGATAAGAATTTTATAAATTTCTAGCTAGGTCAGAATTCCTTAAGTTAACATCTAGTTAGCAAACTTAGAAAAAAAGGAAGCACTCTGTCATTATACAATCATGACTGTACTCTGATAAAACCAACACCATTACACCAATGTCTTTCAAAAGCACCTGCTTGGGGGGTGGGGGAGGGGGAACTGAGGAAGATGGTCAAAAGGTACAAACTTCCACTTAGAAGATCAGTAAGCACCAGGGACGTAATGTGCGACACGGTGACTGTGGCTAACGGGCTGTGTGACAGATAGGGAAGTTGTGAAGAGAGATCTTAAGAGTTCTCAACACAAAGAGAAATTTTTTTCTTGTTATTGTGTCTATAGGAGATGATGGATGGTGACCAAACATATGTGGTAATCATTTCACAATAATGTAAATCAAACCATCAAGTGGTGTATCTAAACTTATATAGTGACACATGTCAACCATATCTCAAGAAAACTGGGAAAAAAAGCAAAAATAGTTCAATAAATCAAGTTAGCTGTATGTAGATGCGTACACAGGAGTGGGCAAAAAGTAGGTTTACAGGCATGAGTATGCGAAAGAGTTTATTCTAGTATTGTTATTTATTTATTATCTATTAACCTATTTTTCCTACCCCTCTACGTATACACACACATATCCTTTCCATCTGTGGCCGTTTCTCAGTTTTTTTCACTCTATGTTTGGTAAAAACAAATAAATCGACCTGCTATGGGTGCATCAGAACCTCCTTCATGCTGTTTGTAGCTGCTACTTACTGCCTTTTTCACTGGGATTTATGTGAAAGCGGGGGCTTGCTCCCCCTGTGTTCTTAGGTCAGTGTCTGTGATAACAAAATTGACCTCAAGTGCCAGAATTCATGGTGCAGACCCAATGAAATGATGCGATGCGTTTCTTAGATTGTACGGCAACACAGATCAGAAAGTAGTATTATTATAAACCATTTTGCTAATCAATAACCTGACTTGTCAATCGAATCACAAGGACGTCCTGATATTTTACCATCATCCTGGGCTTCGCTGTCCTCAGAATTGCTCTCACTGTCTGCTTCGTAACCTTCTTCTTCAACCAAAAGTTTAAAGCCACAACAGGTAGTGTCCTCCGCTTCTTCTGAGAACTCTCCAGGCTGGGATGACAATTCTTCCTCAGACTGAGGACTCTGCAAGATCGGTGCGATGAAAAGGCAAACAGTGTAACATCTGCTCATCTTTAGGAATCTAATACTTAATATGCAACTGTCATTTTAAGAACAGTTTCAGTATTTCCTTTAAGAAAAAAAATCCTACAAATTTACGTTTACCACTGGAAGTTATTAAATTCGTGCAACACAATTTCTCACACAACTTGATTGACCTCAACCATGGGTGGGAGGTATCTCTCTAGCATATTAAGCTACTGTCATTTCAGTTTTACTGAAAACTAAGCCTAACAAATTACATTCTAGTTATATAATGGAAATTATACAATGAGGTCAAATTAATACTTCTGACAACTTAATACTAGTAGAACGTATTCTATTTTTACACGTCTGTTCATGGAACTCACCAACTCTGGGCCATATGTTCTAACCACATTCACCCATGACATCCCATCCCACACCCTTCTGCTTCTGCTGTCACCCCCCAACAGCACGACTGCATGCTACTCGTACCTTCTCAGTCACAGCATCACTGTGTTCAAAATCTGCCTCGTGATTCCCCAGTGCAACTCGGAGCAGGGCATCGAATAACGGCTTCGCCAATTCCGTCTCAATCACCTTTGACCGGGAAAGATGGTCCCTCATTTCAAACAATATATTTTCCACAGACAAGTTCTAAGGTAAAACAAAAGAGACTAAGAATATTAATAAAATGCTTCAAGAAAAAAATGACACAGTGACAGATAAGTTAATATTAATAAACTAGAGACCCGGTGCACGAAATTCATGCAAGGGGCTCAGTCCTCATAGCCCTGGCTTCGTTCAGAAGGTCGTTAGGCTGTCCAGTCTAATTAGCATATTATGCTTTTATTATTATAGATAGAAAGCCAGTTCATTTATCTGCAGTTGATATGAAAGTAAAATGACTATATGAATACCCTTACATAAACATCGACTGTTACCATTAATAAGTTTTATTTATTAAATGCTTTACTTACCTCATTTGGTTTTTAATTTCAATGTATCGTAAATTAATTATATCACACAATGAAGAGTGGAAACTTCAGGTTGATTAACCATCTCTAGATTTTATAAACTCCTTGAGACTCTAAGCAGCACTTATACTCCATCCTTTTCTCTCCCCTTTCACTCCTGTCCTTGAAGGGAACTCTGGCTGCCTGTCCACGTCCCAATATTAGGCGGATGGGGCCATAAAGATGACAGCTACCTTAGGGGGTTCTCAATCCCAGGTGAGGCACGGACAGACAGACAAGCTCTGATGGCGAGCACACTAGAGCTATAAGCAAAGTCCTCTGAGAGCAGAGAGTGAGCAAGTGCCTGGCGGCCTGGGAAGATGCCCAGAGGAGGGTTGTATGAGACGAACGATGGAGAACCCACAGGAGCAGCAGGCACACGGACAGAGGATGTGCCAGTAGAGGAGCATGCACAGAAGGACAGAGCAATGACAAAGAATGGCATCTGCTTAGCAGAGGTCGGCGTGGCGTGGCTGGTGGCCCCTGGTGAAGGATGGCAGGAAGTGAGGCTCAACAAGGAAGAGGAAGCGAGACTCTGAGGGACTTTGTGGCCACACTAAGGGGCATGGGTTGTAACTGGTAGCCATGAGGGAGCATCGGGACGCCTGGACGGGGGCCAATGGAGGCAGCAGGAGAGTGAGCAATGGAACAGGGAGGTGGTGAGTCAGAGAAGAAGGGACCTGCCATGTTTGAAGGTTCCTTAGGAGCAGGCCCTGAACCTGGGGTTCCTTTTACATGAGAAGTGCTAGCAGGAGGAGAGCAGAATCTGTGGGGGGAAGAACCCAGGCATAGAAAGTTCGGAATAAATGTCCAGCCCCCGCCTCCCCGAGGGCGTCACACAGGCCATGAGGAACTCTGACACCATCATTCTCACTCAGCTCCCGTTTCCCGCCTACCTAATGCCTTTGAGCTGGAAGCTGTGGCGCATGTGGGTTTTGCATGTGACAAAGCTTAAACTATGGGCTTCCTGAGGCCAAGGACTGGCCCTGGGCTCCTGTGTCCTCCCGGGCACCTGGCACTGGGGTGCTGAGCACACAGGCGCGTCTCAAAACTTTGCACTTTAAAAAGTACGCATCAAGCCGAGACCGGTGTGGCTCAGTGGATAGAGCGTCGGCCTGCGGACTGAAAGGTCCCAGGTTCGATTCCGGTCGGGGGCATGTACCTTGCTTGTGGGCACATCTCCACTGTGGATCATGCAGGAGGCGGCTGATCGATGTCTCTCTCTCATCGATGTTTCTTTCTATCTCTCTCCCTTCCTCTCTGTAAAAAATCAATAAAATATATTTAAAAAAATAAAATAAAAAGCACGCATCGCACCAGCGTCCCGTCATTACCTGGCCGGGTGGCTCCGCCTCCGCCCGGTGCTGAGCAGCGCGGGCGCCGTGGAGACAGATGGCCAGCAGGGCTTCCAGCAGCCGGAGGCTCTGACGGGAGGTCTCGCCTGCTCGGCTCGCAGGCCCCTCTGCTTGCTCAGGAGCAGCTCCGGCAGCGGGAGTGGGGTCCCCGCTGGCGGAAGCAGCATGCGGTGACTCTGCTGCACCCACAGTGTCGGGGATCCCCTCGGGACCGCCCGGGGCAGATGGGGTGCTCACGGTCGAAGACCCCGAGTCCTCCTCCACCGCGACCTCAGAAGGGGCCGTTCTCACTGGCTCCTGGCCCTCCTTCCTCCCTGGCTCCTCGTCGGGACCCCGGAACAGCCTCTGGATGATCATGAATATTAGCTCATGGCACACCCGGACCCCGCCCAGCCTGCAGAGCTGCTTCTGGAAAGCGGGGCTCAGCATGTAGATCCAGCGACACATGCACCAGATGTCGGCCGCCTGGTGCATGCGCTCCGGGGGCGGCAAGACCAGGCTCTCCAGGGGCAGGCAGGGCAGCTCCTGGGGCAGGGGCTCGCTGGCCGTGCTGTCGTAGCCGGAAGTGTCCTCGGAGTCGTTGGCGGACTCGCCGTCGGAGTCGGCCTCTCTGCTGACGCACAGGAAGGCCACGCAGAGGAAGAGGTGTATTGTGTGGAGGTGGGCATCGCGGGGGGCGGCCTTGCGCCTCTTGGGGTGGGCTTCTCGGAGGCTGGCGTAGAACTTGCTGAGGCTCTTAGGAGAGTCGGACAAGGCCTGCTGGTTGTGGGCAGAGGCGCCGGCCTGGAAGGATGCCCGCTCGTTCGGTTCCTCGTCCCGCCCATCAGTCCCGGGACCCGAAGACTCTTTCTGCTGCTCCCCAAGGCTGACGATCAGAGTTTCAAACGCTTTCAGGGAGTGACCTCGAACGCCATCTAAGTAATTTAGCTCAATTATTTGACTTACTCCATTACAACTTAAAAACAAATCTCGTATTACCCTGGGAGAGAAAAAAAACATACAAGAGGTTTTACAGCTAGATCATTTATAAAAAGATACTTATGCTATTTATTTAACTTAATCACACTTAAAGTGGTTTTAATATTAAATATTTGGGGTGCATATATCATTTAAATGTTATTGCTGCGTGTGGCATACACTAAACAAACACTACCTAATTTGATTAATCAACCATGGGGCTTAAGTTCTTAGATGTGATCAGGATCTCAAGTTACTTTCTAATGATTTTCATATCCCTCTTCAAACACCAAAGATATATCCTATATAATAAAAGCCTAATATGCCAAGTGTCTGACCGTTTGTTCAACCATTCGACCAGTCATTATGATGTGCACTGACCACCAGGGGGCAGACACTCCGACCCATAGGTTAGCTTGCTGCTGGGGTCCGGCAGATGGGGCCTGGGTGAGATGGGCCATACATGCCCTAAAGCCCTCCCATGATCCCTCCCTGGCCTCGATCATGCACCAGTAGGGTCCCTCAGTCTGCCTTATGCCCTCTCACAACCTGGGACCCTTTAGGGGAGGTTGGAGAGCCAGTGTTGGCCCCATCCTGCAGGCCCAGGCCGAGGAATCCCACCCGTGCACGAATCTGTGCACAAATCCGTGCACCAGGTCCCGAGAGGCTGGCCAGCCCTGCCCCCTGGTTGAACTCCTGATCTAGGGGACAATTTGCATATTAGCCTTTTATTATATAGGAAGATATGGCTTCAGCATTTAGAAAGAATGAATTACATGTGCCCCAAGTTAAATGAGCAATTCAGGGAAGAATATTTTACTTCAAATATCAGATTGTATGTAAGTTCTAGATGCCCAAGCACCAGCACACTCAGCTGGATGCTCTGAAACAGGCAGGCATCTGTGTCTCTCTCTGTTCATCTGCCTGTGGTTCACGAAGGAAGAACCCAACTACAGATCTGCAGATGCTCTGCTGTCTCAGGTGAGGTTCAGGGTCTATATCACTGGAACCCTGGCAATAACTTTAATATAAACCAGCGCAGCAATGACCCAGGTTGTCTGCCAATATGCCAATGAGTTACAAACTTTCATATCTAAGTCAGGTCTATCAAATCAACGTCAGACTGCCAGGAATTTAAAAAAATGACTCTAAAGATAATGATGATACATGGGTTGTATTTTATTGTAAGTTTTTAAATGGTATATGCATTAGTTTAAAAGGCCAGGCTACCTACTGGAAGCAAGCTTTATTTATAAAACTGTTTTTTTAAGTACCAGACTTGATAATCACAAAATCTGGAAAGCTCATTGGTGAAATTGTAGGTAATCTTAATCTTCTTTTTTGCCTTTCTGTATTTCTTAATATATTGCTTAGATAATAAATATAAATATGGCATCCTACATAATAAAACCCTATTATACAAATCGACCAAACAGTGGAATGACCAGTCCCTATGACGCACACTGACCACCAGGGGGCAGACACTCAATGCAGGAGCTGCACCCTGGTGGTCAGTGTGCTCCCACAGGGGGTGTGCTGCTCAGCCAGAAGCCAGGCTCATGAAAGGCAAGCACAGTGGTAGTGGCAGGAGCCTCTCCCGCTTCCACGGCAACACTAAGGGATGTCCAACTGCAAGAGGGTGCAGGTCCGGCTGAGGCGTGCCCCCCAACCTCCGCAGTGCACGAATGTTGTGCACCGGACCTCTAGTGAAATAAAGGGCACAAATAACTCAAAAGCATTCAATAAGGAAAATACCCCCAACACACACACATACACACACACACACACACCTTGACTTCAGCAGGGCAGGCAGCGTTTTTAAATAAACCTGAAGCACTTCCTGCGGCAAGCACTGGTCCTGACGGCCACACGTGTGCGTCTGGGCGGAAGGAACGCTCGGGTGCTGGCAGAG
Organism: Lasiurus cinereus; assembly: GCA_011751065.1. Taxonomy (NCBI): domain Eukaryota; kingdom Metazoa; phylum Chordata; class Mammalia; order Chiroptera; family Vespertilionidae; genus Lasiurus; species Lasiurus cinereus. Next base: position 10,962,560 of record JAAGEH010002526.1, on the reverse strand, counting down.
GTGGGCCAGTTCCACTCCTCTCTGGAGCACGGGGTGAAAGATGTAATTATACAGTTTCCACCGCACCACCACATTGCCTTTCTGCATTAAACTGCAGATGTGGTTTGCGACCTGCACACTGTGCAACCTGTCTTCTTCGAACACGAAATCCTGATACGCCTCTAAGGCATCCCACCTCCACAACAGGTCCTGCGACCCGCTGCTGGGCAGGATCCCGGGACACCTGTAGGGACTGGGCAGGCCCGAGGCGGGCTCCTCGTCACCCGCCGGCCCCCGCAGCGTTTCTTCTAACTCGGCCAGCTGCTCCGAGTCGATGGTACAAACGTTGCAAGCGGCCTTCCTCATCCCGGGGGGCGTCTCGGCGCCTCCTAGCTGATCTAAGAGCAGCCGGTTCAGGACGTTGAGGATGTGCTGCTGGAAGTGCTTCAGGGCGGGCAGTTTAAAAGCGTGGAGCAGGGGGACGATGACGGACCGGGGGTCCATGCAGCAGCACAGCCCCACGTCCTGGACGCCGGCCAGCACCTGCACGCACGTGCTGCTCAGGGCGGCGAGCCGCAGCAGGCGCAGGCACTGGTGTGCGCACACGGCCAGGCAGCAGCACCGCTCGGGGTAGCGCACGGCGCCGTCGGGCGTCTCCTCGAAGGGGCTCCGGGAAAGCTGGTGTTTAAAAGCCGAGACCAGGAGCCCCGAGAGGTCTCGGTGGTGATGCAGAAAGTGCGAGTACTCGCAGCGCCGGTGCCTCTTCCGGGTGCACATGGAATGGTGCAGCTGCTCGGACTTGACCTTTTTGACGGTGCGCATGATCCGCAGCACGCCGCTGACCAGGGCTCGCAGGCGGGCGGAGGCCTCGGCCGCCGGGGCGCCGTCCCCGAGGCTCAGCCCCTCCAGCTGCAGGACGGCCGTGTCGAAGAGCTGGAAGCCGCGCTGCTGGGTGAACTGGTGGAGCAGGTCCAGGGCCTGGCTGAGGAGGAAGGGGTTGGAGGCGGCGCCCTGCAGGCAGCAGGCGAGCAGCTGCAGCAGCCCGTCCAGCAGCTCGGGCAGCAGCAGGGCCCGGTGCCGCCAGCGGGAAAACACGAACGCCTCCCGCACCTCCTGCAGCGTCGCCTTCCGTCTCGGGGCGAAGGGGTCGGGCTGCTTTTCCAGGCAAGTTCTGATCTTCAAAGCCGCTCGGAGCAGCTCGGTGAGGTTCTTTCTGAGACTGTCCGGCATCGCCCCGGCCGCGCTCACGTCCGCGGACATGAGGTGCAACACCGTCCGGAAAAGCATCCGTTGGATCAAGGCCACCGGCTCTTCGGTCCAGCCTGCGGACACCGCCTGGCTCTCCGCGCCGTCCCCGAGGTCCCCGCGGTCCCCAAAGCCCGCGAGGAACTCGGTCAGCGTGGGCACGACGCTGGCCGCCAGCGCAGAATTGTGGTTCAGGTTCATGTCAAACTTACAGACTTTCTCTAACAAAGATAACAGGACATGACACAGGTCGAACGGAGAATTGCTCATGTGACTGATAATAGACAAGGCCGCCGGCTCACTTAAGACGTCCGCGTCTGCCTCCTGGCGTGGCCTCGTGTCTTGGAAACTTCCCGAAGCCATGGGCTCGGGGGGAGTCGGTTCTCTGGTTGACAGGCGGCTGGGGTGAGCTGGGGGCTCCCCGTCTTGCGAAGCCTGGGCTACACAAGGCTGCAGCGGGTGGGGCCACCGGGGCCTCCTGTCCCCCGAGTCGGCCTCGGAGCCCGAGGTGGAGAGCTGCGTCTGTCTCCCCTCTCTTGCGGGAGCGGGGTGGGCGGCTTTGCGCTGCCGTCTGCTTTTCACTTTTGCAGAAGCCGGAGCCGAGGGTGCGCTCCCTTCTGAATACAGTTTCTCCTGAGTGGATCTTTGTGAACTTGAGCTCTTTTCTTTGGTCAGGATGATATCAACTGAGAACGGGAGATTAAAATCTAAGGAGACGAAAAGGGACATTTTAGAAGGCCTTCGTGTTTTCAAACGCGATGTGTACTCGGCGCTCATTTTAGGAGCCTCACCTCCATGCCCTGGCCCCGGGCTGCTGTCCTTTAGCTATCGGTCAGTCCCTAGGTCACTTTGCCACACTGGTCTTTCTCAGGGTAAGTATCAGGTGGCTTTAGTGCAAAGGATACCAACTGACTCGGAAACAACCAAGGAGAACGGAATTGGAAAAAGTAATCTAATTTAAAACCATAAATTATTTTATTCTTCTGTTACCATAAGAGACTCTAGCTATACAGCACCTCTGTTCATGCATTTTACGAGCTTCCTACAATAGCATAGTCAATTAAGATACAGGGGTTTTTATATTCTCCAGCCTGGTCCAGTATTTAGGTGATAGCCCTGATGTAACTTAAGAACGTTGAGATTTCCCAAAATTAGTTCAAAATCATACAACAGACACCAAATATTCTCTAAGGCTGAAGTTAAAAGCAACCATCATGCAAAATACTTCCGGAGAGTGCCATGCGCTCTCGCTGTTGCAATATTATTGACTACATTCCCTGTTCTGTGCTTTATACCCCTGTGACTATTCTGCTCCCACCAACCTGTACAGAAGCAACTTTTCAGGGGCGCGTTTTCCCGGTGCAATTTTGATAGCACGAGTGCCATGCTAAAGGTAGTGCCTGTCTGCAGTAAAAAAAGAAAGAGAAGAGCCGAGACCGGTTTGGCTCAGTGGATAGAGCGTCGGCCTGCGGAATGAAAGGTCCCAGGTTCGATTCTGGTTGAGGGCATGTACCTTGGTTGTGGGCACATCTCCACAGTGGGGCGTGCAGGAGGCGGCTGATCGATGTCTCCCTCTCATCGATGTTTCTGACTTTCTATCCCTCTCCCTTCCTCTCTGTAAAAAATCAATAAAAATATATTTTAAAAAAAAGAAAGAGAAGAAACCTACCTGCTGCCCGATCTTCCTGGACAGGAATCTTCCACACCAGCGGGAGGAGGGACAGGAGAAGCGTAAGCAGCTCCTCCCTGCACGTCAGCGCCTGGATCAGAGGAAAAACCCCTTCACATTCCGAGGGCAGGAGGCGCGTGAATTCCTAAGACTCTGTCTCACATTCAACCCCCAAAATCCTTCCCCTGGAAAGATTGCATTTGAGAAGCTAAGAACCAAACCAACTCATCTCAAATGCAACGAGAGCTATGATACTCTTCGATTTATAAACCTTTCCCAAGACAGAAGAATGTAAGAAGAGCGGACGGTATTTAGCATGTTCTTGCTGATTTTTCAAAAATAGCTGCCACAGCACCATGCACATTGCAAGAATTCCTCGCCTACGAAAAACCCATGTGCCAGGTGAAAATGAAAAGCTGAGTCCTATTAATTAGCAAACCAGTAATATCAAGTGATTAGAAAAACATCTTCATGCAGTTAAATGGAAGGCTCGGAGAACACAATTTTAAAAAGAGAAATTAATAAGTAACATGAAAAAAGCAAGACATATTAGTGAAGGTAATCAGTGTTGACGGTGGGCACGCTACATCCACAGCACGTACTGTCTTACCCTTCCTGGAGGAGATGGTCTAAGCCCTGGCGAAGGTCCCCTCACTTGGTCCATAAGACACACACGCACAGTTAGAGAACATAAGGCATGTGGCGTGAGTCGGGACCCGGGTGTGGCACAGGCGTTCAGACAGGGGCACAGAAAGGAGCGAGCGTGTCAGTCAGAGGTGTGGACTGGAGCTACAGGACTGGAGCGCGACCCCTGGGCCATGGTGGCCCAGAAAATAATGACAAGTCAAGTGAGTGAGGAGGGGCCAGGGTGACCTGTCAGATCGCATGGTGACAGTTTCAAATACAATGAAGACTGTGAGTAAAGGAGGGGTGACAGAGGGAGAAGGGGGGCATGTGCAGCCTATTCAGGAGGGGCCACTGGAGCAGATACTTAATTGGTGAGAAGAAGGAATCCGTGCAAAGATGTGGAGGTAACAGCTTCTAGGAAGCAGATAACGTACGGAAAGGGCGGACCGGGGAGAGCACAGGGGGTGAGCTGGAGGGCGTAGGTCAGTAAGGCAGGCGGCGCAGGAGGTGGAATTGACCTCTAAGCACCAAGGGAAGCTTCTCAAACACACTTCCCAGCCCCCTCCGAGCCTGCACTCCCAGCCATGCCCTCTGCACCCAACGCCTAGGCCACAGTTGGGTTTTTATCAACACCATCTGCATGAAAGGCTTTCCATTCTGGATTCCAAGTAAAATTGTGTCAAGGGGCCCCACTTCTGTATTCTTTACTTAAAAACAACAAGATGCCTTCCGTGCAGAGCACAGGCACAGTATGAACCTCACCCTTTTTCGGGGTGCCAGCAAAATGGATCCGGCATAATTACCCTTAAAACCCTTCGCACCAATTCTGGCCCTTTCCCTTGAGCAGACGAGGTTGCAACATTCGAAGGGAGCCTGCAGAAACCTCAAGGATGTGTGAAGTGCTCTGGACACGCTGTTCTTGTCACTGAGCCCCCGGTCCCCAACGGGACACTGGCAAGTCGTCCCTGCCCTGTGCACAGGCTCCTGCTCCTGGTTCTGCAGGATACTGCCCAGACTTCTCTACTCCTTCCCACTGAGCTAAGGGCGCGCTGGCTCGCTGCCTTCCAGGCCCAGCGCCCCCATATCTCCCCTGTGAAGCCTTCATCCCCTGCCCACCCAGGATTCCTGTCCTCCCCACTCAGGACCATGCCCGTGGCCCCCACTCCACCAAGTACACTAGTTCCTGGAAACCCCAAGAGGGAGAGGGAAGCAGGTGCAGGTTTGGGGTTGGTCCCCTCTGCTGGCACTGCTGCCCTGAGGTCACTGTCACCCCCACTGCCCGATGCAATAGAGGAGCAGTTCTCTCCTTCCACCGTCACCACCGCTTCTCACCGTTCACCACGGGGCGCGCTCAAGAACCTTCCAGACGCCAAGACCGGTTTGGCTCAGTGGATAGAGCGTTGGCCTGCGGACTGAGGGGTCCCGGGTTCGATTCCGGTCAAGGGCATATGTATTGGTTGCGGGCACATCCCCAGTGGGGGGCGTGCAGGAGGCGGCTAATCGATGTCTCTCTCTCATCGATGTTTCTGGCTCTCTATCCCTCTCTCTTCCTCTCTGTGAAAAATCAATAAAATATGTATTTAAAAAAAAGAACCTTCCAGACCTAGTGCTTTTTCGGCATCGGACACTCGCAGAGATGTTTATCCTTCCCAGCCCTAAAGGAGCCGCACGCGTGATTCTAAGACTTTCGCAAGTCGTAAGATCTTGTCCTCTTATTTGTGGACAGCCCTGTTTCACACCACAACGTCCCGAGGAGTAATGGGTGTGACCTCTTACCACCCGAGCAGAGAGTTCTCCATGTGCCACAGCAGGCAAAACGTGCCCTAGGCAGATCCTGTCCCTGGCCAGCCAGACTGTCCCGTCCACACAAATCATCCCACGCCTCAGGCGGCGCTTACATTTTTTGCTTCCCCGATGCAGGGAAATGACCGTCATTCCTTTTGAAACGCCCCGCAGCATCACACCCAGCAAAAGAAGTCTCAGTAGCTGGTAATTTTTCGGTTCTATTCAGGAAACGTATTGTACGTGCCGACCAGGTGTCAGGCATCGTGATGCCTTTCACAACGCTATTGTTGAGACTGGATTTTATGTTAGCTGCCTCGCCTGGATCTCCAACCAGCCCACTGTCTCTGAAGTGGGGAGTGGGGAGAAGCCAGGGCTGAGATCTCAAACCAGCCCACTGTC
>JAAGEH010002526.1:10939636-10956846 GCA_011751065.1 Lasiurus cinereus | reverse complement strand
GGGAGTGGGGAGAAGCCAGGGCTGAGATCTCAAACCAGCCCACTGTCTCTGAAGCTACAGAGGAAGGCGCTCCCGGAGCAGTGGGCTGGAGAACGTCAGGATGGCATGCCAGAAACTTGGCCTGCTTCCAGAACTAACACAGCTGAATGGGCACAACCCACACATAAGAGAGAGAGAGAGAAAGAGGGGAAGAAGGAAAGGCATGCATTGCATAAGCACAGCACATTGATATTTAACTTTGGGGGTTCATGTCAACATAGCCATGTGCTTCTCCACGGCATCATCAATAGTCTGGTGTAGCACCATAGTCGTGGACTCACGGTCTCTGAGAAATGGTTTTGAAAATGTTAATTCACAGCAGGTCCACTCAGAATAGCCAGCCGGCTCTGACCCAAACGGTTCAACAGCGGGGGAGCATAAACAAACCAACCGGGGCCTCCAGACAAGAAGCCGCCCCGCAGACACAGAAAGCACGAGCTGCTGACTCACGCGGATGGGAGAACCTCCGAGGCCGCGCGTGGAAGCAGCGGCATCTCGCAAGGGGCCAGGAGGGACCGCTGAAAGGGAGCCTAGCAACCTCTCTCAGGGGTGAAAGGTCCTGCACGTTAATGGGGTGCTGGCCACGCAGGTGAATGTATTTGTTAAAACACCCCAACGTGCATTTACTACACGTAGTCAGGGGAGACGGGCGGCCGAGGACCCAGCATTCTGATTCCGCCTTCGATGATTAAATCTTGTGCAATTAAACTCCCCTTTGGATCCAAATGATCATGCTGCCTTCCCTGGTTTAAGCAATTAAATATTGAGAAGCCCCATTTTTCACAGGCTATTCATTTCACCCTACTTCTACGGTTTCTACTCTCACTGCTACAGATATTCCAAAAAGTAAGTGAAGGGGGAAAGAAGGGATTAAAAAAATATCACCGTACGAAAACATAGTACCAATGATGACTTGAATGATTGGAGTCATTGAATAATATATTAAAAGTTATCTCCTGACTTAAAAGAGGAAGCAGAAAGTCTATAGCGATCCCAAGTAGATTAGTGTTTGCTTGGGACTTAGGGAAGTGGAAGGAAGAGGAGAGTGACAGGAAAAGACGTAGGGGTTCTATTCGAGGTGACGAGAATATTCCAAAATTGGCTGGCTGTGACTACACTAAAGAACTCTGAGTTCAGTACATATGCAATAGATGAATTCTGTGATATGTGAAATATAGCTCAATAATGCTGTCATTAAGGAAAAGTTTTTGTGCCTGACCAGGTGGTTCAGTGGGTTGAACATCATCCCGTGCACCCAAAGGTTGCCAGTTCAGTCCCTGGTCAAGGCACATGCCTGGGCTGTGGCTCGATCCTCAGTCAAGGCTTGTAAGAAGGCAACCAATCGATGTTTCTCTTATCAATGTTTCTCTCTCTCTCCCTCTCTCACTCCCTTTCTCTCTCTAAGCATATCCTCAGGTGAAGATTAAAAAAAGCCACTGAGACTTTGATTAGGATTGCAATGGGATCTATAGATCCATTTGGAGAAAACAGTATCTTTACAATACTGATTTTTCCAATACCAAACTTCAGAATGAAAATTCTGAAGTTCTGAATTTATTTGGGTCTTTTTTTAGTTTTTCTCAACATTTTTTCCTTAATATTTATGATGTTATATATATAGTATCTTTTAAAAAGAGAAAGCATTGAATTGTTCAATGTGGAGAAAGATGAACAGAGTATGAGATGAATATCAAATCATCAAAATTTCCAAATAAAAAATTCACCACATGTGGTCTAACCAATAATTTTTCCTGATCACACAAATATATAACACTTAAATTGCATTTAGTGACACACGTAATAAACCAGTCATGAAAAAGAACAAAATTACATAAACCTGCAAATATTCCGGAATGTTCCGTGATAGGTGAGCACCACAGTGAACAAATACTTCCTCATATTTGTGAGGTTCCTGAGCTTACCATGAAAACAGAGGCGGTGTTCAGTTTTAGTCCCTGTATTTATCCAACAAATGTATTTCTTAGAAGTGTGCTGTCACATCACAGAAATTTAACAATAGACAAGTGCACATCTAACGCCAGTGACATTTAAAGTGGTTAGACATGGCCGTCACACTGGTGCTACAGAGATCGTATAATCTTATCAACTCGAGGTAACTGAAATACTCTCTGACTACATTAATTCGCTCCCAGGACGCAGGTGCTGGAGTTTTTCCTAAAATTTAATTGAGATAGAAATCACATTTGGGCTTCAGGTTAACCTGAGTTCCTTAACGTTTCTGCGTCTCAGTTTTTCCTCTCCAAATGGAGGTTGGGTGAAAAACATGTCTGTAGTTCCTACTGGCTTTAAAATGTTTATTCTAGAAGAAGGAATCAGCACAATACCACCATTATACAGCCCTTCCAGCGAACACATAATGTGCTAACACGTATTGTACAGGAATACAAGCTAGAGGATCAGTAATTATTAGTTCACACAAAGGGTTCTCTGCTTTCACCCCACATCCAGCAAGCTGCCTAAACACAGTTTACAGGAAATTTTTCAAACACGTGGCTGATGTTCACTGCAAGGGCAAATTCCTCTGTTCCTCTATTGTAATCTTGTAACTTTATTAATAATCACAGGTATTCTGCACTGATATTAGGATGCAAACAGAGTATATATGAAACCACTTTAGAAGAAAGGCCAGTTCCAATTGTAAAATTTTTTAGACGTTTTGGAAAGTATCCAAATAAACATATGGCCTTAAATGGGACTTCTTTGTCTTTGCTGGAGTGATGTGAGAGGCAGGACTTGATCTAGAGATGCTCAGAAACTATGTAACCCAGAAATGATGTCCCCCAAGTTAACGACGATATGCTGAAGAAGAAGACTGTTGGACAGGAAAACGTTACCTGGTCGATGGTGGAATTTAGCTTGGTAAGCAAAAGGAATCCTCGGCCGTGGACGAGGTACTGTCCAAGGGCGGCCATGTGGGTCTCCTCCTCCTCCTCTTCCTCCTCCTCCTCATCCCGGGCCTCCACCTGCTGGACCACTGCATTGCAAAGCCGGTTGACATCGGTCAGAAATTCACGTGCCAAAGCGTTGCTGTCGGTGCTCATGACCAAGCTGTCAGATAGAGATCACAGAAAAGGAGATCAGAAACACAAAAATTTACATGTAAAACCAATGAGGTTTGACTGCTTGTTTTTATCTAAAGACTGACTTGAAATGACTCGGTCCTGTAAAATACTTCCAGACGTGGCCCTGACCTAGTCAGGTGCTCCTTAAGTATTCATGCCTGGCCCGAGCCGGTGTGGCTCAGTAGATAAAGCATCGGCCTGTGGACTGAAAAGTCCCCGATTCAATTCCGGTCAAAGGCACATGCCCAGGATGCAGGCCGATCCCCAGTAGGGGGCGTGCAGGAGGCAGCCAATCCATGATTCTCTCTCATCATGGATGTTTCTCTCTCTCTCTCTCCAACTCCCTTCCTTTCTGAAATCAATGAAAATACACTTTAAAAAACATTCATGCCTGGCAGAAATGAGTCCCGGGTGTGAAATGCCTGAGCGTAACCACGCGTGGGCAGGTGCCAACACTACCCAGGGCACTAACTCGTGAGTGTCGGCTGTGAAGGCAGATTCGGACTTTCTGAGACAGGTGCACAGGAATGTCTGAGGAGGTGATATCTGAGCCAAATGTGAAGGAAGGAAGGAAGGGGGCCAGGAGGGACCTGGGCAAAGAGCACCCCAGGATACTGAGATGAGAGAGTGTCCGATGCATCCGCTGCTGAGCCCGAGAGGAAAAGGCTCCGAGGGAGGAAAGCCACTCGGCCCTGCTTTCGGGGACTGAAGAGAGGTGGGGGAAGAGGAAAGAGAGGTGTCCCCTGGAACAGTCTCTCCCTACGCATGGAAGTCTCCTTCCCACCTGCCCTCAGAGCCCCTGGCCCCCCCAAACGGCGACAAGGTCTTTTAACCTGGGAGCGGAGCAGCCCTGCTGACAGGTAAGGCCCATGGCGCAGGAGGAGAGGGAAAAGCATCTCCCATTTGGCCGCTCCGTCTGACCATCGCTCAGACACCAAGGAAAGGCTGTCACACGGGCAACTGGGTGTAGCAGCTGGAGTTCCCAGGGAGAGGCTGGCACGGGTGACTCAACCTGGGAGTCATCACGTGCACAGGCATTTTACAGGGACCGGATGGGTGAGAGAGCCCGGAGCAGCGCTGTCCAATAGAGCTCTCCGCACTGCAGGCCTGTGGCTAGTGGTGACCTGAACGGTGGGCGCCCAGAGAGAGAAGAAAGAGGGCAGAGATGAGGTCCTCAGGCTGAGCCCCGTGTTTAGCATCCCTGGTTGAGAGTCACCTGGAAGGCACAGGCCCCCCAGAATGGCAACAGCCCTGACCGGTGTGGTTCAGTGGATAAGAGCATCGGCCTGCGGACTGAAGGGTCCCGGGTTCGATTCCGGTCAAGGGCATGTGCCTTGGTTGCGGGCACATCCCCAGTAGGGGGCGTGCAGGAGGCAGCTGATCAATGTTTCTCCCTCATCGATGTTTCTAACTCTCTATCCCTCTCCCTTCTTCTCTGTAAAAAAAATTAATAAAAAATATATATTTAAAAAAAAAAAAAGAATGGCAACAAAACGATGATAGCTTAAAGGAGACCCGGAATAGGAGAGGGTTTTGGCACCAAGCCTCGTCCCAAATAGCCCAGTCTCGCCCTAACAGCCGAACCCAGTCCCGAAGGGCGGAGCCTAGCCCCCGAGGGGTTTATTTTGTAAAAAGAAAGCTATTACGGAGTATTTGTAAGCTGAGATGTTACAGCATGTTTGTATGGCCTGAGAAATGAAAATAGCTGAAAACCTGGGACGAGAGAAGATCATTTCAGGAACGGTGAGTAAGCAAGATGAAAACGAGCCTGTGTCCAGAAGAACCGGATGGCCACTTAATGCAATAAGGGCAGCAGAGCCCGCGAGCGCAGATGCAGGAGATGAGTGTGACTGGCGGGGGGAAGGAGGGGGGCGGGGAAGGAGAGGGAGACCAAGATGGGGGTGTTTCTATTTCCTCTGTGAAATAAGCTGCAAGGCCATCATCAGGGGGAGGGGATGCTAGCTGACAGATAGTGGGAACAGGGTCAGAAACGGGGGGGGGGGGGGCTTCCCGGGGGCTGCTCTCAAACCCCAAAACTGAGTGCTGCTGCTCACTGACTGCCCGTCCTACAGTCCCCTTCCCCATCCGGTCCCCAAGAAGAAGGGACAGGCCGAAACCGGTTTGGCTCAGTGGATAGAGCGTTGGCCTGCGGACTGAAAGGTCCTGGGTTCGATTCTGGTCAATGGCATGTATCCTGGTTACAGGCACATCCCCGGTAGGAGGCAGCTGATCGATGTCTCTCTCATCGATGTTTCTAGCTCTCTATTCTTCTCCCTTCCTCTCTGTAAAAAAAATCAATAAAATATATTAAAAAAAAAGAAGAAGAAGAAGAGACAGCACAGATGATGTCAGACCTGATGAGAATCTAGGTCTCTTACAGCAGCAGCCCCTCCTAACCTGCCCGAGGGGCGTCCCTGTTAGAAGTGAGGACCGGGCCTCACAGGATGGCTTCATCTGGGCCTTTTACCAAACATTCAAGAAGAATGAACACCTGTCCTTCCCAAAAAACTCAGGAGGAGGAAGGCTCCCTCGCTCATTTTACAAGGCCACCATTTACCCTGACTCCAAAACCAGACGACGACATCACAGGGAGAGAAAATTACAGGCCAGCATCCCCGATGAACACGAGCTGCAGGCCGGCCGGCGTGGCTCAGTGGCTGAGCGTTGACCTAGTTAGTAACCAGGAGGTCACGGTTCCATCCTGGTCAAGGGCACATACCTGGGTGTCAGGCTCCATCCCAGGCCCTGGTTAGGGCATGTGGGGGAGACAACCAATCCATGTGACCTTCTCACAGTGATGTTTCTCTCTCTCTCTCTGGCTCTCCCCCTCCTTCCCACTCTAAAAAATCAATGGAGCCGAAACCGGTGTGGCTCAGTGGATAGAGCGTCGGCCTGCGGACTGCAAGTCCCAGGTTCGATTCCGGTCAAGGGCATGGACCTTAGTTGGTGGCACATCCCCAGTGGGGGGCGTGCAAGAGGCAGCTGACGGATGTTTCTCTCTCATTGACGTTTCTAACTCTCTGTCCCTCTCCCTTCCTCTCTGTGAAAAATCAATAAAATATATTTTTTTAAAAATCAATGGAAAAATATCCTCAGGTGAGGATTAACAAAAATTTTTTTTTAAATTTTAAACCAACAAACACAGATTAAAAAGAAAACTACAACCCTCTTCTCATTCCCTATCCTCCCTCTCCCCTGCTTTTCCTCTGCAGTCCTTCACACCATTTGGCGTAGCACACATTTTATTTGTTTATTATGAGACATCCCCAGAATGTGAACTCCATGAAGGGGGAGTATCTGTTTAGAAAACTGGGGCACACAGCAGGTGCTCAATAAATACTGAGTTTATCTATAATTGTACAGTTTGTAAATTGCTTTCATGTAAATTAAATTATAGCCCTCGTTGGCTGGGCTCAGTAGCGAGAGCATTCGCCTGCGGACTGAAGGGTCCCGGGTTTGATTCCAATCAGGGGCACCTGCCCAGGTTGTGGGCTTGATCCCCAGTAGGGGGCGTGGAGGAGGCAGCCAGCCATGATTCTCATCATTGATGTTTCTCTCTCTCTCCCTCTCCCTTCCTCTCAGAAATAAATATTTAAAAAGAAAATTAAATGATATATAACTCATCTTCTCCTTATGCTCCCTTTTGTCCAAATTCTCCCGTCTTTGTAGTGACAATATGAATGACGGCAAGAATGATCAAAAGAAGAAAAAAGTTGCCAGCTACGTGCCAAGCTCTATAAAAACAGACACTCCATCGTCACGAACTACACCTATAAAACGAACGCTCAGAGTCAGCCTCTTCATTAGCCTAAGGCAGTGGTTCTCAACCTTTCTAAGGCCGAGAACCTTTCATACAGCTCCTCATGTGGCACCCCCTGGTTAGGGCATGTGGGTGACCCCCAACCATACAATTATTTTCGTTGCTACTTCATCACTGTCATTTTGCTGCTGTTAATGAATCATCACGTAAATATCTGTGTTTTCCGATGGTCTCGGGCTCTACAGCAGCGGTTCTCAACCCACAGGCTCGCCTAAAACTATCCGCAAACACAGATATTTATTTACATGCCGACTCATAACAGTAGCAAAATTTCGGTGATGAAGTAGCAACGAAAACAACTGTTATGGTTGAGGGTCACCGCCACATGAGGAACTGAATGAAAGGGCGGCGGCATCAGGAAGGTGGCGAACCGCCGGGTGCCTGGGTGTGGACGTGTACAGTAACCGGGCAGGATAACCAAGCCTCGCCGGGAAGAAAAGCCCCCATCGGGGTGTCCTACCAACCTGGGACGGGCACCTGGGGAGATGCAAGCTGAATTCGGTCGCGAAGGAGACATCAGTCCAAAGTCAACGCCAGCGGGTTCCGCCCCCTCCACACTCTCTACCTGCTGCAAGCAAACCTCCATACCTACTGGGTGTGCACCGTCTGCAGGGCACACGGGGAAGGGCTTGTTTTGGGTTTTAACCCGGACAGGCTGGGGAGCGGATTTCAGAGAGCAAGGGGGAGAGAGAGAGAAAAAAATAAAATAAAATAGAGAGAGAGAAACATCAATGATGAGAGAGAATCATGGACCGGCCGCCTCCTGCACCCCCCACTCTGGGGCTGGAGCCCGCAGCCCGGGCACGTGCCCTGACCTGGAATGGAACCGTGACCTCCTAGCTCAGTGCTTCTCAACCTTCCTAAGGCCTCGACCCTTTAATGCAGCTCCTCATGGGGTGGTGGCCCCCCACCATACTTCCTAGGCCGCGACCCTTTAATGCAGCTCCTCATGGGGTGGTGGCCCCCCACCCATACTTCCTAAGGCCTCGACCCTTTAATGCAGCTCCTCATGGGGTGGTGGCCCCCCACCCATACTTCCTAAGGCCGCGACCCTTTAATGCAGCTCCTCATGGGGTGGTGGCCTCCCACCATACTTCCTAGGCCGCGACCCTTTAATGCAGCTCCTCATGGGGTGGTGGCCCCCCCACCATACTTCCTAAGGCCTCGACCCTTTAATGCAGCTCCTCATGGGGTGGTGGCCCCCCACCATACTTCCTAGGCCGAGACCCTTTAATGCAGTTCCTCATGGGGTGGTGGCCCCCCACCATACTTCCTAAGGCCTCGACCCCTTAATGCAGCTCCTCATGGGGTGGTGGCCCCCCCACCCATACTTCCTCACTGTCATTTTGCTACGGTTATGAATTACCATGCAAATACCTGTGTTTTCCGATGGTTGCTATGGTTATGAATTATCATGTAAATATCTGCATTTTCCGATGGTCTTAGGCGACCCCTGTGAAAGGGTCGCGACCCCCAGGTTGAGAACCACCGCTCTAGAGGTCAGGGGGTCGCGACCCCCAGGTTGAGAACCACCGCTCTAGAGTTCATAGGTCGATGCTCCACCCCTGACACCCCCCCCCACCCCCACCCCGCACCTCCCACCCCCTGCCCAGGGCCGGGCCCGTCTCATACCGTTTCACCCCACAGGTGGCAGGGAGGGGAAAGTAGCTGCACCCCAGCCGAGGATGCACCCCAATGCCCGGGTCGGTCAGACGGGGGGGCGTCTCCGCGGACCCTCTGGAAGCCACAGGCGGGAGCGCCCGGGGGAGAGGACCCGGGAGAGCGCAGGGGGCGGCGGGCAGCCGCGGCGCCAGGAGCGCTCGGCGAGGTGGAGGCGCGGGAAACTGTCCCCCCACCTTCCGCCCCGCGGGCACCCGGGCAGCCGAGGGTCCACCCAGTCCAGGGCGCAGCGAGCGGCGGACTGGACCTCCGACCCCGCGCCGGGCAGGAAAGTTGGTGCAGCCGCAGCGCGAGGCTGCAAAAGGCTGCGGGCGGCGCCCCGAACCCCCAGAGCGAGAAAGGAGGTGCCGCCGGGCCGCCGGGCCGCGCGACCCCAGACCCCGGCAGGCCGCGGCGGGGCGCAGCCCGCACCCAGCCTCCGCCTGGCGCTGCCGGCTCCCCGCGCCGCTTTACCTCCGCTCCGGCCCCGCCGCCGCCGCCGCCGCCGCGCGCCCCTCACACGGCGAAGTCCCACGTCCTCGCCGCCGCCGCCGCCGCCGCCGCCGCCGCCGCCGGCTCCCACCCCCGCCCCTCAGGTAACCCAGGAAACCGGGAACACCGCCCTCCCCCGCATCCGGGCCCGCCCGCCCGCGCCTGCGCACTGGCTCCGTCCGCGCCCGCCCCGCGCTGGTAGGGCGACTCCGCCGTCGCAGGCGTGACGCGTGGAGGCGGCGAACCAATGGGGAAGGGAGGGGGCGGGGCCGAGGCGCGGGGCGGGGCGGGGCGGAGCCGAGGGGCGGGGCGGGGCCGAGGGGAGGGGCGGGGCCGAGGGGAGGGGCGGGGCCGAGGGAGGTTGACACCCCCCCCCGCGCCCGCCCCCCTAAGCGAGTTGCATCAGAGCCGGGAAAGCGATAGGCAGGCTGCAGGGGGTTCCGAATATGGGGGAGTCCAAGAAACAGGGGAAGGGGTGATGTCTCTCTCTCTTTCTCTCTCTCTTTCTCCCTCTCCCTTCCTCTGTGAAATCAATAAACATTTAAAAAAAAACAAAAAACTAAGGGGTTCATGCAGCCGGAGCCGCTGTGACATTAGTGCAGCAAAGATGCATTTTTCAGCCCAGCCTCCTTGCAACCCGGTAGTTAGTGGACGGCGCGTGGTCAACGTTCCGTGCCTTAAAATAGCGGCGCCTGCAGAGGAGGGGGGGCCCTGGGCTGAGTACAAGCGTGTTTGGGCTGCTGCATCGCTGACAGTGGCTGCCCGGTCCAGCTCAAGGGGGACATGGGGCGGTTTTGGGGTGTTTTTTTTTTAGAGGACACTGTTCCTCACCCCCCTAGTCACTACTGGGACCAGCCTGGCGGCGGGTCCGAGGTCCTGGAGACAGAGCCAGATGGCTGAGGTCTGAGGGTCCAGGGTTCAAGTTCTACCTAGCCATACATCCGCTAAGTGCCTGGTCGACAAATGGAGAGCAATGGCTTTGGAATCGACCATCCCAGTCATTTGGAGATCCTCCCTCTGGGGCCTCCTCCAAAACCCCCCACGCTTAGCTGCTGAAAGCTCTCAGGATGCAGGGCCCAGAGCCTGGGCCACGCCCTTCCCCTCTCCCTCGTCCCCCAGTCCAGTTGTGTTACTTTGGTTCTTCTCTCTCCTCATCTCCAAGGGGGACCCCTGGTTTTGCCTCTGTAACTTGCTTCCCAAGCCCGTTCCTTCTGCAGCTCACTTCCACCTCTGTGACTTTCTAAATAAGCTTTCTCTTATTTTCGAAAGAAAGAAAATAGAAATAATTGACCTTGAAGCTGTCTACCAAATGCAACTTTTATTATTTATTTATTTATTTTTTTTAAAATATATTTTTATTGATTTTTTTACAGAGAGGAAGGGAGAGGGATAGAAAGTCAGAAACATCAATGAGAGAGAGACATCGATCAGCCGCCTCCTGCACACCCCACACTGGAGATGTGCCCGCAAGCAAGGTACATGCCCCCGACCGGAATCGAACCCGGGACCTTTCAGTCCACAGGCTAACGCTCTATCCACTGAGCCAAACCGGTCTCAACCCAAATGCAACTTTTAATAGCCCCAGCTCCTACCTGACACCGAAACAAGCCAAGTACTAATTGCCCAGTGATGTGGTTTGAAGGGGTTCGCCGGTGAAACCCCACGCCTCGACATGTCTCCCCCTGAACTCTGAAGTTCAGCCATTAATTAGCAGCTCATCATACCTTCCGGCACAGGTTGCCCACTTCCTCGGGCAATCTTTAAAAATGCAAATATGTGCCGAGACCGGTTTGGCTCAGTGGATAGAGCGTTGACCTGAGGACTGAAAGGTCCCAGGTTCGATTCCGGTCAAGGGCATGTACCTCAGTTTCAGGCATATCTCCAGTACGGGGCATGCAGGAGGCAGCTGATCAATGTCTCTCTCTCATCAATGTTTCTAACTCTCTCTTCCTCTCCCTTCCTCTCTGTAAAAAATCAATAAAATATATTTTTTAAAAATGCAAATGTGTGGTCCTGGAGAGTGTGGCTCGGTGGGTTGGAGCATCACCCCACACACCAAAAGGTTTTGGGTTCCATTCCTGGTCTGGGAATATACCTATGATTCAGGTTTGAACCCTGGTGGGGGCCCATCAGGGTGTGTGTGTGTGTGTGTGTGTGTGTGTGTGTGTATTGGGGGGCCCCTTCCTCTCAAATCAATCAACACATTTTTAAAATGCAAATACTCCAGGGATGGGCAACCTCCTAAAGGGGCGCAGAAAATGCCACCCCCAAAATGTGCCCATGTGGCGTGTGGCTTATTTTGAGCTGAAGGCAATGAAGACCCAGCCTATGTAGGGAAAACTTGGACCTCCCCTTTAAGCGCCTGAAAGATTTTCTCGGGACGCCTACACCAGGAAGAGCGCCCTCACCACAGATAAGTGTTTTATCTGAAAGACGCCCCTGCCTGGCCGGGCAAACCTCTGGTGTCCCTGTATCTGCTCTCCTTGTCTCCCTATCCGTTGGCCTGCTCCCCCTTTGAAGTCCCGGGCCCCTAATCCATTCCTAGCTCAGTGAATTGGCTGACTGCCTTTGGGACTCATATTTTGGTAAGATTCCAAATGCATCTGAAATTAAATCTGTTTTTTTCTCCTGTTCATCTGTCTTATGTCAATTTATATACTGTATTTTCTGGCATATAAGACAACTTTTTAAAACTCAGAAAAATCTCAAAAGGCGGGGTCGTCTTATACTCCAGGTGTCGTCTTATTATAGGGTGAGTATATCCCAAACTCTATATTTTAACTGGAAAAGTTGGGGGTCGTCTTATAGGCCCAGTCATCTTATAGGCTGGAAAATATAGTATATATAATTTATTTCAGAGTGGGAGGGAGAGGGAGAGAGGGAGAGAAACATCAATGATGAGAGAATCATCGATGGGCTGCCTCCTGCATGCCCCACTCTTGGGCTTGAGCCCACAACCAAAGCATATGCCCAGACTGGGAATCGAACCGTGACCTGCTGGTTCATAGGTTGACACTTAACCACTGGGCTATGCCAGTCTTGCAGTCTTAGGTCAATTTAAATAGGAAACCAGCCAAAGAAAAGAAAGAAAAAAATGTCCTCCCCACCCCCTTCTTCCCCCCACTGGGATACGAAATCCCTAACAAGTTAGTGAAAAAGACACATCAGGGAAATTGTCACTTGAAATTAAATCTATTTAATAACAAATATACTTGACTCTCCAACAACTTGGGGTGAGGGATCTCAACCCCCCTTCCTCCATAATCAAAACCTCTTATATAACTTTTGACTCCCCCAAAACTTAACTACTGTATAGTCTTCCCTTGGTATCTGGAGAGAACTGGTTCCAGGATTGCCCCCCATCGACAGAAGAATTCATGGATGCTCAAGTCTCTAATATAAAATGGTGTCGTACAATCTACCATTGGCTCTCTACCTCCTCGGATTTCCAACAACGGAGGGAAAATACTATTTTCCATCTTCTGTTGGTTGAATTCTCGGACGCAAAACCTGACCATAGGAAAGGCTAACGGTCTATATATTGAAAAAATAAAATAAAGTGCATAGAGAAGTGGACCCACACAGTTCAAACCCTGTTGTTCAAGGATCAGCTGTTTATCATGTGCACCTATCATGTGCTAGGTACTGAGTGCCTGTGAACTCAAAGAGGAAGGAAAGTCAAACTTGACCCATTTTTACAGTTTTACCAAGAACGAAACCTACTCTTACTTACACATCAAATTTCAACCACTACTAGTAAACTCATCACCCCCCATTTTTTTTTAACAGACTAAAGAACTCAGAAAAACGTTAAGTTTCTGTTTCTCTTGCAAGGAAGACCAGAGGTGATCATGAAGAGATGAGACTGAAATAGACTTTATGTGACAGTGGTTCACAATTGGCCCTCAGTATTACCTATTTGTTAAAGGCACAGAGTCATGTTATGTGACTCTTCTCTGATTGTCTGAGTTATAAAGTATTTTAACCAAGCGAACACAGTACTGACTTTGTTCAAGAATATCTTACAACAGAGACATGAAGTATGCATATTAGTGTTGGAGTGCTTTACTTTATTCGAAAGCCTGTGCATCTTTTAAACGTTGCTTTTTAAAATAGGTACCTTGCAACTTCAGTGAAGAGCACAATTCATAATTCATGCCTCCATTAAGTGGTTTAGCAACATCTACTCTTTATTGCCAAATGTATCAGGGTAGGTTTTAATAAGATCCTTTAACGTAATTTTCTCTGCTAAGTAGCTGATAGCATTTTAAATCCCCCAAAGTATGTGTACTTTGCTTTAAAAACCCATGTCCTGCCCCTAGTTGGTTTGGCTCTGTGAACAGAGAACTTCGGCCTAACGGACCAAAGAGTCCTGATTCAATTCCGGTCAAGGGCACGTACCTTGGTGGCAGGGAGCTCCCGGGCCCAAGGACAAATTTGACTTTCCTTCCTCTTTGAGTTCCTGGAAATTTAGTACTTAGCACATAGTAGGTGCTCACATAGTAGGTCTCTCTCACATCGATGGTTCTGTCTTTCCCTCTCTCTCCCACTCTCTCTAAAAGATCAATGGAAAAATATCCTTGGGTGAGGATTAACCAACAAAAAACAACAAAAAAACCCATGTCATTGCATTAAAAAATTTGTAACCATCATATTTTATGAGATGATCTTTTCAACAGCTAAAAAGTGTTAGAGGAACCTAAATGTCCCTTCTTTGCTGGGGAAACCATGCGGAGTGTGTCTCCTGTCCTACTTTAAGTGGGAAAGACTGTACTTGTGGGAAACTGTCATTAATTCTTATAAAAGCTCCTTCTTCTTTTTTTTTTTTTTACCTTTTAAATTCAAGATTGTTTTTCTGCCCAGAATAGAAAAGAGATGATGCAGCAATAAATTCAAGTGTTAAGACAAGTATACAATACGGAAAATGAAAGTGTTGTGTGGTCTCAATCCAGAAATAATCACAAGTGATACATGCCCACCGATGTTTGCAAGCAGATAAACATATTTTAAATGTGTTTTTTAAAATATATATATATATTTTTTTTATTGATTTCAGAGAGAAAAAGAGAGAGAGAGATAGAAACATCAATGATGAGAGAGAATCATGGACCGGTGGCCTCCTGCACACCCCACACTGGGGATCAAGCCTGCAACCTGGGCATGTGCCCTGACTGGGAATCAAACCGTGATCTCCTGGTTCAGAGGTGGGCACTCAACCACTGAGCTACTCCGGCCGGGGTCCCACTGTCATCTATACTAACAAAAGTCTTGGGGGTGATCAGGCCACCAGGAGAGAGCAGTTGGGGGCAATCAGGCTGGCAGAGGAGCACTTAGGTATCAATCATGCCAGAAAGAGAGCAAGTTAGGGGGGCAATCAGGCACGCAGGTGAGCCAGCGGTCCCGGATTATGAGAGGGATGTCCACCTGCAGGTTTAGGCCCGATCCCTGTGGGGTCCCAGATTGGAGAGGGTGTAGGTTAGGCTGAGGGACACCCTCCCCCATGCACGAATTTCCTGCACCCGGCCTCTAGTGTTTTTTTTTTTAATTTTCACAATTTTTTAAAAATATATTTTATTGATTTTTCACAGAGAAGAAGGGAGAGGGATAGAAAGTTAGAAACATTGATGAGAGAGAGAGACATTGATCAGCCGCCTCTTGCACGCCCCCTACTGGGGATGTGCCCGCAACCAATGTACATGCCCTTGACCGGAATCCAACCTGGGACCTTTCAGTCTGCAGGCCCACGCTCTATCCACAGAGCCACACTGGTTTCTCTAGTGTTTTAAATAAGTCCCATCAGCTGCTTGCCTGCCACTCCTCAAGGTCCCTCAAATTGCACTTCTCACTCAAAGACACTTTTTATCCAAGTGGGAATGATCCAGTGCTCCATCCCCCCTGAGCCCATCTGTACCCACTTATTCAGCCAGTCCTTGTAATTAGGCCACGCCTCAGACCAACAATCCCGGTTCCCTGGCATCCAAGCATCTGAGCTGGAATCTCTCCAGTGGGGGACCTGGGCTCACCCTCTCCTTCCTTCCTGAGCAAACCGTCAGCAGGAGCCAGCTCCCGAGGGTTCAGGGCTGCCAGGAGCCCACCTGCTGACCCCCTTTCTTTCAGCGGTTTCAGCCGGGCACCCCGCCTGCCCACCCAAGCTGCCACGCTCTCTGCTGGCACGGAAAAGCCTCAGAACCACGTGGACCTGCCTACACGGGCGTTACCTTCATCAGCAGAGCAAGGAGCTCCTCTCTCCGGTGGTCACTCTCTAGGGATGCTCACTGCGAGGCCGGAGACTCTGTTCCCTGCAGAGAAACGGGTATCCGCACCCCTGGGCCGCTGGTCTGCGGTTTGATTCTGGCTTCCGTTCCGCTGAGTTCGGACAGGGTCCCCGTCCTGGCGTTAGCGGGCATGCACAGCTGGGGCGCCCAGCCGGACCCCCATCAGACGGGCAAGGCAGATCCCCGCCACTCCCCCATGTCCCGGGAGGAAGAGGCAGGAGCAGATGGCGAAGGCAGTAGCTTCGTGCACCACCAGGGCCTCAGGGCACACCCCCCCTCCCTCCCTGGAAGGATGGATGAGCTACCCAGAGAGGGGATGCATCCAGCGCTCTGCCCCCCGCAGCGGCTCTCATCAAAGCCAAATCCTCATGGAAATGGCTCCTCCGAAGCCCAAGCTGCCTCTCTCATTCAGGGACGGGGCTCGGAAATTTCTGTGGCCTTCTCTGCCCCCTCCGGCTCCTTGGCGGGCGGCCACGCTTGGGTCACATGGGGAGTTTGGCAAAGCCACTCGGATCCCTTTGCCCCGGAGCTGCAGTCGGGGTTTCCAGTCAGTGATTTTGAGGTGCCTCCTCTGAGTCATGGTGCCCTGATTCTCCCGCAGAGGGGGAGGGCTAGTTGGTCGCCCTGAGGATCAGCGGCGCTATTTTTTTTACATATATTTATTGATTTTTTTACAGAGAAGAAGGGAGAGGGATAGTTAGAAATATCCATGAGAGAGAAACATCCATCAGCTGCCTCCTGCACGCCCCCACTGGAGATGTGCCCGCCACCAAGGTCCATGCCCTTGACCAGAATCGAACCTGGGACCTTTCAGTCCGCAGGCTGATGCTCTATCCACTGAGCCAAACCGGTCAGGGCTATTTTTAAAGAAAAATATATTATTCGTTTCAGAGAGGAAGGGAGAGGGAGGGTGAGATAGAGACATCCACAATGAGAGAGAATCATGGATCGACTGCCTCCTGCACACCCCCTACTGGGGATTGACCCGGAAACCTGGGCCTGTACCCTGATCGGGAATCAAACCGTGACCTCCTGGTTCATAGGTTAACGCTTGACCCCGGAGCCACGCCCCCCAGGCTATCATCCGTGTTCTTGGTTTGGGAATCCCAGAGTCGGTGGGGGACACAGAACTGAACTCAGCATCCTGAGCTTGGCCTCTGCCTCTGACCATCTGGTGCGAACGTTTGCCAAACCCCTCGCTTTGGGCCCTCCCTCGGGGCTGGCCTCTGCCTCTTTCCTTTTCTTTATGCGCTTGTTCTGGTGAACCATTTGCTTAAACACTATGGTCAGCTTTTGTTTTTTAAAAATATTTAGGTTGATTTCAGAGAGGAAGGGAGAGGGAGAGAGAGAGAAACATCCATGAGGAGAGAGAATCATGGATCGGCTGCCTCCTGCATGCCCCCCACTGGGGATGGAACCCACAACCCGGGCCTGTGCCCCTGACCGGGAATGGAACCTCCTGGTTCATAGACCGACAGTCAACCCCTGAGCCAGGCTGGCCAGGCTAGAGCAGATTCTAATTGCTAATCTGTCTGACCTCCTCCTCCTCCTCCTCTACCTTCATCTCTTCTCCTTCTCCTCCTCCTTCTCTTTCTCCTCCTCATCCTCCTCTTCTTCCTCCTCCTCCTTCATCTATCCTCCTCCCTTCCTGCTCCTCCTCCTCCTCTTTCTCCTTCTCCCCCTCCCCCTCCTCCTCTTTTTCCTCCCCCCTCCTCCTCCTCCTCCTCCTCCTCTTTCTCCTTCTCCCCCTCCCCCTCCTCCTCTTTTTCCTCCCCCCTCCTCCTCCTCCTCCTCCTCCTCTTTCTCCTTCTCCCCCTCCCCCTCCTCCTCTTTTTCCTCCCC
>JAAGEH010002526.1:10912171-10939536 GCA_011751065.1 Lasiurus cinereus | reverse complement strand
CCTCCTCCTCCTTCTCCTCCTCCTCCTCTTTCTTCCTCTCCCCCCCTCCTCCTCCTTCTCCTCCTCCTCCTCCTCCTGAGTCCACCTGCCGGCCTCTGCCTGCCTCCCCAGCCAGTGCTCTGGCCTTGCTCTCCCCCCACCTCCGGAGCCCGTGTGGGCAGAGCTCCAGGTCTGGCCTGGACGCTCCTCCTCCCGCCTTCCTGTCTTTGCCCACTGGAGCGTCAAAACCACATCTGAGGGGCCCTTCCCTGCCCTGCCTTTATCTCCTCTCCCAGCATCCGGCTGAGTCCCCTCCCCTGCATACCACGAGGGATGGCATGGGTCTCTGCTTCCTTTGGTATCTTCTGTCTTCCTGCCTCCCAGGTGCCTTTGGGGTTCCTTACTCTGTCCCCAGAACCTCCTCCTTAGTAGATGCCCCACAAAAACGGGTTGAATAAGTGAATAACCACTTATTGCACTTTTCCTCTGGTTTGGTGGCTTGGGGGCTGTCTGATTTTTGTGGCCTGTCCCTCTGGGCAATTCCCCTCTTCCTCCTTCTCTTCTCCTCCTCCTCCTCCTTTTCTTCTTTTAAAAAATGCATTTTTAGCCCTAACCAGTTTGGCTCAGTGGATAGAGCATCGGCCTGCAGACTCAAGGGTCCCAGGTTTGATGTGCCTTGGTTATGGACACATCCCCAGTAGGAGGTGTGCAGGAGGCAGCTGATTGATGTTTCTAACTCTCTCTCTCTCTCTCTCTTCCGCTCAGTATAAAATCAATAAAATATTTTTTAAAAATACATTTTTATTGATTTCAGAGAAGGAAGAGGTAGTGAGAGGTAGAAACATCCATGATGAGAGAGAATCATCCATCTGCTGCCTCCTGCACGCCCCACACTGGGGATGGAGCCTGCAACCCAGGCCTGTGCCCTGACCGGGAATGGAACGGTGACCTCCTGGTCCCTAGGCCGACGCTCAACCCCTGAGCCACACCAGCCGGGCTTATGTTTTGGATAGCGCCGTGAAAAGAGGGCAGATTGCAGTGAAGAGACCCAGGCTCAGTGGTTCTGAGACTCAGGCAAACCCTGCCACATGCCTGGGGCTCATTTTGCTCATCGGCAGGACAGGGCTGGAGTGAATGGTCCTGATGTACCTCTAGGGGTGACATCTTAGTTCCTCGGGACGACCAGTAGGTCCCGTCCCTCCTCTCAGCACAGGCTCTGTGAAGCCACGAAGCCCCTGCTGCGAGTCTGGTCTTAGCCACTCGGAGGCCGGTTCATTTATTATTTAATCGCGGAAAAGAACCCTCTCCTCTTCCAGGCTGAGCGGGGAGCATCTTAAATTCCCCGAGTTTCAGACACTCTGCTGGGAGAGCTGGAAAACTAATTAGCAATGGGCAACCTGGAAGAGAACAATAATCTTGGCTTGTCAATTCTGTTACTGTGCCTAAAGTATTATTATTATTTTAACTATGTTTTCATTTGTTTCAGAGAGGAAGGGAGAGGGGAAGAGAGAAATACAGTGGTACCTTGAGATACGAGTGCCCTAACATACGAGATCTTTGAGATACGAGCCGTCGAGAGAGCGATTTTTGCTTTGAAATACGAGCAACATTTGAGATAGGAGTCATCACGCGGATCGGCCGGCTGCACACGACCCACCCGTTTACCGCGACTCGAGCGTCTCATAGTTTCCCACGCCTCAAGGTTACGGAACGAATTAAACTCGTATCTCGAGGTACCACTGTAACCATGGTGAGAGAGCATCATTGATTGGCTGCCTCCTGCATGCACCGTCCGCCCCCCCCACACACACACTGGGGCATGGAGCCTGCAACCTGGGCATGTGCCCTAACTGAGAATCGAACCCCGACCTCCTGGTTCCTAGGTCAGTGCGCAGCCACTGAGCCACACCAGCCGGGCGGTGAAATATCATTTGAATGGTTCCAGCTGAACAATAACTCCTGCTACTCAGTGCCAGGGCCTGAAAGAGGAGCCGGAAATAGGATCTCGATCTTCGGTGAATGAACTCAGGAACCTCGGCGCACGAGAGTCGAGGCTGTTTCCGATGACGTGTTCACCCCAAATGCCAGTGTGTCCGCCTGAGGCGGTGGCAATGCTCGTGTGATACCCGGGGGGCCTCAGGCGACCGTGATGATCGAACAGAACATGTCACAGCTTTGCAGCTCTGATGCACTGGGACCGCAGCACCAATACCCCCTCTGCTTTCTGCCCTGCAGATGCCAGGAACACTCAGAACACATACTGATTACTGCCCGGCCGGTGTGGCTCGGTGGTTGAGCGTTGACCTATGAACCAAGAGGTCAGGGTTCAATTCCCGGTCAGGGCACAGGCCTGGGTTGCAGCCCCCTCCGCAGTGGGGACCTGCAAGAGGCAGCCCATCCATGTCTCTCTCTCATCATTGATGTTTCTGTCTCTCTCTCCCTCTCCCTTCCGCTCTGCAGTCAATAAAAATGTACACTGAGCAACCAGATGAGGATGGTCTCTGAACGCAGAATCATCTGGCCACTCAGAGTACTTCTCCCGAGTCCCTCATTGATTTGATATCAAAGATGCTATAAACTGTGCACCTGACCAGTGTTCCCCGTGTCCCTGGGTGATAGAAAGCTCAGAGAAAATAGGTGGTTGATCTCCAGCAAAAGGCTAGAATATGTTTGATACCCATGTGAGATACAGATACACTGAGTGGCCGGATTGTTATGCGCTCAGAGATCATCATCATCTGGCCACTCAGTGTATTTTTAAAAAATAAAATAAAGTAGCCGAAACCAGTTTGGCTCAGCGGATAGAGCGTCGGCCTGAGGACTGAAGGGTCCCGGGTTTGATTCCGGTCAAGGGCACGTACCTTGGTGGCAGGCACATCCCCAGTAGGGGGCATGCAGGAGGCAGCTGATGGATGTCTCTCTCTCATCGATGTTTCTAACTCTCATCCCTCTCCCTTCCTCTCTGTAAAAAAAAAATCAATAAAATATTTAAAAATAAATAAGTAAAAAATAAAATAAGATGGGGGCAGGCTATAATGGGCCCCACAGGGCTGCAGCAGGCCGACACCTAACCACCGAACCACGCCAGCCAGGGCGCTCCTGTGCTCCTGGGCCAGCACCCGTGCCACCCGGGGCAGGTGCCCCTCCGGGGAGCACTCGGGCCGGTGACTCAGGCTCTGATGTGGCGGCTCAGGAGCCGCGTCTTGGCTGAGGGCCCGGCGCACAGGAAATTAGTCAGGGGGTTGGAGAGGCGCCAGGGAGAGAGACCCAGCGGCTCAAGCAGGCCTGGCTGGGAAGCCTCCTCTCTGCAAACGAAAGCAGGGCCGCCCTGATTCAGAAGCACGAGGGGCCGCACCCCGTGATGGAGGCGGCAGGCCCAGCCCCGGAGGCCAGCCATGGCGGTGCCTCTCTCACATGGATGTTTCCAGAATCCGCAGTGAGAGCGCACAGGCCATTCCAGGCGGATTCGCCTTTCCCCGGGGGACAGTGGCTCAGGGCTCCAGGATCCTGGCAATGCTGCATGTTTTTATTTTTATTTTTGAGTGACTGCTATTCCATTTTCCTTTCCTTTTATTTTATTTTAAAATATATTTTATTGATTTTTTTTTATAGGGAGAAAGGGAGAGAGATAGAAAGTCAGAAATATCAATGAGAGAAAGACATCCATCAGCCGCCTCCTGCACGCCCCCTACTGGCGATGCGCCCGCAACCAATGTACATGCCCTTGACCGGAGTCGAACCTGGGACCCTTCAGTCCGCAGGCCGACGCTCTATCCACTGAGCCAAACCGGCTTCGGCTTTCCTTTCATTTTAAATGCAATGCGCATGCTCACATACAAATGGAAATTTGTATTGAATTTCCATCATTTGAGGAAAAGTCTGTGCTTTAAATGAAAATTTTAAAGCACTTCCTGCATGCCCCCCACTAGGGATGTGCCCGCCACCAAGATACGTGTCCTTGACCAGAATCGAACCTGGGACCTTTCAGTCCCCAGGCCGATGCTCTCTCCACTGAGCCACACCGGTTTCGGCCAGAGCATGACATTTCTCACCGTTCTAGCCGCTCCCCCCACTCTAGCTATCCCTGCCCCTCTCAGAAGCGCTGTTGGTGTGAGGGCAGGATCTTCCGGACACCAGTGGAGGTGCCCAGCCCGGCAGATGCCCAGGAAAGCACTCCGAAGCGGAGAGACTTCCGTTTGATCAGCGACCAACCCCCCCTGGCATCCTCCCCCGGGTGTAACAAGATCCGGACACAGAGCTGGAGCCAAGTCCCTCGGGGCCCATGTCTGACAACCCCATTACAGGGACGCGAGGATCAGATTCTGCAGCCCGGCCGCCCGAGACTCCATTCTGCTGTCAGTCAACCGCAGAGCCAGCACGGCCCGACGGGTCCGGCCGACCGGCAGGCGGGGAAGGACGGGGCTCGCTGCCTGCGTGACGTTTCTGAGGTTCCCTGCGTGTCCTGGGCCGGGGATCCCAGGCCCCCTGCCCGTGTGATGGGTCTGTTTTCCTCGGATCACGGACAGCAGCCCTGACAGGCGAGAGGAGAGATACCCTGGGGAATGGGGTTCTCCCTCGGACGCCGGTAACACGCCTGCCTGAGAGCAGATCGTGGGGAACAGGCCTGCTTCAGTGGAACCCACCCTGGCCGGTGTGGCTCAGTGGATAGCATGTCGCCCTGCAGACTGAAGGGTCCCAGGTTCGATTCCGGTCAAGGGCCTGCACCTTGGTTGCAGGCTCCTCCCCAAGGCAGGTGCAGGAGGCAACCCATCGACGTGTCTCTCTGACATCGATGTTTCTGTCTGCCTCTCCCTCTCCCTTCCTCTCTCTCTAAAAATCAGTGGGAAAATGTCCTTGCGGGAGGTTTCACAACAACAACAAAAAGTTAAGCTCAGGAGTCTGAGCAAGCAATGTATTCCTTCTCCTGGAGAGAAAAATTACCTGAAGTATTAAGGTCAGTAGGTCTAGTTCAGAGGTCTTTTAGCGATCTGTCTGTACACATGTGTCTATGTGTGTATGTGTGTACATACATATACCTGCTGGCTGTAGAGACCTTCCTGAGAGGTACTCCTGTGGGGGTGTTTATTGATGCGAGATATACCAGGACCTCATTTATTTATTCATTCATTCATTCATTTAAAAATATATTTTTGGCCCTAGCCAGCTTGGCCCAGTGGATAGAGCATCAGCCTGCGGACTGAAAGTCCTAGGTTCGATTCCGGCCAAGAGCACATGCCTGGATTGTGGGCTCCATCCCCAGTGGAGGGCGTGCAAGAGGCGGCCAATCAATATTCTCTCTCATCATTGATGTTTCTCTCTCTCTCCTTCTCCTTTCCTCTCTGAAATCAATAAAGAAATATATTTAAAATAAATAAATACATAAATAAATAAAATATATTTCTGGTTGATTTCAGAGAACACGGGAGAGAGAGAAACATCAATGATGAGAGAGAATCATCCATCCGCTGCCTCCTGCGCACCCCACACTGGGACTCGAGCCCCCAACCTGGGCATGTGCCCTGACCTCCTGGTTCAGAGGTCGATCCGACAAGCCCTTGTGGGGTGCTTGCAGAGGGCAAACCTCTGTCCTGAGAGCTGGGAAGGGGTGCCTGGGTAGAACCCGCCCCCGGGGGAGGGTGTGGTGGGCGGCGTGTTTAGAAACCGCTGGGAACGCGCTGGAGAGGAACCAGCTATTCCTCGCCCGGCAGTATCGCCCCACGACGCACCCCCACATCATGTGCCTCCTGCGTGACCCACTCCGAGGTTATCACTTATATAACACGTCCGCCCGAGCGATCACCGGAGCCGGTCACGGGGCGCAGATCAGACAGGCCGCAGCGAGAGGCCGTCTCCAGACGCTGCCTGATTCCCAAGGTGGGGGGAGGGGGGGGAGACATGGCCTGGGGTTCTCAACCTTCCTAAGGCCACGACCCTTGCATACAGTTCCTCATGTGGTGGTGACCCCCAACCATGACATTTTGCTACTGTGATGCATCGTGATGTCAATATCTGCATTTTCCGATGGTCTTAGGCGACCCCTGTGAAAGGGTCGTTCAACCCTCCAAAGTGGTCGCGACCCACAGGTTGAGAACCGCTGCCTTAGACAGATGTGGACACCTGACCCGGCCGGTGTGGCTCTGTGATCGGGCACCCGCCCTGACCAGGAATCGGACCTCGAGCTCCTGGTTCCGAGGTGGAGGCTCCACCGCTGAGCCCTGCTGGCCGGGCCCCAGGCCTGGGTGCTCCCCGAGAACAGCCGGCAGTTGCGATTGCGTCAGGGAGCCTTGCTCAGCTCCGGCGGAGAAGCCGGTGGGGTAACGTCCATCCCAGTGGACAACGCCTCTCCGAGGCCACGGCCACTGTTGCCACATCCCGCCAGCCCACAAACAGCCCGCGCTGCGGAAGAACCAGTCAACCAGCCAGAAAGTCTTGCAATGTCTTTGGGGGAGAAAAAAATGGGGCCTCTGACCCCAACGGGTTCAGTGGGTGAGCATCTGCCTAGGAACCAGGAGGTCAGGGTTCGATTCCCGGTCAGGGCACAGGCCCAGGTGGCAGGTTCCATCCCCAGTAGGGGGCGTGCAGGAGGCGGCCAATCTATGATTCTCTCTCAGCATGGATGAGAACAGATCAGGGGGAAAAGGCCTTCTTCATAGCCTTACTTTTTTAAAAAATATATTTTATTGATTTTTCACAGAGAGGAAGGGAGAGGGATGGAAAGTCAGAAATATCCATGAGAGAGAGACATCGATCAGCTGTCTCCTGCACGCCCCTCACTGGGGATCAAGCCTGCAACCTGGGTTCTCTCTTCCTCTCTCTCTTCCTCTCCTTTTTTTCTCTGACATCAATAAAAATATATATTTTAAAAAGAGGTCATTTCAGGGCAGTGTAAGTGCCCACTGAGGGAAGGGTGGGGGAGTCGGGGTGGCTGTAGGTGGGGGGGGGGGGAGCGGGTGATGGCAGAGGAAGGAGAGTCTCAGTGAGGGTCTCCCCTATTCTGTGGCCTCCAGGGGCCCCCACAGCAGCACCGGGGGGTGGCCCACATCCCCCAGAGCCTTTGCAGGTGAACCCTGGGGGCATCCCCTCCCCAAGGGGCAAGGGGAAGCAGCCCTGCCCCCACCCCACTCTCGGGAGCACAGCCACAGCTTCCTCTGCGGCACTTTCACTTGGTGCCCGGGTCCCCAAACAGGAAGTGTTGCAGAGCCCCCTGGGTGGTGCCACTGGGGACCTGCGGGCCCAGGAACAGGACCCAGTGTCTCCCCTCCTCTGCCGCCCCACCCCTGCCAGCCTAGCAGAGGACCCGGGGTGCGGCCAGGGCAGGCCTGTCCCTTCAGTGTGTGCACCTGCCTGCCCAGCCCGCCCCCCGCCAGGTGCCAGCGTGTGCAGGGACCCTGGAAAGTGTTCCACAGTCACACAGCTGTGACCGGGAGGCAAGGGAATTGCCATCTGTAACGGCAATGGGGGGGGGGGGTGTCTTTCCCCATCTCCCTCTCAACCTGAAAAAAAAAATTATTATTTTTTTTATTGAAAGGAGAAGAATAGAGAGTTAGAACCATCGGATGAGAGAGAAACATTGATTAGCTGCCTCCTACACCCCCCGCACCCCCCACGGGGGATGTGCCTGCAACCAAGGTACATGCCCTTGATCAGATTCGAACCTGGGACCCTTCAGTCCACAGGCCGACGCTCTATCCACTGAGCCATACCAGTTAGGGCTCAATCTGAAATTATTATTATTATTTTTTTAAATTGCCGAGACCGGTTTGGCTCAGTGGATGGAGCGTCGGCTTGCGGACTGAAAGGTCTCAGGTTCGATTCCGGTTGGGGGCATGGACCTTAGTTGCGGGCACATCTCCACTGTGGAGTGTGCAGGAGGCGTCTGATCGATGTCTCTCTCTCATCGATGTTTCTGACTTTCTATTTCTCTCCCTTCCTCTCTGTAAAAAATCAATAAAATATATTTAAAAAATATATATATTTCATTAATTTTTTACAGAGAGGAAGGGAGAGGGATAGAGAGAAACATGGATGAGAGAGAAACGTCGATCAGCTGCCTCCTGCAAGCCCCCCACTAGGGATGTGCCCGCAACCAAGGTCCATGCCCTTGACCAGAATGGAACCTGGGACCCTTCAGTCCACAGGC
Source organism: Lasiurus cinereus (assembly GCA_011751065.1). Taxonomy (NCBI): domain Eukaryota; kingdom Metazoa; phylum Chordata; class Mammalia; order Chiroptera; family Vespertilionidae; genus Lasiurus; species Lasiurus cinereus. The sequence continues at coordinate 10,931,417 of JAAGEH010002526.1, read as the reverse complement.
CAATGCTCTGTCTACTGAGCCATACCAGTTAGGGCTCAACCTGAAATTTAAAAAATATATATAATTTTATTGATTTCAGAGAGGAAGGGAGAAGGCGGGAGAGAGAAACATCCATGCTGAGAGAGGACTGACCGGCTGCCTCCTGCACGCCCAGCACTGCCTGGCTCACAGGGCAGCTCTGAGTCCTGACCCCACACCATGAAGTGCGGGCTCCCGGTTGGGGGTCCCCTCCCGCCCTCCGCACCCTTTGCAGAGAATGTTGGTTTCCCTCTGAAACCTACGTTTTTTAATCCCAAGAAACCTCAGACTGGCAAGAACAGAGACGGACCCTGTGTGTTAGTGAACACGTCTCGTGTGGACGGGTTTCTCGGGGCCGTCGTCACCGACCCCATAGACTGAGAAGCTTAAAGAGAACCAGAGGGCCGAAACCGGTGTGGCTCAGTGGATAGAGCGTCGGTCTGCGGACTGAAAGGTCCCGGGTTCGATTCCAGTCAAGGGCATGGACCTTGGGGGCGGGCACATCCCCAGTAGGAGGTGTGCAAGAGGCAGCTGATGGATGTTTCTGTCTCATCGATGTTTCTAACTCTCTATCCCTCTCCCTTTCTCTCTGTAAAAAAATCAATAAAATATATTAAAGCAGGAAAATAAAGCACTTCCAACATTTAAAACAAACAAACAAACTCGGGACGTTACTCTGATGCGGGCTGACATTCCGGTTGAAAGGCTGGGCCGCAGGCAGCGGTTTGTCAAGGGCTCCCCTTCCCGCGTCCTTCCCCGAAGACAGCTTCCCTGGCCTGCGGTTTCCTCCCTTCAGCGGGAGGCTTCTCCTGAGGTTTCCTGGCTCTGCTTTCGCTCTCCTTCCCCTCTCCCCGGACCAGATCCCATGTTTCCTTAGAACCCTGTCCTCCGAGAAGTCTGTGCACCCGTCCAGTCCCACCTTCATGTTTTTTCCAGTCCCCCCAACACATCGCTGGGCCTCGCCCTGCCACACCAGCATTTAAAGACTTGTTGCTAACCGGTGTGGCTCAGTGGATAGAGCATCGGCCTGCGGACTGAAAGGTCCCAGGTTCGATTCCGGTCAAGGGCATGGACCTTGGTGGCGGGCACATCCCCAGTAGGAGGTGTGCAAGAGGCAGCTGATGGATGTCTCTCTCTCATCGATGTTTCTAACTCTCTATCCCTCTCCCTTCCTCTCTGAAAAAAAAAAAAATCAATAAAATATATTTAAAAGAGAGAGAGAGAGAGAGAGAGAGAGAGAGAGAACCGGAGGGTCTCGGCTCTGGAGGCTCCCAACCCAAGGTCAAGGTGGGCGCAGGGTGGGCTCCTTCTGAGGCTGCGAGGAGGCTCTGCTGGCAGCTCCTGCCCCTGCAGAGAAGGCGGCTCTGGGGGTGCTCCCAGAGGCGGGCCCAGGAAGGAAGGCAGTGGCCCCAGGGCCCCCCCACAAGACGCCCTAAATGCCTATTGGGTAACTTCGGAAGGAGCCAGCGGGGCGCTCAGGGGGAAACCTAGGACGGACTTCCCTTTGGCTGCAGCTTAGGCAACCCCCCAGGATTAAGCAAGTTCTTGAACAGGATGATAAGAAAGGCTGGGCCCCTGCCGCTTTGGGGGAAGTTCTCGGGGCCTCCTGGAGCCTCCAGCCCGGGCCCCACCCCATCCGGTCCCCTTCCCCGCCCTGCAACCTCGCCCCTTGCCTGCACCCCAGCCCCACACTCATGCTCCCAGGCGGGCATTGCGCGGCCTCTCCTGCCCTCTAGCGGCCTCCGCTGGAACTGCACCCGAGAAGACCCTCTAGTGTAACAGGTCCCACCTGCTGGGAGCCCAGGCTGACTGTTACCGGAACCACCTGGCCCCGCCAGCACCTCCGGCCACCAGGACGCCCATCCTAGAGCCACAGCCAGGCAGGGGCAGTCCTGCCAGGAAGGGCTCTGGGCCCTGTCTGCCCCCACCCCCTTTCACATCTGCAAAAGTGTGAGCTTGAGCGCCCTGGAAAAGTTTGCAAAAAACCACGCTGCCCCTACCTTCCTATGCTCTTGGCAACACTATTCGCTGCAGGTGTGCCTCGTTGCAAGGAGACGTCGGGTCAGGTGGTAAGAACGTGCCGGGCGTGGCTTAGCAGCTGAGCAAACCCAGGAATCAGGAGGTCACGGGTTCGATTCCCGGTCAGGGCATATGCTGGGTTGCGTGCGGGCTGGATCCCCAGGGAGGGGCGTGCAGGAGGCAGCCGATCCAGGATGCTCTCTCATCATGGATGTTTCTCTCTCTCCTCCTCCTATCCCTTCCTCTCTGGAGTCAATGAAATATTTTTTTTTTTAAATAAGGCAATGATATCACCCTTACAAATATGTCCAGCGAGACCCAGACGCCATAGTGGCTTCACTTCTACCATTGTGGTTCAAAGAGGTAGGAGTGACTCTTTTCTGCAGAATCAGAAAATGGATCTTTTTTTTTAAATATATATATACATATTAAATATTTTTTATTTATTTTTTACAGAGAGGGAGAGAGAGTTAGAAACATTGATGAGAGAGAAACATCTATCAGCTGCCTCCCGCACACCTCCTACCGGGGATGTGCCCGCAACTCAGGTACATGCCCTCGACCAGAATCGAACCTGGGACCCTTCAGTCCGCAGGCCGACGCTCCATCCACGGAGCCACACCGGCTGGGGCCCCCGGTTGTCTTTGCATCGCGAATCCACCTCCTGACATTCATGTCTTCATCCAAGCAAGACAGAGGAAGGTTTATTACCAAAAAAACGTTTTTATTGTCTACACTACTATTTATAGAGCTGTAAACTCAAGGGATCATCCAACCCCTGTTATAACCTGGGGGGGGGGAGAACAGTTAATAAGCACCTTCGATGGTTTCCACAGTTTAAGAATTTACCATTAAAAAAAAGAACACTTATAAAAATTATACAAAATCATGACAGACATTTGATATAGACGGCTTGCTATAGAATGAACGATAAATATGAGAAGGAAGTGAAACGAATGTATGAGAGTGGGGCTCTCTAAACCACCTCTGTCTTCCCCAAACACTATGATTTTTGGGGGGGAAGGAAGAGGGGGAATTTGCCTCTGAAAACAAACTCCAATTACTCAAACTCCAATTATTCAGGACAAGGCTCTCTCCTGATTTAGGTTCCTTGGCCAGTGTCGAGATGATGACAAAGTAGTGGGTGTGTCAGTGTGTGGTAGAGCTTATAAGGCCACAGGGGATGGCTCAGGCCCGGGAGGGTCTGCTCACCACTAGGGTGCCAAGTTGGGGAGCACCTATAACCCTCCCTGGGGGGCTGTATTGGTTTGTCTAAGGGGTTTGTGTGTATGTGTGTGTGTGGGGGGTGGTGGGGGTGGGGGATGAGATTGGGGTGGTCCTGTGTCTGTGTGTCGGGGTAGACACTTCCCCATTCCAGAAGCTCAGGGCGTACGTTCTGGGGGAGTCGTCGTGAGGGGGACGTGGTTAAGGCTCAGGCTGGCGGCCACTCAGCCCCCGGGGCAGACGGTTCGCCGTCCGGACCCCCCCCCCGCAAGATGCTGCTGTGGCCGTGAAACACTCTGACGGGCGAGGCAGCGGGCGCTCGGGTCTTCACTTCCGCTCGATGCAGTCCACGCCCAGCGTGTTGTCAGGGCAACGGCAGGTGCGGCTCCCGGGGGTGGCCAGGCAGAGGTGGGTGCAGCCCCCGTTGTTCACGGCGCAGTAGTTGTGACCTGGGGGAGGCAGGAGTCAGCTCCACGGCCTCTAGGCACATGGAGGCCAGGCCTGGGGTGGGGGGTGGGGGGCTTGGGGGTGCAGGGAGGGAGGGGGTTGCACCAGGCACTCAGCTGAGCTCCGCTCCTGGCTGTTGGTGCCAGAGAGTCAGACAGCTGATTCCTGAGCCGGGCAGGGGAAGGGGAGAGCGGAGGAGGGGTGGAGTGTCAAGGGTGGGGGGGTCAGTCGGGTCTCAGGGCGAGCAGACTGGTTGTGATGATAACACGGAGTCGGAATTTTAAAACCCCAAAGTACCCTCTGCCTCGCTTGCCCACGTGGCTTGGCCCCTGACCAGGGGGAAGAGGGAGGCAGGGACCAGGGTCCGTCCAGGGAGGGTTTTATATATATATATATATGTATATATATTTATAACATATATTTATAATATTTATAATATATATTATATATACTTATATATATTATATATATACTTATATATATTTTATTGATTTTTTACAGAGAGGAAGGGAGAAGGATAGAGAGTTAGAAACATTGATGAGAGAGAAACATTGATGAGAGAGAGACATCGATCAGCCGCCTCCTGCACGCCCCCTGCTGGGGATGTGCCCACAACCAGGATACATGCCCTTGACCAGAATCCAACCTAGGACCTTTCAGTCCGCAGGCCCATGCTCTATCCACTGAGCCACACCAGTTTTGGCCCATCATCGATGTTTCTCTCTCCCCCGCTCTCTCTCCCTGGCTCTCTGAAATCAATACAGATAGTCCCAAAGGAGCATAATAACCAGAGCTGCCTCCCTGGGTTGCTGTGGGGATTAAATGGATGAATGAAGACAAAGCACTCGGGATGCCAATCCGTACAAAGCAGCCGGCTCACTGGAAGTGCCCCCTCCGCGTTTGTAATTATTTTTATTGTTCATTATCGCTATGGCTGCTCGGCCGAATAAACGGACATTCACAGCAACGGAGCTCCTAGCACCGATGCTCCCGGTTGGAACCTTCTAGAAGGCTGGACCCAGCCCCAGATGGGGTGCTCTTCCTCTTCCCCTTGTCCCTTTAGGCCAGGCCACGTCCTTCTCATCTGGTTCAGCCACAGGCCAGGCAGACCCTGCACCAGATGGGGGCGGGGGGGCCTGTGCCTCACCCGCCGGGGGTGGGGGGGTGGTCAGGGCACCAAGGCTGAGGGTGGGTGCGGCACCCCGAGGAGCCCGGGAGGGTTACCTTGGGGACACTGAGCCAGGGCGGTGGTGATGCCGTACAGCCGGGTCTGCTTGTGGGGGTGGAAAGTGTCCGTCTCCTTGGCAACGGCGACATCAACGGCAGCCACGGAATTCCTACGAGAACCCAGAGGCGGAAGGTCACACACCCCCCCCCCAACGGCTCCCACTTTTCCGTGGTTTTGGGGAGAGGCTGGAGGCTGCGGAGTGCACACAGATACCCTGGCCGTGCCCCCTAGCCAGCCCTTCCTCCTCCGCCGGGTGGTCCAGCCTGCATTTCCCTGTCTTTATATATAGATATATAGATAGATAGATAGATATAGATATAGATATATAGTTATAGATATAGATATATAGATATATAGATAGATGTAGATATAGATATAGATATATAGTTATAGATATAGATATATAGATATATAGATAGATAGATGTAGATATAGATATAGATATATAGTTATAGATATAGATAATTAGATAGATATATGTATAGATATAGATATATAGTATAGATATAGATAGATATATAGATATATATAGACATATAGTTATATAGATAGATAGATAGATATATAGATAGATATATGTAGATATAGATATATAGATATAGATAGATATATAGATATTTAGATAGATATATAAAGATATAGATATATAGTTATAGATATAGGTAGATATATATATATAGACATATAGTTATATAGATAAATATATATATAAATAGTTATATGTAGATATAGATATATAGTTATAGATATAGATAGATATATAGATATATATAGACATATAGTTATATAGATAGATAAATACATATATAGATATATAGATAGATATATGTAGATATAGATAGTTATAGATATAGATAGATAGATAGATATAGATAGATAGATATAGATAGATAGTTATATAGATAGATATATAGATATATAGTTATAGATATAGATAGATATAGATATATAGATAGATATATGTAGATATAGATATATAGTTATAGATATAAATATATATAGATATATAGAAAGATATATGTAGATATAGATACATAGTTATAGATATATAGATATATAGATATAGATTAATAAGAGCATATATATATATATGTGTGTGTGTGTATGTATATATATATATATATATATATATATATATATATATATGCATGCTCTTATTGATTTCAGAGAGGGAGGAAGAGAGGGAGAGAGATAAATGTCAATGATGAGGGAGAATCATGGACCCGCCGCCTCCTGTGCGCCCCCCTCAGGCACGGGCCTGACCGGGAGAGAATGGGGACTCCCTGGTTCACGGGTCAGCACTCCACCACTGAGCCACGCCGGCTGGGCTTCCCCGTCTTCTTAAAGAAGGACAGAGCCCCGGCTGGTGTGGCTCCGTGGACAGAGCGTGGGCCTGCAGACGGAAGGGTCCCGGGTTCGGTTCCGGTCAAGGGCATGTGCCAGGGTTATGGCTCGATCCCCAGGAGGGGCGTGCAGGAGGCAGCCGATGGATGGTTCTCTCTCAGCATTGATGCTTCTCTCTCTCTGTCGCTCTCCCTTCCTCTCTGCCATCAATGAAAAATGTATTAAAAATCAACGACAGGAGCAGCCGGGGTTCCCCGCCGGGGGGACCCCTCTCAGCTGGGACATCCGCGCTCTGGGCACCCAGCCCAGCCACAGCGCCTGCTCGGCTTAAGCTCCTCCTGGCCGGGAGGGGGGTCCAGGGCCTGTGGCACAGGCAGCTGGAGAACCACGAGGAAGCAGGGAGTGGGGGCCCACCAGCCGAGGGGCCCCCAGGCCAGCTCCGGGGAAAGAGCAGGGTGCTCAGGGCTCGGCAAGCCCCAGGGGACAGACCGGAGGTCGCCGACTACCCCACTGTCCAGGGGACCCACATGCCTGCTCTCCCAGGAGCCTCGCCATCTCCCGGCCACCAGAAGGCCAGCCGGTGGGGGGAGAGGGTAGGGACATGGCTGAGGTCGGAGGTCAGGCCAGGGGACAGAAGGGCAGGGCGTGGCCGCCCCACGGGTGTGTGTGTGTGTGTGTGTGTGTGTGTGTGTGTGTGTGGCCAGGCCGGCCGCTGACTCACGTCTTCCAGTCGGTGTAGTAGAGATGCTTCCCGAAGCTGGTCACCGAGAACGGGTACTGCAGCCCTTCGAGGACGCGGCGACGGACGGGCTGCTCGGGCCGAAGGCACTCGGCCCGGTTGGTGCCTGGGGGGCAAGAACAAGTCCTGTGTTGTCCCCACACAGGAGAGGGATCCCCCCCTCCCCCCCACTTTGTGTCACTGAGCCAGGAGCGGGGGCGAGAGAGCGTGCCAGGCCCCAGCTCTCAAGAGCCAAAAACCATGTGGCTCAGTGGATAGAATGATGACCTGCAGACTGAAAGGTCTCAGGTTCGATTCCGGTCAAGGGCATGTACCTTGGTTGCAGGCGCATCCCCAGTGTGGGGCGTGCAGGAGGCAGCTGATCGATGTCTCTCTCTCATCGATGTTTCTGACTCTCTATCCCTCTCCTTTCTTCTCCGTGGAAAACCAATGAAAATTAAAAAAAAAAAAAAAAGAGCCGAGCCGAGCACTGAATAGTTGCGTGTACGCGTGGCCCCCAAAAGCCAAGCTAGCCCCCCAAAGCAGAGCCTGGCTCTGCTGAGCCTCACCCAGCCCGGCAGAGTCCAGCCCTCCCATGGGGGGGTAGGGGGGTCCCAGAATGCACCGGGGTGCTCCTCCAACCTGGAGAGCAGGCCCCTCGCCCCTCTTGCCCTGGTGGGTCAGACCCCCTGTGGGGCACCCACGCTGACCTCTGCTGGGCAGTAGGAGCAGAGCTTGTGCCCGGAGCAGGGGCTCAGCAGGAATAGGCCACCTCCTAGTTCTTGCTCACGACCCCCCAAAAGCCTCCCCTTGAATTCAGGGCCTGAAAATGACCGGGCACCACTGGGCAGCCGCTGTGCCAGCCTCGGGCCGGTGCCCACATGGTAACTAAGATCTGTTCCTCCAAACTGTGGGCACCTCACCCCTCGGGCGCCCCAAGAGCACGACGTAGCCCTGGCTCCCCTGTGGCACCCGGCAACCTGCACCAGAGCCGTTCTCAACAGAGATGGACGGAGAGGGACGTTGCTGCCCACAGCCCGTGCCCGAGGGAGACCCCGGTCAGCCCAGGCAGGGCCTAGGGCGGGAGGGCACGGCTTTATCCCCTGTGGTGCCAGGCCCTGCCCTGGCCCAGGGCGCAGAAGGAGCCTCAGGTTTGCACGCTGAGACAGGATGAACAGGTACCAGCTCTCTTAAAGGGCCAGATTGCATTCTAGGTTCTAGGGGCCCAGAGGCAACCTCCAGGGCACGGAGTGGGCATGGACGTAACCGTGTCAAAGGTCACGTTTCTAGGCCCCAGGTGACTCCCGAGTGGAGGGGGCAGGCTGGACGCCACGGGGCTGGAGTTTGCTGAACCCCAGACTTCAGTGATGGAAATGTCTCCCCCCTCCCCCCAGACGGCGTCAGGGTCCGAGAAACCGTGCCTTTCCGAGCAAGGACATGCAGCTCTTTGTGCAGGAAAAGAAAGAGCCCTCTCCTGCCCGCTTCCCGGGACAGACCCTCTGGATCAGCGGTTCTCAACCTTCCTAAGGCCGCGACCCTTTAAGACAGCTAGCTCCTCATGGGGTGGTGACCCCCAACCACAAAATTATTTCCGTTGCTACTTCATCACTGTCATTTTGCTTCTGTTTTGAACTGTCATGTAAATATCTGATAGGCAGGATGGATTTTCGTTGTTACAAATTAAACATAATTAAAGCATAGTGATGAATCACAAAAACAATACGTAATTATATATTGTGAAATATTTCTTTCTAATTACAAATAAATGAAATTTTGTCTTGAATCGTGGTGTAGCATGGGTAACAGTCTTCATATAACAACAGTAAACTACATGACTACACTTTGCTACACCGAGGAGCGGTCTGTTGGTTCCTAAGACCAGGGGAAACATGTGTTTTCTGATGGTCTTAGGAGACCCCTGTGAAAGGGTCGTTCGACCCCCAAAGGGGTCGCGACCCACAGGTTGAGAACCACTGGTCTGGATGTTCAGACGGGCCGGCTCCCAGTGGGCACACTGTCCCGCCCCCGCCCTCACCTGCGTCCACCCAGCAGAGCTGCGACGAGTAGGCATCGAAGGTCAGCCCGTTGGGCAGGCCCAGGTCGTCGTGCACGAGGACTCGGCGGTGGGTGCCGTCCAGGTAGGAGGTCTCGATCTTGGGGCTGTCTCGGTTCCAGTCCGTCCAGTAGAGGTTCCTGAGGGTGGGCAGGGGGGCGAATGGGGAAGAGACGTGAGGAAGAGGCGTGAGAAGGTTTCCAGGAACCCACTTAGAAAGAGCCTCTGATGAGGACAGTGCAGACGGCCCGGCCAGCGGGGCTCAGCGGTTGAACGTCGACCTACGAGCCGGGAGGTCAGGGCCCAGGCCCAGGTGGCAGGCTCCATCCCCAGTGTGGGGCGTGCAAGAGGCAGCTGCTCCATGATTCTCTCTCATCATCGATGTTCCTCTCTCTTTCTCCCTTCTCTGAAGTCAGTAAAAGTCTGTATTAAAACACACACACCTTTGGGAGGCTGATACACAAATTGAGCTAAGTTTTGCTCTAATTGTTACTACACCTCCCTACAATAAACTGCCTTTCGATGATTGAGACGAACTGAGTGAAATCGTAACGGACAGATACGGGGCAGACAGTTAAAACACACACACACACACACAAAACACACACACACACACACACACACACTTGCCAAAACCGGTGTGGCTCAGTGGATAGAGCGTTGGCCTGCGGACTGAAGGGTCCCAGGTTCGATCCCGGTCAAGGGCATGTACCTTGGTTGCGGGCACCTCCCGAGTGGGGGGCGTGCAGGAGGCGGCTGATTGATGTCTCTCTCTCATCGATGTTTCTAACTCTCTATCCCTCTCCCTTCCTCTCTGTAAAAAATCAATAAAATATATTTAAAAAAAGCCACAGATGGGAAAGTGGGGTGTGGTACCAGATCCACGACTGTCACAGGGGCTGGCGTTTCCCGGTGGACACCCATCGCCACCGGCCTGAGGCTTGCATTGTAGGAGCATGGGCTGGCCTTTGAGCTCCCCACGAAGAGCACCCCGCAGGGACAGATGCAAGTAGAGCAGATGCACACACACACACACACACACACACACACACACACACACAAAGGAGGCGCACGCTACCCGCTCACGGCGTCCGTGGCGATGCCGCGGGGGTTCACCAGGTCCGTGTCGAACAGCACCCGGCGCTGGGTGCCGTCCAGCTTGGCCACCTCGATGCGGTCCAGGCGGGAGTCCGTCCAGAAGAGGTTGCGGCCCAGATGGTCCACAGCGATGCCTTCGGGGCTCCCAAGACCTGGGGGCGCAGGCAGAGCAGGTCGGACTGGGGGAGCAGCGGAGCCTCGGGGGGCTGGCCCCTCGGTGCCGCTTCACACGGGTCCAACCCTGGCCCGCGGAGACCGCCAACAGGAAGGGGGCGTGCCACACTTGAATGAAGGCCACGCGTTCCCTTGGGGGGCATCCGGGTCAGGAAGCTTGGGCCCCGCCAACGGGGAGCCCCCCGAGTCCTGGGTTCTTGGGGAGCTTGGGGAGGGACTCGGGGGGGGGCACCCGGCCAGGATTCCGGAGGGAGGTGACAGGGACAGTCAGTGCTAACTCCTGAAGGACCAACAGGAGTCTGCAGGCCAGGTCCTGACGAGGGTTTTCCAGGCTGCGGCACCAGACGCAGGTCTAAAGCAGCGGTTCTCCACCTTCCTCAGGCCGCGACCCTTGCATACAGTTCCTCATGAGACCCCCAACCATGAGATTTTGCTACTGTGATGCATCGTGATGTAAATATCTGCATTTTCCGAGGGCCTTAGGCGACCCCCTGTGAAAGGGTCGTTCGACCCCCAAAGGGGTCTCGACCCAAGGTTGAGAACCGCTGGTCTAAAGGAAGACAGGCCCAGACAGTGTGGCTCAGCGGCTAAGCATTGACCTAGGAGCCAGGAGATCAGGGTTCGATTCCCGGTCGAGAGCACAGGCCCGGGTGGTGGGCTCGGTCCCCAGGGTGGGGTGTGCAGGAAGCAGCTGTTCCACGATGCTCTCATCATGGATGTTTCTCTCTCCCTCTCCCTCTCCCTCTTCCTTCCTCTCTGAAATCAATAAAAATATGTTTTAAAAAAGAAAAAAGAAGAGCTGAAACCGGTTTAGCTCAGTGGATAGAGCATCGGTCTGTGGACTGAAAGGTCCCAGGTTCCATTCCGGTCAAGGGCATGTACCTTGGTGGCGGGCACCTCCCTAGTGGGGAGCGTGCAGGAGGCAGCTGATGGATGTCTCTCTCCCATCGATGTTTCTCTCTATCCCTCTCCCTTTCTCTCTGTAAAAATCAATAAAATATATTTTTTTTAAAAAAAGAAAGAAAAAAAGAAAAAGAAGAGAGGTCCCTCCCACGCTCACTCACTAGGGAGGTGCTGACAGGGACCCCGATGCAGACATCAGCGAGCTGAGCTCCTTTCTCTCTATGGAAAGAGAGACCCGCTCCCGCCGAAGCCGGTGTGGCTCAGTGGATAGAGCGTCGGCCTGCGGACTGAGAGGTCCCCAGTTCGATTCCGGTCAAGGGCATGTATCCTGGTTGTGGGCACATCCCTAGTGGGGGGCGTGCAGGAGGTGGCTGATCGATGTCTCTCTCTCATTGATGTTTCTAACTCTCTATCCCTCTCCCTTCCTCTCTGTAAAAAATCAATAAATATATATATACAGTGGTACCTCGAGATACGAGTGCCCTAACATACAAGATTTTTGAGATACGAGCCGTCGAGTGAGCGATTTTTGCTTTGAAATACGAGCAACAGTTGAGATAGGAGTCATCGTGAAGATAGGCCGGCTGCACACGACCCACCAGTTTACCGTGACTCGAGTGTCTCATAGTTTCCCACGCCTCAAGGTTACGGAACGAATTAAACTCGTATCTCGAGGTACCACTGTGTGTGTGTGTGTGTGTGTGTGTGTGTGTGTGTGTGTGTGTGTATAAAGAGAGAGAGAGAGAGACCCCCTCCCTTCCTTCCGTGGAGATCACCTTCTGGTTTCCTTCTGTTTGCAAGGGGCGGGGGGTGGAGGGGTAGGGGGAGGGGGGGAAAGGGCTTCTGTCCAGGGCGGCTCGCTGAGTTCTTGGCGGATCCCCAGTCCCAGGAGCAACAGGAAATAGCAGCGGGGACCTGCCCCCCGCCCCCCGCCCCCCTCCCGCTGGGTTTTGAAGTCACATCACAGAGAACGGCCACATGTTTAAGGGAGAGAGAGACAGGATGCAGGAGGGCGCCTGCAAACGTCCGCTCCTGGAACCCAGCCAGGAAAACGCGAGCGCGTTGTGGAAGCGGCTCATCCATCTGGGCCTCGGCTGAATCCCGGGGCAGCGGGCGGCAGAGGCGCCCGGAACAGCCATTGGGAGGGACACGGGGAAAGCGACATTCGACCCTGAGTAAAGAGCGCTCCTAAGGCCCGTCTCTGAGCTGAGCGTTCCGCCAAGGGAGCGAGAGGGTTTCACACAGCGGGCACCACCCGCCAGACCAAGTGCCTGGGCCGAAAGTCTCTGGGAGCCGGCTGCTCTCCCCCGCACAGAGACTTCTAGGATCGTTGGATTTTTGTTATAATCATCATTTAAAAAAATATATATATTTTATATTGATTTTTTACAGAGAGGAAGGGAGAGGGATAGAGAGTTAGAAACATCGATGAGAGAGAAACACCCATCAGCTGCCTCCTGCACGCCCCCTACTGGGGATGTGCCCCCAACCAAGGTACGTGCCCTTGACCGGAATCGAACCTGGGACCTTTCAGTCCACCGGCCGATGCTCTATTCACTGAGCCAAACAGGTTTCGACCAATCATCACTTTAAAAATATATACATATATATATATATGTATATATTTTAAAATATATTTTATTGATTTTTTAGAGAGAGGAAGGGAGAGGGATAGAGAGTTAGAAACACTGATGAGAGAGACATCGATCAGCTGCCTCCTGCACTCCCCCAATTGGGGATGTGCCCGCAACCAAGGAATCGAAACTGGGACCTTTCAGTCCACAGGCTGACGCTCTATCCACTGAGCCAAACTGGTTTCGGCATAAAAAATATATATATATTTTTTTTAATTGATTTTTGAGAGGAAGGGAGAGGGAGAGAGAGAGAGAAGCATCCATGATGAGAGAAAATCATGGATTGGCTGCCTCCTGCACGCCCCAGCCTGGGGATGGAGCCCGCCACCCAGGCATTGTGCACTGACCGGGAATCGAACCCTGATCTCCTGGCTCAACCACTGAGCCATGCCGGCCGGGGCTAATTGTGTTCGATGTTGGTAAAATGCAACCCTGCCTGTAAAATAGCCTTGACGATGGGACGCACGCGGTCCTGGGTTGACACCAGCACCTGCACGTTCAGGGATTTCGTTTCACCGTCGCCAGAAGCCACGCCCAGAAGGAAGAAGGCCCACCTTGTCGGATGATGGTGGTCGGCTCCCCGCCGTGCAGGCTGGCTCTCCCAATGGAAGGCTCGCTGATGTCCGTCCAGTAGACCATCTTGTCCACGCAGTCGAAGGCCAGACCGATGATGACTTTATCCTGGAAGCAGAGACCCGGGTGAGAGGGGTCCACCCCCCAGCCAGCACCCAAGTGACCCCCGATGGGGCGTCCCTGTCACGAGCTCTTGTGTGATAAAGTGTCAGCAAGACTTGGGACTATTGTTAAATGCTTCTTATTGAGCTGTAGGGGTTATTACTATTATTATTATTTTTAATATATTTTATTGATTTTTTACAGAGAGGAAGAGTGAAGGATAGAGAGTTAGAAACATTGATGAGAGAGAAACATCGATCAGCTGCCTCCTGCACACCCTCTACTGGGGATGTGCCCACAACCAAGGTACATGCCCTTGACGGGAATCGAACCTGGGACCTTTCAGTCCACAGGCCCGACGCTCTATCCACTGAGCCAAACCAGTCAGGGCTTATTATTTTTTAAAACATATTTTTAATGACTTCAGAAAGGAAGGGAGATGGAGAGCAACATTAATAATGAGAGAGAATTATGGATTGGCTGCCTCCTGCACACCCCCTGCCGGGGATCGAGCCCGCAACTCGGGCCTGTGCCCTGATCAGGAATCCAATACGGGACTCTATCCACTGAGCCAAAGCAGGTAGGGCCCTAAAGATTCTTAAATGTACTATTGAGTTCTTCCCCTGCTGGCGTGGCTCAGGGGTTGAGCATCGACCTATGAACCAGGAGGTCACAGTTCGATTCCGGGTCAGAGCACAGGCCTGGGTTGCAGGCTTGATCCCCAGGGTGGGGTGTGCAGGAGGCAGCCGATCAATGATGTTTCTCTCTCATCATTAATGTTTCTATCTCTCTAACCCTCTCCCTTCCTCTCTCTGTAAAAAAAAAAACCAATAAAATCATTTTTAAAAAACGGTTCAGGTGGTAATAAACAGATAAGCAGGAAGGTCACGGTGGCCATGCACCCTCCCATCTATCTGCTGCTTTTCGGAGCCCCCGGGACCCGCAGCCTCTGTAGGTCTGGGTCTGGGTCTCGGGGGGAAAGAACTTCCCCAGAGAACTAAGCTGTTCCCCCTGGAGGGTGTGCTGGGCCCCCCAGGAAGGGCGGTGACCCTGGAGTGTGTTTCAGGAGGCCAAGGAGAACGCCTCCATCACCCACACCCATTAACCAGCACTGGGGGCGCCCAGCACCGTGCTGGGAACCACCGTGGGCCGGACACCAGCCCCAACTAGGCGCACGGTATGGAGTCCCTGGTGGGAAGGCACCTGCCTGAGGCCGACGCCAAAACCGGGCGAGGAACCAGGGCGAGCCGGTGCCTGGCCGCATGGGCCAGGCTCCTGCGAGCGGTGGGCTGGCCCCGCCCCTCGGGGTTCTCCGGGTCACCCCGCGCCCTGGGGCGCCCCCAGCCTGCACTCACCGGGGCGTGCAGCAGCGCCTTGGCCTCCGTCTTCTTCATGGTGCTGCCCTCCAGCGGGAGGCGCTCTATCTTCCCCGTCTGGGCAAAGAGCAGGTGGGTGCCGGGGGGCAGGGGGATCACGGCGGGAGGGACCGAGGGCCCGGGGTGAATCGGGGGAGCCACCGTACTCAGACCTGGGGGCAGAGAGGCCCAGGAGCGAGGCTGGGTATGGCAGGGATGCACGCCTGCACACGCCTAGGCACACACACCTGCCCGCACACCTGTACACTCCTCTGCACGCTTGCACATGCCCGTGCACACATACCTGCATACGCACCTGTACACATCTGTGCACACACATCGGCACATGCCCGTGCACACCTGCACACGCCCATGCACACACGCCTGCCCTCATACTTGCACATGCCCGTGCACACATACCTGCATACATACCTGTACACATCTGTGCACACACACCTGAACATGCCCATGCACACACACCTGTACATGCCTGTGCATGCCTGCACACACCCGAGCATGCATACCTGCATACACACCTGTACACGTCTGCGCACACATCTGCACATGCCCATGCACACACACCTGCACACACCCATGCACATGTGTGCACACACACCTGTACACATGTCCGAACACATCCATGCATGCCTATGTACACACACCTGCACATACCCATGCATACACAGCTGCCCGTGCACACACTTGCACACATCTGTACACACACATCTGCACGCACATGTGCACACACATGCACATGCTCATGCACCCACATGACAGGTCACAGCACAGACCACAGGCACACAATGACCGTTTTTTACCGGAAAGCGCGGGAACAAAAGACCTCAAAGGGCAGGCAGGGCTGAGCCTAACACTAAAGGTCCAGTGACAGAAGCCTCGCCCCTCTGCACCCCCCCGCCGGCCCCCCCCAGCTTATAGAGGGAGAAGCCTCGCCGTGCCCACCGGCTTCGGATGTGGCCGCGCAGTGACCCAAACAGCGGCTCAGGCCGCCCTGAGGCCCTGCCCCGGCCGCTGGGCTCTGTGTGCAGACCGTCCCCGCGGCCTTGCCTCTGCGCCCGGACCCACAGCGGCAACGTGGCCCTTGGGGCTCCCCAGAGCTCAGGACGACGGGGGCGCATCCTCCGGGTCAGCGTCGCCTCCTGACCGCTGGCCTCGCCCTGGGCCTCGGCCCCCTGCTGGCCTGCGCCCGGGGAACGGGTGGCGGGAAACCCGGGCCCATGGGCAGGCTGTGGCAGCAGCCGCCGCGGAAAGCTGACGCTCTGTGCAGGTAAGGGTGCAGGTAAGGGACCCAGGATGGACAGGGCCCAGGGCCCAGCCGGGAAGGAGCAGTGTCTTCCTGCCACCCGAGTCAGCAGGACCCCGGTCCCTGCCAGCCCTGCTCTGCCAGGCTGCCCCCTGCAGGCAGCTCGCCTGCAGGGCACGTCCCCTCTCTGCTGCCAACCACAGCCGGCTGCAGCGGGCCACCTGCCACTGGCCAAGGGGACAAGGGGAGAGAGAGACAGTGTAGAGAGAGCGGTGTAGAATGCCCAGGGAGACAGACAGGAAGGGAGCAGAGGAAATGGGGTTCAAGCCCGGGGAGCTTCCAGGATTCAGGGCAGCGGAAAGCACCCACTAGGTCTTCAGCAAGCCCCCTCCCCCACCTTTATGATGCCCCCAACTTACAGGGCGGCCTCATCCCGGGCCTGGTGCGGGTGCCCTCCAGCTCGCGGCCGTCGCGGTCCACGCACCAGCAGTAGCCGGTGCTGCCGTGGCACTGGGTGGGCGCGTAGTGCCCGTGCTCGTCGCACTCGGGGACGAACATCCCGGGGGGCAGAGGGCGCTGGCCCCCCACCCCCGCGGTCCCCAGGATGTGTTCTCGCTGAAGCTGGCAGCGTGTCTTCTCTGCTTCTGGCAGGGAGAGCAGCAAAGGGGACAGACATGTCAGCTGGGGCGTCATCGGGGATCCCGCCGGGCCACCCAGGTCCCCATCCCCAACTCAGGACCCCAGAGCTGCCCGGTCACCCCTGGGGTGTGTTTTTACTGATTTTTAAAAAAAATATTTTATGGATTTTTTTTTTTAACAGAGAGGAAGGGAGAGAGATAGTTAGAAACATCGATGAGACGCAGCGGTTATCAACCTTTGGGTCGAGAACAGCTAGCAGGGTCTCCTCAGACCATCAGAAAACACAGAGATTTACATTAAGATTCATCACAGTAGCAAATGACAGTGATGAAGTAGCGACAAAAATAATTTTATGGTTGGGGATCACCACAACATGAGGAACTGTATTAAAGGGTTGCGGCATTAGGAAGGTTGAGAACCACTGGATGAGAGACAGACATCGATCAGCTGCCTCCTGCACGACCCCCACTGGGGATGTGCCCGCCACCAAGGTCCATGCCCTTGACCGGAATCGAACCTGGGACCCTTCAGTCCGCAGGCCGACGCTCTATCCACTGAGCCACACCGGTTAGGGCTACACTGCATCTCTTTAACGTGAATGTACATGTTTGCACACCTTCCTCCTCACCCCTCCCTGTTTCTGTTTCTCTGCGAACCCTGTCTGCTACAGACCCGCTCTCCCCGCAGGGCTGGCGCCGGTTGCCAGGACGACCAGGCTCCAGGCTGCCAGGAGTCCCGGTCCAGCTTCGGTGCCCCCGGTGGTTGAGCGGTGCGCAGCCCGCAGGCCTGCCCCGCTCTGTTCTACCTCAAGGACCCTCAGGACTCCCCCCAAGCGCCCCCATTCCCGCGTCATCTCCCCTCCCGGGGCCCCGGGACTCGGGTCTCCGGGACAGGGCCCCGGCCTACCGACTCCCCGCGTCCCAATACCTCACCTCCCGGCGAACAGCGGAAGCCATCGCCCCGGTACCCCGGCTTGCACTGGCAGGAGAAGGAGCCCGGGGTGTTGTAGCAGAAGGCATCGGGGTGGCAGCGGCTGGGATGGCACTCGTCCACGTCTGCAAAACATTCCCGGGACAGCGTGTCCTCCCGAGCCCACGGCTGACACGGGCACTGACAGCCACCTGGCCAACCCCGCGGGGCCATTTCTGCTCGGGGGACGCTGATCGTTCATGACGGCAAGAATCACTCAGCACTAATTATCAAAGTAATCACTCACTCAGCACTACTTATCAAAATAATAACTCACGCAGCACTGGTTATCAAAATAACAACTCACTCAGCACTACTTATCAAAATAATCACTCACTCAGCACTAGTTATCAAAATAACAACTCACTCAGCACTAGTTATCAAAATAACAACTCGCTCAACGTTCATTGTCACGATAACTCCCTCCACGTGACCAAAACATCAACTCCCCAATTTTTTTTTTTTAATATATTTTACTGATTTTTTACAGAGAGGAAGGGAAAGGGATAGAGCAGTGGTTCTCAACCTGTGGGTCGCGACCCCTTTGGGGGTTGAACGACCCTTTCACAGGGGTCGCCTAAGACCAGCGGAAAACACCTATTTCCCAGGGTCTGAGGAACCAACACACCGCTCCTCGGCGTAGCAAAGTGTAGCCATGTAGTTTACTGTTGTCCTAGGAAGACTGTTACCCATGCTACACCACGATTCAAGACAACATTTCATTTATTTGTCATTAGAAATAAGTATTTCACAATATATAATTACATATTGTTTTTGTGATGAATCCCTATGCTTTAATTATGTTCCATTTGTGACAACGAAAATACATCCTGCATATCAGATATTTACATTACAGTTCATAACAGGAGCAAAATTACAGTGATGAAGTAGCAACGGAAATAACTTTATGGTTGGGGGTCACCACCCCATGAGGAGCTGTCTTAAAGGGCCGCGGCATTAGGAAGGTTGAGAACCACTGGGATAGAGAGTTAGAAACACCGATGAAAGAGAGAGACATAGATCAGCCGCCTCCTGCACACCCCTTACTGGGGATGTGCCCGCAACTAAGGTCCATGCCCTTGACCGGAATCGAACCTGGGACCTCTCAGTCCGCAGGCTGACGCTCTATCCACGGAGCCAAACCGGTTTCGGCCCCAATTTCTCTCTTGGGCATTTACAAATGGGTTTCCCCTTCTCCTAAGACATGGGAAAAGGAGGGGGGCCTTTTGTGTTATAAACGGCTGCTTCTTCTCAGCGGGGAACAGAGGGCGGAATCTCGAAGGGAAGGTGGGGAGGGTGGGAGGTGATCACCAAGGACCTTGTATGCACATGTGCATCACCCGTGGACACAGACAGTAGGATGGTGAAGGCTAGGGGGAAGGGTGCGGGGGGGGGGCTGGGAGGGGCCGATGGAGGGAGGGAAGGAAAGGTGGACATACTTTCAACAATAATGAATTATTAAAAAAATAATAAGCCGAGACCGGTTT
>JAAGEH010002526.1:10890192-10912071 GCA_011751065.1 Lasiurus cinereus | reverse complement strand
AAGGAAAGGTGGACATACTTTCAACAATAATGAATTATTAAAAAAATAATAAGCCGAGACCGGTTTGGCTCAGTGGATAGAGCGTCAGCCTGCGGACTGAAAGGTCCCAGGTTCAATTCTGGTCAAGGGCATGTACCTTGGTTGTGGGCACATCCCCAGTAGGAGTCGTGCAGGAGGCCGCTGATTGATGTTTCTCTCTCATCGATGTTCCTAGCTCTCTATCCCTCTCCCTTCCTCTCTGTAAAAAAATCAATAAAATATATATTAGCCGAGACTGGTTTGGCTCAGTGGATAGAGCGTCGGCCTGCGGACTGAAAGGTCCCGGGTTCGATTCCGGTTGGGGGCATGTATCTTGCTTGCGGGCACAACTCCAGTGTGGGGCGTGCAGGAGGCAGCTGATTGATGTCTCTCTCTCATCAGTGTTTCTGACTTTCTATCCCTCTCCCTTCCTCTCTGTGAAAAATCAATAAAATATATATTAAAAAAAAAGAAAAGAAGGAAATGTCCATCTTTATGCTGTTGATATTTGGCTCTGCTGACCAATGAGTTTGCCGACCACTGCGTAGGGCGTTCTGCCAGCTTACACAGAGAGCAACATCAGAGTCCCCACGCACACACACACACACACACACACACACACGCACGCGCGCACACACACACACACGCACGCACGCACCTTGGCAGGCCCGGCCGTCCCCGGAGAAGCCGGGCAGGCAGGCGCAGGTGTAGGAGGAGCCGCCGGTGTAGACGCACTGCGCCCGCTGGGGGATGTCGCAGTCGTGCAGGCCCGTCAGGCAGTGGTTGATGGGGCGCCCGTCCGCGGCGGCTTCAAACACAAGGCGGACATGACGTTCGGAACGGAGGCCCCTGAGGAATCCCCGGGCCCTCCCCAGACACACCTCTCCCGCCCCCCACCCCCCCGCCAGTGGTTTAATCCACTCGGACCCCAGACCTCCGGGCATCTCAAGGGCTTCACCCCCTTCTTCCCACTGGGCTGGGTGCCCCTGTCTCTCCTCTCTCCTCCTTCCTGGACCCGGCCACTCTGCCTGGGTTCGTTTTCCTTTTTCCAGATATTTTGTTATGGAGGTCAGAGAGGAAGGGAGAGGGAGAGGGAGAGAGAAAGAAGCATCACTGATGAGAGAGAATCATGCATCGGCCGCCTCCTGCACGCCCCACACTGGGGATGGAGCCCGCAACCTGGGCGTGTGCCCTGACCGGGAATTGAACCATGACCTCCTGGCTTATAGGTGAGAGTTCAACCACTGGGCCACACCGGCTGGACTCAGCCTGGCTTTTTAAATAGTTTTTTATCTTTTTTTTTATTTTATTGATTTTTTTACAGAGTGGAAGGGAGAGGGAGAGAGAGCCAGAAACATCGATGAGAGCGAGACATCCATCAGCTGCCCCCTGCACGACCCCTACTGGGGATATGCCCGCCACCAAGGTACATGCCCCTGTCCAGAATCGAACCGGGGACCCTTCAATCCGCAGGCTGACGCTCTAGCCACTGAGCCACACCAGTTTCTAACCTGGCTTTTGACCTTAGTTTCACCCCAGGGCTCTGCCCCAGGCCCGGGAGGTGGAGGTGGGACAGGTCAGGGGCCCCGGCTTCCCAGGACAGCGCTGTGGGTGGAGTGTTTGGGGCTGAGGGTCGGAGACTCCGCCCGCTCTGTGCCTCCACCTGTGGCTCACCGGGCAGGTGGCCAGTCACTGTGAGGGCTGAGGTCAAGGTCACCCACTTCCCATGGGGGAAGGGGACATGAACGTCCAGGGAAGGGAGCAGGTGTGCGAGAAAGAAGGTGGGCTCTGGAGGAGGCAGCCTTGGGGTGTCTGCCAGCCACGGAGGGAGCCCTATCCACCAGCGGGGACACCCCTGCTCCCAGCTGTGCTTTCTCCAGGCTCCTGACCTCCCCAATGGCCACTTCCGGCCGTTTACCCCATGGGACGCTGCCAGGTGGGATGGAGGGGAAAGATTTCCAAAGGAGAGAAAATTGGGGTCCAAGTGGGAATGGAAAATCAATTACAATCAGACGGTAATCTTTTGTTGTTGTTGTTGTTAATCCTCACCCGAGGAGATTTTCCCATTGATTTTTAGAGAGAGAGAGGGAAAGACGAGAGAAACAGCTATGGGAGAGAAACACATCGAGCCAAAACCGGTGTGGCTCAGTGGATAGAGTGTCGGTCTGCAGACTGAGGAGTCCCAGGTTCGATTCCGGTCAAGGGCATGTGTCTTGGTTGTGGGCACATTCCCCCAGTGGGGGGCGTGTGGGAGGCGGCTGATCGATGTTTCTATCTCTCTCCCTTCCTCTCTGTAAAAAATTAATAAAATATATTTTTTAAAAAAAGAAACACTTCGATGGGTTGCCTCCTACAGGCACCCTGACCAGGTCCCAGGCCGGGAGGAGCCTGCAACCTACGTACCTGCCCTTGATAGGAATCGAACCCGGGACCCTTTGGTCCGCAGGTTGATGCTCTCTCTATCCACTGAGCCAAACCAGCTAGGGTTAGACTGTAATCTTTGAATCTCCATCTCAAAAAGCAGAGAGGGAAATCAGGCCAAATACACAGGAACTGTTGTTCTCTGTTTTTTTTTTAAAAAAAAAAGAAAGAAAGAAAGAAAAAGAAGTAAGTTCAGCAGAGCTGAACTCTCCACTGTGTGCAAAGGGGCCTGGCCTCCTTCCACTGGCTCCCGTTGGGTCATCCTCAAACTATGAGGACGGCCTGTTCCCTCCAGCCCTCGGGCCTCCACCTCCCCCTGCGACCTTGGCAGCCTCATCCCAGCTTCAGGACGGACCCAGCAGTCTGGCCAGCACGGCTCCGTGGTTGAGCATGGACCTGCGAACCGGGAGGTCAGGGTTCGATTCCCCATCAGGGCACATGCCCGAGGCAGGCTCCATCCCCAGCAGGGGATGTACAGGAGGCAGCCCATCCATGATTCTCTCTCATCATTGGCTGTTTTTCTCTCTCTCTCTCCCCCTCTCCCTTCCTCGCCATAAAAATATATTAAAAAAAAAAAAAAAGACGGAGCAAACAGAAAGCAGGCTTGGGCTTAGTAAACAGCAAAGGCCAAGGACCTGGGTCAGAGAGGCAGTAAAAGAGAGGTCTGTTTCAGACTGGGGAGAAATGTGGAGCTCACACGGCCCATTCAGCTCGCTGACCCCCAGACTGGAATTATCCAAGAATCTCTGAACTTGACATTCTTGGAGCCCACAGTTCAAAGTGCAGCCGCTGGGGAAACGCAGAGAGAAAATTCAATCTGTTCCTTTGTGCCTGGCCCACCACCACCAGCACCAGCACCATCAGCCTGAAGCAACAATCGGCCTCATTCACAGCGTGAACTCATGAACTTGGACAAGGCCAAGGAGCTACGTTCCTTCATGGGGCTTGTAAAACTGAAACCCCCAAGCAGAATGGCCCCAAATAGAACTGTAGACCGCCATCAGGAAGAAATCAACCCCAAGCAGGTAATGACATGCATGCCTACAAGGTGGTCCCTCCACAGCCATTGATTCAGAAAAAAAAAAAGAAAAAGAAGTAACGAATTGAGGAAGTCTAATGGTTTTAATAGCTTTTAAAGAAATAAGGAAAAGGATTCATGGAGGAATGCCCGGCTGGCGTGACTCAGTTGGTGGAGCCTCGACATATATAGGGACCAGGAGGTCAGGGTTTGGCCCTAACTGGTGTGGCTCAGTGGATAGAGCGTTGGCCTGCAGACTCAAGGGTCCCAAGTTCGATTCCACTCAAGGGCATCTGCCTTGGTGGCGGGCACATCCACAGTAGGGGGTGTGCAGGAGGCGGCTGATGGATGTTTCTCTCTCATCGATGTTTCTAACTCTCCTTCTCCCTTCCTCTCTGTAAAAAATCAATAAAATATATAAATATTAATAAAAAGAAGGTCAGGGTTTGATTCCTGGTCAAGGCACATGCCTGGGATGTGGGATCTATCCCCCGTGTGGGGATGTGCAGGAGGCAGCCAACCTGTGATTCTCTCTCATCATTGATGTTTCTATCTCTCCCTCTCCCTTCCTCTCTGAAATCCATCAAAAGATATTAATAAAATAAAAATAAAAAAGAATCAGTTTCTGGCTTCTGGAGGCATCGGCCTCATTTTTTTTAAAAAAAAATATATTTTATTGATTTTCTACAGAGAGGAAGGAAGAGGGATAGAGAGTTAGAAACATCGATGAGAGAGAGACATTGATCAGCTGCCTCCTGCACGCCCCCCACTGGAGATGTGCCCGCAATCAAGGTACATGCCTTTGACGGGAATCGAACCTGGGACCTTTCAGTGAGCCAAACCGGTCTCGGCATGGCCTCATTTTAATGCAGGTGCACGCAGGGTGCCAAGGGCAGTGGAAGGCCAGAGCTCTCCCACTTCTCAGGTTGTGCCCGGCATCTAGTCCGTCCGCCTAGCTCATCTGTCAGGCCGGGAGGCCGGGCTGGCTCACAAAGGTCTTGGTTCCTGAGCGAGGCCGGCCTGAGCCTCCAGCTTTGCTTCCTGGATCCCAGATCCTGACCTCTCCATGTTTCCCAACCTCCAACTTCTCATGATCCCCCTCCTCTCGGGCCCGGTTCCTGATTTTTTTTTTTCTCCAGATGTTCTCTCTCCCTGGTCTTCCCTGAGGGCCGCCGTCCCGGGAGCCTCACTGCCTGCCCGGCCTGGCCGACGTGCCCGTCAGCAAATACTTTCGGGGGGATGGGTTTCTCATTCCTTCTCGGCGAAGACGCACACGCAGTGCCTGGCCCCGCCGCTAACGACACACACATGTTCGGCACTGCCAGGCCTTCTTAGCCTGACATGCCTTTTCCTCTTTCGAGTCGCCTATAAATAGTTGCTCCGGGTGTCTTTTTGGTTTTGTGTTTTATTATATATATATATATATTTATTTTTAAATTGATATCAGAGAGGAAGTGAGAGGGAGAGAGAGTTAGAGATGGCAATAAGGAGAGAGCATCACAGATCGGCTGCCTCCTGCATGCCCCACATTGGAGATCCGGCCTACAACCCGGGCACGTGCCCTGACCGGGAATTGAACCGTGACCTCCGGGTTCACAGGCCGATGCTCAACCCCTGAGCCACGCCGGCCAGGCCAACGTGTCTTTTTCAAACAGTTTTATGTTCCACTGGTATCTGCATTAAATAATGAGTTGAGTAAATGTTGCACTGGTTAAAATAAATAAATAAATAAAAAGAGCCCTAGCCGGTTTGGCTCAGGGGATAGAGCATCCATCAGCCTGCAGACTAAAGGGTCCTGGGTTCGATTCTGGTCAAGGGCACATGCCCAGGTTGCGGGCTGGATCTCCTGTAAAGGACATGCAGGAGGCAGCCAATCCATGATTCTCCCTCATCACTGATGTTTCTTTCCCTCTCTCTCCTCGCTTCCTCTCTGAAATCCATAAAAATAAAATACATTTTGAAAAAATCTTAAACAAAAAGAGTGAAACATCGTTTTTGTAAGAATGGAAAGTGATGCCGAAACCGGTGTGGCTCAGTGGCTAGAGCGTCAGCCTGTGGACCGAAAGGTCCCAGGTTCGATTCCTGTCAAGGGCATGTACCTTGGTGGTGACACATCCCCAGTAGGAGGGGTGCAGGAGGCAGCTGATGGATGTTTCTCTCTCATTGATGTTTCTAACTCTATCCCTTTCCTTCCTCTCTGTAAAAACATCAATATAATATATTTTTTAAAAAGAAAAAAAAGAATGGAGAGTGATACATAGCTTCCGACAGATAAGGCGATGGTGTTAGTGGAGTGGACAGTAAGAGCGTTGATCCTTGGACATGTGGCCCCCCCAAGAAGTGGGAGGAAAGGGACAGAGTCGGATTCAGCTTCGTAAACTGCCCCCACCTCCCCCGGGATGGTTACCTATGGCAACACCTTTCCACTGAGGAACCCCACACGCGTCAAGATTCCGAAAATCTCGGGCCCCGGGACTCACCCACGCAGGCCCCGTCCTCGGAAAAACGGTAGCCCTGCTCACACTCGCAGCGGAAGGTCCCGGGGTGGTTGTTGCAGACGGCGTGGCTGCCGCACACGGAGGGCTGCTCTGAGCACTCGTCGATGTCTGCAGAGAGGCCAACACACGGAGCGGCCCCGGGTTAAACCTCTGCGCCCGGCACTACGGCCAATAACGCAGACAGCCCTTCTGCCTGCCGGGGGTGGTGGTGGGGGACCTAACCCCAGGCAAAGCCCCAACCCAAAGGCTGTTCCATTTTTTTTTTAATTTTTTAAAAATATATATATATTATTGATTTTTTTTTACAGAGAGAAAGGGAGAGGGATCGAACCTGGGACCCTTCGGTTCGCAAGCCCATACTCAATCCACTGAGCCACACCGGTTTTGGCTTGTTCAGTTTTTTGAAAATACACCGCAGCCCGGCCGGCGTGGCTCAGTGGTTGAGCATCGACCTATGACCCAGGAGGTCACGGTTTGATTCCGGTCAAGGGCATGTACTTTGGTTTCGGGCACATCCCCAGTGGGAGGCGTGCAGGAGGCAGCTGATGTCTCTCTCATCAATGTTTCTAACTCTATCCCTCTCCCTTCTTCTCTGTAAAAAAAAATCAATGAAATATATACTTAAAAAAAATTTTAATACATAAATAAATGTGTACTGTCTTCTCCTTCATGGAAAAACAAGACATCCCCTGAAAATAAGACCTAGAGATCTTTGGGAGCAAAAATTAACGTAAGACACGGTCTTATTTTCGGGGAAACAGGGTAACAGTGCCAGGGGACAGCTGGGCATGCCAGTCTCACCGCGGGGCCTCGTCCTCCCACTCCGCGCTGTCTGGACCGCAGGATGTGGACACCTCCCCGAGGTCTCCCCCATTCCTTCCCCTACCCCCTGTGTCAGAGTGAGGCTGTACCCTGGCAAGTGCGCCCGTCCCCCCGGAAGCCGATGGAGCACTCGCAGGCGAACTGGTTGCTGGAGCCGGGCCGACAGGCCGCGTTGGTGTCGCACCCGTGAGTGCCGATGTAGCAGGGGTTCTGCAGGGCGTCCGGGGAGCCTTCTGTGAGGACAGAGATGCTGTGGGGGCGTCCGCGGAGTGCCTGCCAGTTCCTCCCCCCACCACAGAGGAAGGCGGGGTGCGGGCTGTGGTCCGGGGGGACAAGGAAGCCGCGGGCAGATGCTCTGTTGAAGCATCCTCCCCACCAGATTGCTCTCCCACACAGCAGGCCATAAGGCCATGTTGCCGGAAATTGACAAAATCACCATCCTGGCTGGCGTGGCTCCGTGGTTGAGTGTCAACCTATGAGCCAGGAGGTCAGGGTTCGATTCCCTGTTAGGGCACAGGCCTGGGTTGCAGGTTCTATCTCCAGTGTGGGGTGTGTGGGAAGCAGCTGATCAGTGATTCTCTCTCATCATGGATGTTTCTCTCTCTTTCCTTCTCACTTTTTCTCTGAAATCAATACAAATACATGAAGAAGGAAGGAAGAAGAAGGAAGGAAGAGTAAGGAAGGGAGAAGAAGGAAGAAGAAGGAAGAAGAAAGAAGGAAGAAGAAGGAAGAAGAAGGGAGAAGAAGGAAGAAGAAGAAGGAAGAGAGGAAGGGAGGAGGGAGGAAGGAAGGAAGGAAGGAAGGAAGGAAGGAAGGAAGGAGAAGGAAGAAGAAGGAAGGAAAGAAGGAAGGAAGGAGAAGAAAGAAGAAGGAAGGGAGGAAGGAAGGAAGGAAGGAAAGAAGGAAGGAAGGAAGGAAGAAAAGAAGGAAGGAAGGAAGGAAGGAAGGAAAGAAGGAGGAAGGAAGGAAAGAAGGAAGGAGGAAGGAAGGAAGGAAGGGAGGGAGGAAGGAAAGGAGAAAGGAAGGAAGGAAGGAGAGAAGCCCAGAGCACAGAGAGACGCAGGCGTCCGAGGGCCAGCTGGCGGGAGCCGCGTCTCACCCCGCACAGGCCCGATGGAGTTGCTGAGAGCGAAGCGCAGGATCCGCTCGCCCTGGTTGTACAGGACGAACACGCTGTCCACCGAGAGCTGCTGGGTGCTGGGCAGGGCCGGTCGCGCGCCGTCGTGGGCACACTCCTGGAAGGTGATGGTCTGCCGCCACTGGTACGTGTGGATGCTCGAGGGCGCCGCGCCCTCCCGCTCGGGGCTGGTCACCGTGTACTCCCGGGTGGAGGAGGAGGTGATCACTGGAGGCGGGAGGGGCACGGGTGGGGGGAGAAAGGAGGCGTGAGGAGGCGGGCGGCTGCCTCCACGGTCAGACCCCCCACCCCCATCGGTGGTCTGGGAGACACCACCTTCCAGAGGAGACCGCAGGGGAGCCGGTCAATGAGAGGGTTCCTTTCTTTCTGGTGGTGGTGGTGGCAAATGCTCACCCACTCTCTCGAAAACCCGATGGTGTTTAGAGAGAGTGGGGAAGAGAGAGGGAGAGACGGAGAGAAACATCGATGAGAGAGAAACACATCGATTGGTTGCCTCTGACCAGGGCCCGGGCTGGGGAGGAGCCCGCAACCAAGGCACGTGCCCTTGACCAGAATCGAACCCGGGACCATTATGGTCCACAGGCCGACGCTCTGTCCACTGAGCCACACCGGCTGAGGCCAGACTGTTTATTTCTAATGGGGGGCTCCTTCTGCTACCTGGATCTCCCCCACTGTTATGGATATTATTGGTATCAGCAATATTTGTTGCTTTTTCCCCCCACTAAGCATTTCTCTGTAAGTTCCTAAGCTGCCCAGAGCCAATCTGAGGATTACAGGCTAGTGGACACCCGGCCGGCGTGGCTCAGTGGTGAAGCGTCAACGTAGGAATCAGGAGGTCACGGTTCAATTCCGGGTCAGGGCACAGGCCCGGGTTGTGGGGCTCGATCCCCAGAATGGGGCGTGCAGGAGGCAGCTGATCCCTAATTCCCTCTCCTCATGGATGTTTCTCTCTCTTCCTCTCCATCTCCCTCCCTCTTTGAAGTTAATAACAATTAAAATAAATTTAGCCGAAACCGGTTTGGCTCAGTGGATAGAGCGTCGGCCTGCGGACTGAGAGGTCCCCGGTTCAATTCCGGTCAAGGACATGTATCTTGGTTGTGGGCACATTCCCAGTAGGGGGGGTGCAGGAGGCAGCTGATCGGTGTTTCTCTCTCTTCGACGTTTCTAACTCTCTGTCCCTCTCCCTTCCTCTCTGTAAAAAAATCAATAAAATATATTTAATAAAGAAAAAGTGCCAAAACCAGTTTAGCTCAGGGGATAGAGCGTCAGCCTGTGGACTGAAGGATCCCAGGTTCAATTCCGGTCAAGGGCATGTACCTGGGTTGTGGGCACATCCCCAGTGCAGGAGGCGGCTGATGGATGTTTCTCTCTCATCGATGTTTCTAACTCTCTAACCCTCTCCCTTCCTCTCTGTAAAAAATCAATAAAAAATATATATATTTTTAAAAGTGACGTTCCTAAGGTGTCGCCCCGTTCCCCTCGCCACAGCCCAGGGGATGACAGCAGCTCGGCTGTCCCGGGCCCTGGGGAGCCCTCACCGCCGCGGGAGTAGTGGTAGAGCTCGGTGTAGGGCTCGATGTGCACGGAGGCGCCGACGGGGACCTGCGGCACGCGGCCCTCCAGCTCCGTGTCGATGGTCAGGTGGCCGTGCTCGTCGATCCCGCTGAAGCGCTGCTTGATGACCAGTTTTCCCGGGTGCCCCACGAAGGTCACCTCGGCCTGGCGGGTGAACTCGCCCCCTGGAAAGCAAGGCCACGCGGTCAGGCCGCCACCAGGAAAGACAGCCACAGAGATCCAGAGACGGAGACGCATCCATCAGACCGTCCAACCTCGGAGGGAAGGCAGGGAGGGTGGGGGTACGGGGTGGGGATATGGGGGAGAGATCAACCAAAGGACTGGTATGCATGCATATGAGACTAACCCATGGGCACAGACACCAGGGGGGTGAGGGCATGAGTGCGGATGGGGGTGGGAGAGGGTAATGGGGGATTAAGGACACATGTAACACTTTAATCAATAAAGGAATTTTTAAAAAAAGAAAAAAGAGAAGACAGCCAAGACCGGTTTGGCTCAGTGGATAAGTGTCGGCCTGTGGACTGAAAGGTCCCAGGTTCGATTCCGGTCAAGGGCATGTATCCTGGTTGCAGGCACATCCCCAGTGGGGGGCGTGCAGGAGGCGGCTGATTGATGTCTCTCTCTCATCGATGTTTCTAACTCTCTATCCCTCTCCCTTCCTCTCTGTAAAAAATCAATAAAATTATTAAAAAAAGAAAGAAAGAAAGAAAGAAAAGACAGCCACCTCAGTACCCGTCCTGGGCTCACAGGGCTGGTCAGGGGCTGTTTTGGGGGTCACACCTCCTCGGCGGGTGCTTCAAGGGGGGATGGTAGGGATGGTGCTGAGGACCCCCGAGGACAGCTGGGGCACCCAGGAGGCCCCACGGAGTCACCCGCAGAGAGAGGCCGCCTTCCATCCACAGACCAGCCTCCGAGATGGGCTGGCTCAGGGCTTGTGCTGAAAATGGGCATTTCCACAGATGATGAGAAATAGCCAAGCTTGCCAAAACTGGTGTGGCTCAGTGGAGAGAGTGTCAGCCTGCGGACTGAAAGGTCCCAGGTTCGATTCCGGTCAAGGGCATGTATCTTGGTGGTGGGCGCATCCCCAGTAGGAGGCGTGCAAGAGGCAGCTGATCGATGTCTCTCATCGATGTTTCTAACTCTCTCTCCCTCTCCCTTCCTCTCTGTAAAAAATCAATAAAATATATTTTAAAAAAGAAAAGAAATAGCCAAGCTTGAGGATGGGTTAGCCGGGCCTGCACACTGTCAGTCCATCTTCATAAATGTTATTCACGAAAGAATGCTGGCCCTCTTACTACCACGTCTTCCTCCCAGAACCCAATGCTTGTCGGGAAGTTGTCATGGGACATGGAGGTCCCTTTCCACTCACCCCCCGTCTCCATCTCCTTTGCACCCCCCTCCCCACCCCCGGGCCAGGGAGTTCAATGGGTATTGCCAATTAATACCTGTGATGCTGAAGCCGTTCCTGAATCCGTCCTGCTCCACCGCGAACATCCACCCGATGATGCCCCCGACGGGGGCCAGGGGCAGCAGGGAGTACCCCACGGTCTCGGGGATGGTGCTGATGGCCGTGTAGGAGCGCCCCTGGTTCATCACCACGTAGGAGTGCAGGTCCGTGTTCTCAAACACCACGGGCACGGGGCTGCTCCCCACGAAGATCCTCCCTTTCACCTTGCCGTTCACGCGCTGGGGGGATCCTGCGGGGGGAGCAGAGGGAGAAGCCGGACCTTCGTAAGAGGACAACAGGATAGGCCTTGGGCCTGTAAAGCGAGAGGCAGGCCCGGCCAGCGTGGCCCTGGGGCTGAGCATCGACCTAGGAACCAGGAGGTCGGGGTTCGATTCCCGGTCAGGGCACAGGCCCGGGTGGCAGGCCCGATCCCCAATGTGGGGCGTGCAGGAGGCAGCTAATCCACGATTCTCTCTCACCACTGATGCTTCTCTCTCTCTCTCTCCCCCTTCCTCTTTGAAATCAATACACTTTTTTAAGTGTATTGTAGCGAGAATCCAACAAAGAGCCCTAACTGGTTTGGCTCAGTGGATAGAGCGTCGGCCTACAGACTCAAGGGTCCCAGATTCGATTCTGGTCAAGGGCATGTACCTTGGTTTTGGGCACATTCCCAGTGGGGGGTGTGCAGGAGGTAGCTGATCGATCTCATCGATGTTTCTAACTCTCTATCCCTCTCCCTTCCTCTCTGTAAAAAGTCAATAAAATACGTTAAAAAAAAAAAGAGCCAAAACTGGTTTGGTTCAGTGGATAGAGGGTCGGCCTGCAGACTGAAGGGTCCCAGGTTCGATTCCAGTCAAGGGCATGTACCTTGGTGGCGGGCACATTCCCAGTGGGGGGCGTGCAGGAGGCAGCTGATCAATGTCTCTCTCATCCATGTTTCTAGCTCTCTAGCCCTCTCCCTTCCTCTCTGTCAAAAGTCAATAAAATACATTAAAAAAAAAAAAAAGGAATCCACCCACTATGCAAACCAGGAGACTCCCTCAGGGCCTGTATACGATGTTACCATGTGGGGCTGGACGGCTTGTCTGTGCTGAGCCGCTGCCAAGCACACTCAGCATTCCCGACGGCTCAGACACTTGGCACGGGGGAGGCTGCCGGGGCGGCTCTTGGAAGAGAAGGCTTTGCTGCTGGTTCGGGAAGCTTTTCCCAGGGTCTCCCCGCCAAGCCCCGAGCAACAATCGCTCAGGCACACCCCCACTGGGCAGTGCAATTTGGAAGGAGATGCATTTACGGATGTTGAAAACATTCCCCCCGCATGAGCACAGGCATACAAACATGCTCTCTCCTCGCCAAAGTCAGCAGAACCACCCTCACGTGACCGCATCGGGGCCCGGGAGGTTTGTGTTGGTGGCTGTCTGTTTGTTTTTTCTGCAAATTAAAATGCCCCCGTGGAACTGCCTCGACGGCAGGGGATCTGAAAGGTGGGGAAACGCTTCCCGCTTCTACGGAGTCCAAACTCGCACGAAACACAAAGGAAACGGGCGGCGACCAGTGAGGTCATCGGGCAGCAAGCGGAGGGGACAAATGTTCCCTGCGGCCGGGTTTCTGCCGCTTTTGTTTTCACTGGAGTTTATGGCCCGGGGGTTCCCCTGGGAACACCCGCTGAGTAAACTGTGGCTCGGGCCTCTAGACTCCCACGACCATCGCGACCTCTTGGTCCAGAAGTGACAGCTGGATCCAATCTGGAGTTGGCCCCCACCGTGGGGACTGGGCTCCCCGGGGAACTACGGTGCCCGGCTGGCGGGGCCCAGGGGTTGCGTGTCGACCTATGAACCGGGAGGTCACGGTTCCATGCCCGGTGTGGGGCGTGCAGGAGGCAGCTGATGAGTGATTCTCTCTCATCGTGGATGCTTCTTTCTCTCTCTCTCTCTGCCTCTCCCTGCCTCTCTGACATCAATAAAAATATATGGCCGAAACCGGTGTGGCTCAGTGGATAGAGCGTCGGTCTGCAGACTGAAAGGTCCCGGGTTCGATTCCGGCAAGGGCATGTACCTTGGTGGCGGGCACATCCCCAGGAGGGGGCGTGCAAGAGGCAGCTGATAGATGTTTCTCTCTCATCGATGTTTCTAACTCTCTATCCCTCTCCCTTCCTCTCTGTAAAAAAGAAATCAATAGCCAAGACCGGTTTGGCTCAGTGGATAGAGCGTCGGCTTGCGGACTGAAAGGTCCCAGGTTCGATTCCGGTCAAGGGCATGTACCTTGCTTGCGGGCACATCTCCACTGTGGGGTGTGCAGGAGGCGGCTGATCGATGTCTCTCTCTCATCGATGTTTCTGACTTTCTATCTCTCTCCCTTCCTCTCTGTAAAAAAATCACTAAAACATATTTTTTAAAAAAGAAATCAATAAAATAGATAAGAATACATAAATAAATAAATAAATAAAAATATTCAGCCCGCCCTCCCCCTGCCCCCTCCCCGCCCCCAAATGAGCACAGACCTTCGGCCACGCACTGCCGGCCGTTCCCGGTGTAGCCGGCGACGCAGCTGCAGCAGAAGCCAGTGGCGTAGTCCCGGCACTCGGCGTGCACGGAGCACTGGTGTCGGCTGTTGGCGCACGTGGGCCGGGCGTCCGTGTTGTAGCTGAAGACTGCGGGGGAAACACGGGGCGCCTGTGAGCACGTCTCGGGGCTCAGCGGCAGGAGGGGGTCACCTGGGGCCCTCTGCCGGGCGGCTCAGGGGCAGGGCTCACTGCCTGGACCCAGGTCAGTGGTGCGGTGGCTCCATCTGTCACACCCCACGCACACGGGGCGGAAAGGGGTGTGGAAATCACAGGGTGGATGATCAGAAAAATGGTCTCATCTGCCCGGCCGGCGTGGCTCTGTGGTGGGGTGTCGACCTAGGAACCAGGAGGTCAGGGTTCGATTCCCGGTCAGGGTGCAGGCCGGGGTGGCGGGCTCCATCCCCGGTGTGGGGCGTGCAGGAGGCCGCCGATCCCTGATTCTCTCTCATCATTGATGTTCCTCTCTCTCTCTCTCTCTCTCTCCACCTTCCTCTCTGACATCAATAAAAACATATATTTTTAAAGTGCTCTGATCTAATTGGCATCAGTCTCAGTCTGATGTCCCTCTGACAAGTCAGAAAGATCAGCTTCACATTTTAAAGGGGCCTTCAGGCACTTTTTTTTTTTTTACTGTATTTTAATTTTCCCATTTTAATGACTTCAGAGTATTCTGAAATTATCTGGCCTCTTCTCTCCAGGCAATAGCGTAAGAAGCTCTTATACTCCAAAGCTGACGGGGCCCTAGCTGGTGTGTCTCAGTGGATAGAGTGGTCTGCGGACTGAAGGGTCCTGGGTTCGACTGCAGTCAAGGGCAGAAACCTTGGTTACAGGCTCCTCCCTGGTTCGGGGCCTGGTCAGGGCGCATGAGGGAGGCAACCCATCCATGTGTTTCTCTCACACTGATGTTTCTGTCTTTCCCTCTCTCTCCCACTTTCCCTAAAAAACAATGAAAAAAAATCCTCAGGTGTGGATTTTTAAAAAAAAGCTGATTAGAAAGACGTTTTCAATCCCTTTCACTCAAGAAACAAAGAGAATTCTGTCTCCTTCTAAAATTCTACCTCCTGGGTTCAATTGGTTGGAATTAGGAATGAATACTCCATCATTCCAGAGGAAACTGATTTGACAAGAAAGCTCAAAAGCCCATAGAGGGCCCTGGCTGGTTTGGCTCAGTGGATGGAGTGTCTGTCTGCAGACTGAAGGGTCCCAGGTTCGATTCTGGCCAAGGGTACATGCCTGGATTGTGGGCTCGATCACCAATACAGGAGGAAGCCGACCCATGATTCTCTCTCATCATGGATGTTCCTCTCTCTCTCTCTCTCTCTCTCTCTCTCCGTCTCCCTTCCTCTCTAAAATCAATAAAGCAGTGGTTCTCAACCTTCCTAATGCCTCGACCCTTTAAGATAGCTCTTCATGTGGTGGTGACCCCCAACCATAAAATGATTTCTGTTGCTACTTCATCACTGTCATTTTGCTACTGTTATGAACTGTAATGTAAATATCTGTAGGCAGGATGTATTTTCATTGTTACAAATTGAACATCATTAAAGCATAGGGATTAATCACAAAAACAATATGTAATCATGTATTGTAAAATATTTCTTTCTAATGACAAATAAATGAATTTTTGTCTTGAATCGTGGTGTAGCATGGGCAACAGTCTTCATATGACAACAGTAAACTACATGGCTACACTGCTACACCTAGGAGTGGTCTGTTGGTTCCTAAGACCATGGGAAACATGTGTTTTCTGATGGTCTTAGGCGACCCCTGTGAAAGGGTCGGTCGACCCCCAAAGGGGTCGCGACCCACAGGTTGAGAACCGCTGCAAAAAAGAAATATATTTTTTTTTTAAAAAAAGTACGAAAGAAAGCATACGTAGGGGGTGAACTTTTAAAGCGGGGAGTGACCTGGTTTATAAGGGACTGTTCGGAGTGAAGATACAAGTAACGTTTAAACCAGGAAGAAGGTTCTGTGCGTCCTCGATGCTCGGAGGAAATTGCCAGGCCTGGGGAGGCGGCGTTTGGACACATGTGACGGCAGATTGCTTCGCTCCGGCTGAGGCCCGGCGCCCCGTGGGTCCCCAGGGCCCGCGTATCTGGGGGTGACTATTCAGCTAACGCCAGGAATGCACTGTGGGCCGCGGGAGGCTGACCTTTCTGCTGGCCCCAGGGACATCACTGAGATGGTTGGACAGAGAAACATCTGTTTCAGGCACCAGCCGGGCTCAGAGCGGGGCGTGGACGAGGACCACGCCATGCACCACCGTATGTTGGTGGTGGTGGTGGTCTCAGAGGGGACGGCGTTTTAACAGGAGGCTTCAGAGGAAGAACGTCCGTCCCTCTGGGGGCGCAAGCTCCGAGCTCAACAGCTGCAAGTGACCACCCGACACATCTGGGGAGAGAGCCCCTGGAAGCCAGCCGCGGAGCAGAGTGCATGCAGGCAGCGATGCCGGCGTCACCCCAGGAGCCCCGGGTGCAGGGTGGGGAGCCCTGAGACGCGGACCCACATCCCTGTCATGACCCGAAAGGTCAACGTCGCCACCGCTGAGCCTTGGAAGACAGGAACCAGCTCACCACCCCCGGGGACCCCGCTCTGGTCGGGGCTTCGGGATGCTCCAGAACAAACATGTGTGACTCTCAGGAGACACGTGAGGACAAGTAAGAAGAAATACAGGACATGTATGCATGCGTACAAGCCTAAGCAATGGACGCAGGCAACTGAGGGGTGAGGGCATGAATGGGGCAGGGAGGTTGAGGGGGTAATGGGGGGATGAGGACACATATGTAATACTTTTTTTTTAAAATATATTCTGTTGATTTTTTTTTTTTACAGAAAGGAAGGGAGAGAGATAGTTAGAAACATCATCGATCAGCTGCCTCCTGCACGCCTCCTACTGGGGATGTGCCCGCAACCAAAGTACATGCCCTTGACCGGAATCGAACCTGGGACCCTTCAGTCCGCAGGCCGATGCTCTATCCACTGAGCCACACCAGATAG
Source organism: Lasiurus cinereus (assembly GCA_011751065.1). Classification (NCBI taxonomy): domain Eukaryota; kingdom Metazoa; phylum Chordata; class Mammalia; order Chiroptera; family Vespertilionidae; genus Lasiurus; species Lasiurus cinereus. The sequence goes on along the minus strand of JAAGEH010002526.1, from coordinate 10,895,577 downwards.
GGCTAATACTTTAATCAATAAGGAAATTTTAAAAAAAGAAAAAGAAATACAAGTGAGGCCCAGCCGGCGTGGCTCAGTGGTTGAGCATCAACCCATGAACCAGGAAGTCACGGTTCGATTCCCCGTCAGGGCACATGCCCGGGTTGTAGGCTCCATGCCTAGTAGGGGGCGGGCAGGAGGCAGCTAATCAATGATTCTCTCTCTCTTTTTTTCAATGATTCTCTCTTATCATGGATGTTTCTATCTCTCCCTCCCTTTCCCATCCTCTCTGAAATAAAAAAAAACTTTTTTTTTTTTAAATGAGTGTCTAGCTGAAATGGAGTAAGTTTCCTGAGAACCTTATGATAACTTCGTAACAGAAAGAGTAGTCTGACTGCTTATTGTTTAAAGGCCTGGACCATCCCATTTAAATGCATCTCAATGGATCAGAAGTCAACCCGAAGAGCAAAAATGAATGAATACAGTTCAGTTCGGACAATTCAAAGCACGCTGCTTTTCCCTCAAAATGTAGCAAAAAGCTGATATAATACAGTTGACTAGAAGCTATTGCACTTTAAAAGGGAGATCTCGGCGAGGGTGTGGGGGGAGGGACATACTCTTTATGTATTTTTAAAATCTTCTCAAACCGACCCTGAGACTAAGCAGAGCCGGGAATAATGAACTCTTCTCGTGCCAAAGCCGAGAGGAAATAAATGTCAAAGATAACTGTGTCAACAGGCGAAGGAACGTCTACAATGTTTGTTCAGGTGGCTGAGTGTCCTTCTGCTCTCAGAAATCACAAATAAGAAAAATCTGGCTTTCAAAACACGGGTAAAGCTCTTTTCTCCCTAAAACAGACTAACAAAGCGCTCTAGCCAGTCTGGCTCAGTGGATAGAGCAAAGGTCCTGGGTTCGATTCTAGTCAGGGGCACGTACCACGGTTACAGACTCCTCCTGGGCCCGGGCCCTGGTCAGGGCCTGTGCAGGAGGCAACCCATCAATGTGCTTCTCTCACATCGATGTTTCTCTCTGTCTCTCCCTCTCTCTTCCTCCACTCTCTCTAAAATCAGTGGGAAAAATATCCTCGGGTGAGGACGAAACAAAAAAACCCCCACACACATGCCCTAACTGGTGTAGTTCAGTGGATAGAGCGTCGGCCTGTGGACTGAAGGGTCCCAGGTTCGATTCTGGTCAAGGGCACATGCCTTGGTTGCAGGCACATCCCCAGGAGGAGGTGTGCAGGAGGCAGCTGATCGATGTTTCTCTCTCATCTATGTTTCTAACTCTCTATCCCTCTCCCTTCCTCTCTGTAAAAAATCAATAAAATATATTAAACACACACACACACACACACACACACACACACACACAGGACGTGCTCAACCATCTCCATCACCACAGCCCTCATCCCCGATGATGTCTCGTGCCATCAAAGGCATGGAGCCTGTGCACTCCCACCCCACCTTCCCAGCTCTGTCCCTCACAACCCCACCCCGAAACGCACACCTCGGACCCCCTCCCACCCCTGTCCTCCGTCCAGAAACCCAAGGGCCCCGGAGTAATCTCACGGCAACGCCGGCCGCCTTACCGACTTCCGACTCCTCCACCTCGTCCACGTCGATGACCTGCGGGTGCTGCTGGGGCAGCCTGGCCACGGGCAGCTGGAAGGACCAGGTCCTCTCGGTGGGGGGCCGGGCGGGCCTGGCGGTGACCGGGCGGCTGGGGGGCGAGGCCCGGTGCCGGGTGGTGCCGGCGTCTCCCCGCCGCCACGGGGTCTCGTCGGGGAAGGCGGTGGTGCCCACGTCCTCCGGGCCCAGACTGGTCACTGAGTCGTAATCTTCGTCCTCGTCGTAGTCCTCCCCGTCGTCCGATCTGAGGTTCACGTCCGAGGGCACCACGCCTCTGGCTGTGTCGGGGCCCCCGATCTCAAACACCCAGACGCCTTGCTGCCCCGAGTTGCTGCTCCTACGAGAGAGGAGAGACTTCTGGGAAACAGCCCCTACTCCCCCCGGGGGCAGAAGGAGCCCTGGGATCCGGAGAAGGCGGGAGAGCCCACTGGGTCTTTTTTTTTTTTTTAATATATTTTATTGATTTTTTTACAGAGAGGAAGGGAGAGGGACAGAGAGTTAGAAACATTGATGAGAGAGAGACATCGATTAGCTGCCTCCTGCACACCCCCTACTGGGAACGTGCCCATAACCAGGTACATGCCCTTGACTAAAATCAAACCCGGGACCTTTCAGTCCGCAGGCCAACGCTCTATCCACTGAGGGAAACCAGTTTTGGCCCGACTGGGTCTTGTGTGGTCATCATGATAGGGGCACAGATAGACGACTGGGGAGCAGCTAGAATCGACACTAATAAAATAGTAAAATGCAAATTGACTGTACCGTCGCAATGCCCACCAGCCAATCAGGAGCGAGTATGCAAATTAACCCAAACAAAGATGATGGGTTAATTTGCATATGCAGGCACCGAGCAGCTGGGGCGGTACAATTGCGTCATTGCCATGGTGACCACATGGGCATTCCGCACCACCCCAGCCTCTGGGCAGCATGGGAAGGCGGAAAGGCGGCTCTGGGCCAGAAGGAAAAGGGCGGTGCCGGAAGCCAGGGGAAGGAAGGTCCATTCTTGCATGAATCTTCGTGCATCAGGCCTCTAGTGGCAAGAAATATTACTCACACTCTGCTAGCCGTGCTGGTGTTGTTCTGATTAAAGAAGGCCCGTTCTGCCCTAACCAGTCTGGCTCAGTGGATAGAGTGTCAGCCTGCAGACTGAAAGGCCCCAGGTTCCACTCTGGTTAAGGGTATGTACCTTAGTTGTGGGCACATCTCCAGGAGGAGGTGTGCAAGAGGCAGCTGATGGATGTTTCTCTCTCATCGATGTCTCTAACTCTCTATCCCTCTCCCTTCCTCTCTGTAAAAAACCAGTAAGATATATTAAAAAGAAAAGAAAAAAGGCCCATTCTCCCCTGGCGGGGAGCGGCTGGTGGGACCTGGGAGCTCACCCGGACATGCAGCCCCTCCTCCCCACCCGGGACCTGCCTGTCATCATGGAAGATTGACAGCCTGTGGCAGAGACCAGAGCCCCCAGCCTTTGCACACCCACAGGCCTTTGCCAATCTCCGGCCTTTGCACACCCACAGGCCTTTGCCAATCTCCAGCCTTTGAAGACCCCCAGGCCTTGGCACACCCACAGGCCTTTGCAAATCTCCAGCCCCATCACCTGTAAACTGCCCATTTGACTACCCTTTTGCCTACTTCCCACGTCATCCTTGTCCTTCTACCCAACATAAGCAGCTGGCTTACGGGGGGCAGAGCAGATGTTTGTGGGTGACCTGCCAGCAGGATTGGAATAAACGCTCTTCTAGGACTCAACCCCGTCTCTGCTGAAGTGTCTCCCTCGGTTGTCCGGTTACGATCACAGAGCCAAGGCCTGTTGGTGAGGCTGTAGCCACCCAGCCTAGCAAAGGCTCCTCTCCGCCCTGGGCGGGGTGCTCTCCGGGACACTGCCAGGCCCACCCAGGCAAGCAACCCACTGACTGAAGTCATGCATTTTACCCCTTATTTTCTGTCTGTGGCATGCTGGGAGAGAGTAAGAAGGATAGCCCGGATGGCGTGGTTGAGCTTTTTTTTTTTAGTATATTTTATAGATTTTTTACAGAGAGGAAGGGAGAGGGATAGAGTTAGAAACATCGATGAGATAGAAACATCGATCAGCCGCCTCCTGCACGCCCCCTACTGGGGATGTGCCCGCCACCAAGATACATGCCCTTGACTGGAATCAAACCTGGGACCTTTCAGTTCACAGGCTGATGCTCTATCCACCGAGCCAAACCGGTCTCGGCTGAGCTTTGACCTATGAACCAGGAAGTCATGGTTCGATTCCCAGTCAGGACACATGGCTGGGTTGTGGGCTCGATCCCCAGTGTGGGGTGTGCAGGAGGCAGCCGATCCATGATTGTCTCTCATCATTGATGTTTCTCTCTCTCTCTTCCCTCCTCTCTCTCTGAAATCAATTAAAGAAATACAAAAACAAAACAAAACAAAACAAACACAAGGCCTTTAAAAAGAAAGAAAGAAAATGATACTGAAGAAAATCTTAAGGAAGAGAAAATACATTTACATTGTTTTTTGAGGAAAAAAAAAATCCCCATAGAAGCGGGCCCCGCAGTTCCAGCTGAGATTGTTCCAGGGTCAGTGGTAGCTGGTCCGTGTCCTAGTTCTGGCCTCAGCTCCCGAGTCCCTGGAATCTCTGCCGGGAGGAGAGGGCCTTTTCGTGCAAATGAGATGACGGTCGCTGGGGACTCGAGATGTCTCCTTGGACAGAAAAACCGAGGCGCCAGGAGAGGACTGGAATTTCCAGCGCCACACCCCAAGTTCCAGGGAGGGGAGGGGAACTGGGGATGGAGTTTATCTCCAACGGCCGATGACCTCAACAGCCGCGTGTGTCATAAAAACCCCTCCAGCAAGCGTGGCAGACACAGAGGCTGACACGGGCCAAGTATACCGGGTCTCAGGGTATGTGGGCCCCCAAAAAGCAAAAGCTTCCATTTTCATGGAAACGAAGGTTTATTGCCACAGAGACATGCCCAATACGTGGTCAGGGCGCAGCACAGCAACTGGCTGTTCTGCCATTTGGTCGACTTGCATAGTAGGGTTTTATTATATACCCTGTTTCCCCGAGAGTAAGACATCCCCCGAAAAAAAGACCTACTTCCAGTTTTGCCTCTCGCTGTCATAGAAGGCATCCCCCCGAAAATAAGACCTCCCCGATCATCAGGCCTCCCCGGAATAGAAGGCCCCTGAAGCTACAATCAGGCGTCTGACTCCTGATTTAAAGAGGCCTCGCCCAGCCCGAACAGCTCTGGCTGTGCTGCGGCCCCTCTGTGAGCTGGTTGGTGATGACAACGACTACCGGACCCCAGACAGGTAATAAATTTCCTTATTTTGTTCAACAATAAATGTGTACCGTCTTCTTCTTCATGGAAAAGCAAGACACCCCCTGAAAATAAGACCTAGCGCCTCTTTGGGAGCAAAAATTAATATAAGACACTGTCTTATTTTCGGGGAAACAGTGTAGGATTTTTGTTAATCCTTACCCGAGGGTATTTTTCCATTGACTTTTTTTTGGTTGGGGGGGAGTGGAAGAGAGAAGGAAAGACAGAAAGAAACTAATTGACGGGTTGCCTCCTGCATGAGCCCCAGCCAGGGCCTGGGCCGGGGAGGAGCCCGAAACCGAGGTACATGCCCTTGACAGGAATTGAACCCGGGACCCTTCAGTCTACAGGCCGACGCTCTATCCACTGAGCCAAACCAGCGAGGGCTCAGTTTTATCTTTATAATAAACTGGTCATACTAAGTAAGTGCTTTCCTGAGTTATGTGACTTGGGGGGGGGGGGGGGGG
>JAAGEH010002526.1:10861133-10890092 GCA_011751065.1 Lasiurus cinereus | reverse complement strand
GCTTGCAACCTGGGACTTGTGACTGGCACCTGAAGGGAGATGGAGCCCTTGACCTGCGGAGGGGGGGTGGAGATATGGAGGGGGGATAGAGAGGAGATGGTAGATGCTGTTTCAAATTAGGGTGATACCTAAACAACAGGACACGCGTTCATTCTCAGAGTATATTCCCTTGAGTTCATCAGAAAAAAACCTACCACGGCGCTGGCCGGTTGGCTCAATGGATAGAGCATCGGCCTGCGGACTGAAAGGTCCCAGGTTCAATTCCCGTCAAGGGCATGTACCTTGGTTGCGGGCACATCCCCAGTGGGGGGCGTGCAGGAGGCAGCTGATCGGTCTCTCTCTCATCGATGTTTCTAGCTCTCTATCCCTCTCCCTTCCTCTCTGTAAAAAATCAATAAAAATATGTTTAAAAAAAAAGAAAGAAAGAAAATAACTGCCAAAGCCCTGGTCGGTTTTCTCAGTGGATAGAGCATCAGCCTGCAGATTGAAGGGTCTCAGGTTCGATTCCCGTTAAGGGCACATGCCCAAAATCGATCCCAGTAGGGGGCATGCAGGAGGCAGCCGATCAATGATTCTCTCTCACCACTGATGTTTCTATCTCTCTCTCCCTCTCTAAAATCAATCAATCAATCAATCAATCAATCAATCAAAATAAAAACTGCCATCTAGTCGAAAAACTGTATCCAACGTCGCAACCCAAGGGAATAGGTTTAGGGAATGTTCTGTTGAGCCCACGACATCATCCTTGATAAAATACTAACGGGCTGTTCTGATTAAGGGGGGCGGGGGGAGAGGTCTCTGGAAGCACAAAGAAAGCAGCTTACTTGGCCAAACTGCCGATGGACTCTCTGTCGTTAGCAAATATGTTGTAGGCCCCGTCGCTGCTGCCCTGGCTGAAGGCCACCATGGCAGGGACCTGGCTCTGGTCCCGCTTCGAGAAGGTCGAGGTGAACTGCAGGCCATCTTCGGGGTACAGGAAGATGGCGTAGGAGCTGGACCCAGAGGAGGCCAGGACCGCCTGGAACGTGTTTCTCTGCGAAGAAGGGTCACCAGGCGGTCACTCGGGCAAGGAGCCCCATCTCCCCAGACGCGACGGCCCCTCCACCTCCCCCTTATTCTAGCACAGCGGTTCTCAACCTTCCTAAGGCCGTGACCCTTTAATACCGTTCCTCACGTGGTGGTGACCCCCACCCATAAAATTATTTCCGTTGCTACTTCATCACTGTAACTTTGCTATTGTTAATGAATCGTAATGTAAATATCTGTGTTTTCTGATGGTCTTAGGCGACCCCTGTCAAAGGGTCATTCGGCCCCCAAATGAGTCGCGGCCCACAGGTTGAGAACCGCTGTTCTAGAAGCAGCACGTCGGTGTCCTTCCGAGACAGCGCCACTTCCACGCCGCCAAGGCTGGCACGTCGGGAAGGACGGCGTTCCGGGGGCCGTATGTTTTCTCACCACGGAGCCCTCCCCCATTCCTGTGAAGACGGATGGATGCTTCTGGGCCTTTCGGGCTTCTGGCCGCTGTGTCATCCTATGAACATCAGACAACTGGGGGGTGGAGGGGAGACCGAGGCAGGTCCCTAAAGAGTGACTCGGGCCTAGAGCCGGCTTCCCCGCCTGCTTCTTCGAGGGCACGTCCCAGCTGGGGGAAATCTGCTCCCCCAGCCTTTGCCGACCCCCGTGCCCCAGAGATGCCCACTTGGGTGTAGCGGACTTCCTGTCTGAAACATTCCCTCGAAGTGCAACGTGGTTTCTGTCCCCGCCCCCCCCCCCAGCTAGAGCGTGGGCTTTGCCTTTCCTTTCTCACCCTGGAGGACCCCCTGGGGATTTTAACCTGCGCTTCCCAGTAATAATGCCTCTCCCGGCCGGCGTGGCTCAGTGGGTGGGCCTCGACCTCAGAACCAGGAGGTCATGGTTTGATTCCGGGTCAGGGCATTTGGATCCCCTGTAAGGGTGGGGTAGGAAGGTGCAGGAGGCGGCCAATCCATGATGCTCTCTCATCATTGATGTTTCTCTCTCTCTCTCTCCCCCTTCCTCTTTGACATCAATTTTAAAAATAAATAAATAGCCAAAACCGGTTTGGCTCAGTGGATAGAGCGTCGACCTGCGGACTGAAAGGTCCCAGGTTCTATTCCGGACAAGGGTGTGTACCTTGGTTGCAGGCACATCCCCAGTGGGGGGTGTGCAGGAGGCGCTGATCGATGTCTCTCTCTCATCGATGTTTCTCACTCTCTATCCCACTCCCTTCCTCTCTGTAAAAAAAAATCAATAAAATATATTTAAGTCTCTATTTAACCAGAAACGACTTCCCACCACGTGACCCAGCATCAGGGGGATGGGATTCAGCGACCTTATTCCTGGCATCGAGCCGTTTCTCAGGACCTGCCTTTCCCCCACCCAGTCACCCCTGAGACAGAGACGGCCCCCCTTGCAGACCGGGTGCTGGAGGGATGGGCCCCAACGTGACCCGATTTTGCTCTGCATGTCCTTCCCGAGTCAGGGACACCACAGGCTGCACCACTGAGTAGCACTCGCCAGGCCACACCCCCCTGCTCGGCTCCACACCCCGGTCCCTGGTGCAGGGGGCGAACGGGGGGATCACTCACCTTGTCTTCCAGGGCAGGGTCCTCGCCGGGCCCTCGGTACGGGGCCACGGAATCCCAGGTGACCACCACGGCGCTGGCGGGCTGGAAGGAGACCCCGGGGAACCCTCTCTGCACGCACTCGGCGGCCAGCTGCGTGACGGCGGGGGACGAGTCCTCGCGGTAGTAGACCTTGCCCAGGCCGTCGCTGGTGTCCAGGTCGGCTAGGAAGGGCGCCACGGCCCCGAAGGTCGGCGGGAAGAGCCCGGGATGGGATTCGGCGGCCGGGGGTTCGCTCATGGCAATGAGGCCATTGGTGGTGATCTGTGGGAACCAAGCGGAGTTTCAAGGCGCTCAGAAGGGGCGTTTTCCACCAGGGTTGGGGGTAAGGGGGGAGGATGCTGAGCGCCCACTCGGAGGATGCTGCCACAGGGGCCCACACGAAGCCCGGTGCCACCGATTGGAAACCACGCAACGGGTGGGGGGACGCAGCACCTGCTCTCTGGGGGAGGGGCATCCTCCAGCCCCCACACCGGACACTAAGGGTCTCAGGGTGTCAGGCTCCCCGAGGTGTGTGCTCTGTGTTCTGCAAAGAGCCGTTCGACATAGGTCATTACTTATTTATTTTTTAAAATATATTTTATTCATTTTTTTACAGAGAGGAAGGGAGAGGAAGAGAGTTAGAAACATTGATGAGAGAGAGACATCCATCAGCCGCCTCCTGCACACCCCCTACTGGGGATGAGCCCGCCACCAAGATACATGCCCTTGACCGGAATCGAACCTGGGACCCTTCAGTCCGCAGGCTGACGCTCTATCCACTGAGCCAAACTGGTCAGGGTTCATTATTTATTTATTTTAAAAAAAATATATTTTATTGATTTTTTGCAGAGAAAAAGGGAGAGGGATAGAGAGTTAGAAACATCGATGAGAAAGAAACATCCACCAGCTGCCTCCTGCACACCCACTACTGGGGATGTGCCCGCAACCAAGATACATGACCTTGACCGCAATCAAACCTGGGACCCTTCAGTCCGTAGGCCGACACTCTATCTACTGAGCCAAACCAGTCAGGGTTCATTATTTATTTATTCATTTAAATTTTTGATTTCAGAGAGGAAGGGAGAAGGAGAGAGAGAGAGAGAAACATCCATGATGACAGAGAATCCTCGATCAGCGGCCTCCTGCCCGCATCACATTGGGGGTCGAGCCCACAGTCAAGGCATGTGCCCTGACCGGGAATCGAACCGTGACCATGACCTCCATCCAGGTTCATGGGTCAGTACTCAACCACTGGGCCACACCAGCCGGCGAGGCCGTATCCACATTCTTCAGATGAAGAAAACGAAGGAAGCAAATGGAGTTTTCCAAAGTTTTCCAAAGGTAAGGGGCAACATGGGGATGAGACCGCGGGGAGCCCAGTTCCCCACGGGCAGCCTCCTCACCACGGTGCAGCTTTCTGGGGACCAGTTACCCCTGCCTGTGAACCGGTATCACTGTTCTACTCCCGCGGAGACCCAGGCTCCTGGGGAACGGGGGAAAGAGGCAGAGCCCAGCGGAAGGGGGGGCCCTGGCCTCCTGCAGAGCCTCCCGAGAATGCAGCTCTGACCCCACTCATGTCCAAATTCGTGCACCGTCCACTGGTGCCACAGAACCCACCACACGGGTCTGTTTACTTCAAGAATCTGAGGATAATTTTTAAAAATCCCTGTTGGCCGGCGTGGCTCAGGGATTGAGCATCGACCTTTGTACCAGGAGGTCTCGGTTCAATTCCAGGTCAGGGCAGAGGCCCAGGTTTCGGGCTCGATCCTCAGTGGGAAAGGGTGCAAGAGGCAGCCAATCCATGATTATGTTTCTCTGTCTCTCTCTCCCTCTCTCTGAAATCAATAAAAACATATTTAAAAAAGAAAAGAAAAGAAAAGAACAGGAACTGAAGACCCAGTCCTTGGCACATGCCCAGAAGCGGGGGGAAAGGCCGCCAGGGGTGGAGCCAGCGGCCTGGGGGTTTGGGGAGTGAACTTTGCACACCTCCCTTTTCCCCCAGCTCCCTGGGCTGGGACCCCGCTTGGGGACCTGCTTCCCATCATCACCTGGCACGGCCTGGAGATTCTGCAATGCAATGCGGGGCCAGGGGGCGGGGAGGGGTCAGGATGAGCTGGCCCAGCTGGTGGGCCCCACCCCCAGTCCGACACCTCCCAGCCGGGGCGGGCGGGTGGAAGCGTGGGAAAGGGCTCACTCTCTCAAGATGCCAGAAGTTGGCAGTCCCCAGCTGCTCTGGGGGAGTCACACACGGGGCCGCCTAAGAGACAGCTCGAGTTCTCAAAACTCTGTCTCCGAGCGAACTGTCAGTCAGGCCCACATTGTAGCAGAGACTCCCAGGCCTTTTAGGACGGAGAATCGGGGCCTCGGAAGGTTCCTGTTCCCACAAGACAGGCTCTCAGCCCCGTAGACACTCTGGACGGGGCCCCGCTGACCCCCCTCAATGTCGGGGTTGAACCCCGAGTTTCAGCCTGCACCGTCAACTCCGCGCCGTCTGTGATTCCGGATGAAAGGTGACATCACAGATACGTGGCATGCACTACATCCAGATGTTTCGTTCTATTCTTCGCTTTAAACTGCCTCCCTCCACCCCACACAGACACACCCTGTAAATTTGATTCTTTTTTTTTTTATAATATATTTTATTGATTTTCCACAGACAGGAAGGGAGAGGGATATAGAGCTAGAAACATCCATCAGCTGCCTCCTGCACGCCCCTTACTGGGAATGTACCCGCAACCAAGGTACATACATGCCCTTGACCGGAATCGAATCTGGGACCTTTCAGTCCGCAGGCCAGCGCTCTATCCACTGAGCCACACCAGTTTCGGCAAACTTTATTCTTCAGACACACTGTTTGCGGAGGGTATGCAGGAGGAGGCAGCCAATCGATGATTCTCTCTCATCGTTGATGTTTCTATCTCTCTCTCGCCCTCCCTCTCTGAAATCACTAAAAATATTTCTTAAAGAATCATTTTGTAAGCGGTACATGCTGAAATATTTAGAATGAAATCCTATTATCTGGGATTTGCTGAAGGAAAACTCCATCTAGGTGAGGGTGGGTATGGGGAATGAGGGAATAGACATGAACCAAAACAAGCCAGAGGCTGCCCGGCCAGTGTGGCTCAGTGGTTCCATTCCCAGTCAAGGGCACAGGCCCGGATTATGGGCTTGATCCCCAGTTAGGGGGCGTGCAGGAGGCAGCTGATCCTTGATTCTCTCTCATCATGGATGTTTCTCACTCTCTTTCTCTCTCCCTCTCCCTTCCTCTCTGAAACGAATAAAAATATACTGTTTCTAAAATAAGAGACAAGCCCCATCAATCGATACTGGTGGAAGCTGGGTGATTCCCAGGAATGTGTTCTAATAGTCTCTCTGTTTTTGCATCTGTTGGGAATTTTCCATAATAAGACATTTTTGTAAAAAAAAACAAAAAGATAATGAACACAACCGATCTAACGTTTTTTTGGCAGAAAAGGGCAGCTGGCTTTTACAACTAATGTCCTATCATCCATCCGGAGAAGGGCCTGGGGTCTCCTCTGAATCCCCTCTCTCCCAGACCCGCCCACCTCCCATCTCGGCCCTCCCTCACCACGGCGGATTTTCAGGAATGTTCCCGCACTGGGTGCGCCAGACTGTGATAATGAGCAGAAGGGGCGGGCGAGAGCGGATTTAGGATTAACGGGATGTTACCGAGCCTCCAGGCCCTGCGTGCAGACACCACGAGGATTACCCAGCGGGCGCCAACCAGCACTGCCTTCTGCTCCCCATGTGCGCGCCTTAAAACATGCCACGGGCGTGGCGGGGGCGGCTCAGTGGTTGAGCATCATCCAATGAACCAGGAGGTCACAGTCTGAGTCCCAGTCAGGGGCACGTGCCCGGGTTGCAGGCTCCATCCCCAGTGTCGGGCGTGCCAGGAGGCAGCCAATCCAGGATTCTCTCTCATCATTGGTGTTTCTCCCTCTCCCTCTCCCTTCCTCTCTGAAATCAACAAAAGTGTGCTTTTCACAAATACAGTGGTACCTCGAGATACGAGTTTAATTCGTTCGGTAACCTTGAGGCGTGGGAAACTATGAGACGCTCGAGTCTTGGTAAACTGGTGGGTCTGATCCGGGTGATTACTCATATCTCAACTGTTGCTCGTATTTCAAAGCAAAAATTGCTCTCTTGACGGCTCGCATCTCAAAAATCTCGTATGTTAGGGCACTCGTACCTCGAGGTACCACTGTATAATGAAATAAATGACATGTTGGAGTCCTGACCATCACAGGCACACTGAAGTGAAACAAAACAACCATCGCTGGCCAAGACCGGTGTGGCTCAGTGGATAGAGCTGGTCGATGTCTCTCTCTCATCAGTGTTTCTAGCTCTCTCTCCCTGTCCCTTCCTCTCTGTAAAAAATCAGTAAAATATATATTAAAAAAATAAATAAATAAAGCAGCCATCGTTGTATGTTTAAAGGAGCCTTGCCGGGTCCCCAGGGCAGAAAGCAGCCAGCGGGAGAGCCTTCTCCAAAACAGATGTGGCTGGCGAGAGAGCGAGGGAGGCCCGCGCAAATGAGAAACAAATGGGCCTCTTCCAGACACAAAAGCGGGCCCAGAAGACAATGACCGTCCTCGGGTTGCAAAAGCCCGCTCCCTGGGCGGACAAAAGCATCACCTACAGGTGAAATCATTTAGGAAAAAGCATGGACAGGCAACGAACTTTACACTTTTTTTTAAAAATATATCTTATTGATTTTTTACAGAGAGGAAGGGAGAGAGATAGAAAGTCAGAAACATCGATGAGAGAGAGACATCGATCAGCCGCCTCCTGCACGCCCCACAGTGGAGATGTGCCCGCAAGCAAGGTACATGCCCCCGACCGGAATCGAACCCAGGACCTTTCAGTCCGCAAGCCAACGCTCTATCCACTGAGCCAAACCCGTCTCGGCGAAACTTTACACTTTTAAATAAAATAATAAATAAAAATATCAGAGAGGAAAATAGAAACATCCGTGATGAGGAATAATCACGCATCGGCTGCCTCCCGCATGCCCCACCCAAGGGACCGAGCCGGCCACCTGGGCCTGTGCCTTGACTGGGGATCGAACCGGGGATCTCCTGGTTCATAGAGGTCGATGCTCAACCCCTGAGCCATGCCGGCCGGGCGAGGCAACAGACTTCCCAGGCTGCTCGATCCGAGGCCCTTTATTAAAGCCGTGGCATCTTTTAAAAACGGCCTGCGGACTCAAGGGTCCCGGGTTCGATTCCGGTCAAGGGCATGTACCTTGGTTGTGGGCACGTCCCCAGTAGGAGGTGTGCAGGAGGCAGCTGATCGACGTTTCTCTCTCATCACAATGTTTCTATCTCTCTATCCCTCTCCCTTCCTCTCTGTAACAAAATCAATAAAATATATTTTAAAAAAAGGAAGAAAAGTAAGGGACAACCTAGGGATGGTCCTGAAGAGTTGAGTCCATGTTTTTTTTTTGCGTATTTTTAAATATATTTTCGAAACATCAATGAGAGAGAGACATCCATAAACCGCCTTCTGCACGCCCCCTACTGGGAATGTGCCCACAACCAAGATACATGCCCTTGACCGGAATCGAACCTGGGACCCTTCAGTCCGCAGGCCGACGCCCTACCCACTGAGCCACACCGGTTTCGGCAAGATGAGTCCATGTGTGCGACTGAATCCAGTTCATGTCGCACGCACAACTCCGGATGGGGTGACCCGTCTCCTTTGCGGGAGACATCTCCCCGAGATGACCTTCCAACATGTTTAAATGCTTGAAGGTCTTTACATGTTAACGTCCGTGTGTCTGTCCAAGAAGAGGAGCAGTGTCTGCCCCTCGCTATTCCCCAACAGGAGACGATGGGGGAGGTTGGCGGGGGGGAGGAGGGATGGGGGGGCTGTCCCAAACCCCCAGTTTCTCAGGAGGAACATGCCCCTTCGAACACCGGACACCAGGGTTGACCTGCACCCCCTAAAGCCCCAAGACTCCTTAATCTGGGTTACATAGACCCCTTCACGTGAGCACAAATCCTTCATTTGAAACGACAGGGAAAGGGTTAAGCATGCATCCAGTGTACCTCAAAGGCCCAGTGGCAAGGGCCGCTCTTCTTCCCCCCACCCCCCCAAAAAATATCTTTACTGATTTCAGAAGGCGAGGGAACCCTCTTGCAGACAGCTGCATGCCAGTAATGAACGTGGGGGGAATGATGGAAACAGCGCAAATGAAGTAAGACACACCATTTGGCAACTTCACTTACTATGGACTCAGGCAAAGATCATCCGTGGAGGCGAACCCACTGGGTGAAAGGTTGGCGGGGGGGTGGGGAGGGAAGGGAGAGGGGGAGGGACAGTTGTCGGGGCCAAATGGTCCCCCCCTTAGTCAGGGGACAAACATCACCGAAAGGACACGACCCGGCTGCTGTCTCCTTCGCCCTGGCAGCCAGCAGAGCAATGTTGCCCTGGCAGTCCCTGCCCGCCCCCCCAAACAGCCTGCCCATCCCCCTCCACCCACGGCCACGGAACTGACCTTTGACCTTTCCCGTAACCTCCTCTGGGAGCCTTCCCTGAGCCCCCAGCCCACAACAACCCCGCTGCCTGCCGGTCCCCACGTTTGGGGCTGGATGCCTGGAAGCTTCCAGATGCAGACGCAGACCCAGACGCAGACGGGAGGGAATGCTAGTTTGGACCCTGGACGGGTGGGATGGCCTGGAGCGGCGACTCATTGTCATTCGCATTTCTTCATCTGGACAAACGCCACGAGGACTGTGGGAGGGTGACACCATGTAAACCCAGGGAATCCACGGCGCGGGCAGAGAGACGGGCAGATCGGGGTTGTCTCTCTCCGTGGGGTTCCCCGCTGTTTCTAGGCCGGTGCCCGGAGCGGGCAGACCTCCTGGGACCCACTCACACGCCTGCCGGGTGGTTCAGTGTCTCTGTCGGGGCCCCGTGAGGGTGTCACCCGCTCAGCGCGCATCTACACGGCGACGGAACGCGGTGGACGCGAGGCTGGGTCCCTGGTTCCCCGTCACCTCCTGAGAAGGGGGTGTCACCCAGGGGCACTCCTCCTTCTTCTTCCCTGGAGCCCTTATCCAGGGACTGATCACTGTCCCAGTCCAGAGGCCGGACCCGGCTCTCTGATGGGGACAGGAGACCATCCCACCTTCAGAGCCACGGGGGAGGGGAGGCGGCCCCAGACCTTAGTGTCCCTCCTCGGGCGACCCTCTTCAGCCCCTCGGTGTGGAGCTGGGTTGCGCCCCTCATCAATAACCCGCCTGCTAAGCAGAACCTCAGAGTCTGCGCCCCAGGAACTCAACCTCGAACACAGACACCAGATCACAGCCAGCGCGGGGTTTCTTGCTCATGGAAACGGCCGTGACTCCGGCCCTCGCCAGTTGGTGGCTCTGGTTAGAGCGTTGGCCTGCAGGCTGAAGGGACCGGAGTTGCCTTCCGGTCAAGGGCACACGCCCAAGTTGTGGGCTCCATCCCCAGGAGGGGCGTGCAGGAGGCAACCAATCAATATATATATATATATACTTAAAAAGAAATAAAAGCACATCTATACCTTCACAGAAATTTTGTGCTGCTATTTTGATCTGTCTTTCCACATAACTGATTTCCTTGGCCACCCGGTGCCTGTCATTTCATGCGTTTGGGGACATTATTCTAAGAAGCGTCTTCTAGGTGCCCCCAGAGAGCCCCAGGTGGTCAGTGCGGTCAGCAGCTGGGCGGCTGTCCCTGTGGGTGGAGGTTCTTTTTTTAAAAAAAAAATCTAGTTTTATTGATTTCAGAGAGGCAGGGAGAGAGAGAGAGAGAGACACATCACGGATGAGAGAGAAGCATGGATCGGCTGCCGCCTGCACGCCCCACACTGGGGACCTAGCCTGCAACCCGGGCCTGGGCCCTGACCGGGAATCAAACCCTGACCTCCTGGGTCATTGGTCCACACTCAACCCCTGAGCCACACCAGCTGGGCTTCAAGCCTCATTCTTTGTAGGCGCCGGACAATCTTTACGGGATGGGGTGTGGCCTCAGGCGCCGTGGGCAGGGCGCACAGCCATCTGGGTGCAGGACCCACTCCCTCCTCTGCTGGGTGGTCCCCCTTTGGGAATGCTCGTAGCTTTTTTAAAAATATATTTTATTGATTTTTCACAGAGAGGAAGGGAGAGGGATAGAGAGTTAGAAACATCGATGAGAGAGAGAGACATCGATCAGCCGCCTC
The DNA here is from genome assembly GCA_011751065.1 of Lasiurus cinereus. Classification (NCBI taxonomy): domain Eukaryota; kingdom Metazoa; phylum Chordata; class Mammalia; order Chiroptera; family Vespertilionidae; genus Lasiurus; species Lasiurus cinereus. Next base: position 10,879,256 of record JAAGEH010002526.1, on the reverse strand, counting down.
CTGCACACCTCCCACTGGGGATGTGCCCGCCACCAAGGTCCATGCCCTTGCCCGCAATCCAACCTGGGACCCTCCAGTCCGCAGGCCCACGCTCTATCCACTGAGCCACACCGGCCAGGGCAGAACGCGCGCGCGCGCGCGCAGCTTTGCATGACATCCACATGGTGCGTGGCTGGGGCAGGCAGCGCCCCCAAAGGCCTGGGCTCCCACGCCAACCCCCCCACCACCCCCACCGGCCGGTTCAGAGCCGGCTTCCGAGAGCCCGAGGTCACCTGGCCCCGCACCCATGGGTGGTGGTGGTGGGGGTGCAAAGAACCTGGTGACCCTGCTCGCCCATTGGAAACGGGACCGCGGGGGGAGCCTGAACACTCCGGGCCGAACCGGGGCTGACCGCCCGGGGCAGAGAGGCGGTCCAGGCGGTCCAGGCGGTCCGGGCGGCCCTGTCCTTCCCCGAGCGCGCGCGCGCGCGGCGCCCCCAAAGGCTCCGGACCCAGGGCGCGCGCGATGGGGAGCGGGGGGTCCCTGGATAGCGGGTCCCGCAGGGAGGGAGGGAGCGGGGTGCGCCCCGGGCCGCGCCCCCGGGGGCCCAGTTCCCCGACGGCAGCGACGCGGAGGAGCGCACGGGCCTTGGAGACGCGGGGAGCGCGCGCGCCCGGCGGCCGCGGGGGGCAGGAGGCCGGCGGGCGGGTGGGTCCCGGCCTCCTTCCCCCCGGTTCCCCCCGGTTCCCCCACCGGGGACCCCCCCCACACCCCCGGGGCGCACTCACGTAGAGCGAGCGCAGGCCGGACGCGTGGAAGAAGCGCAGCGCCGCGCTCAGCTCCAGGGCCGCGGAGACGCGGTCGTCGCCGGCCTCCAGCTGCCGGTCCCCGCGCGCCGGCCCGAAGGGGAAGAGCTCGCGGCGGCGCAGGCAGCCCCCCGGCGCCGCCAGCAGCAGCGGCAGCAGCAGCGCCCGCAGCAGCAGCGCCCGCAGCGCCCGCGGCCACGCAGCCCGGCTCCGGCCGCCCGCGGTCCACATGCTTCCTTCCCCCCGACTGCGGGGCCGCGGCCCGAGCCGCTGGGCGCTGGAGGCCGGAGGGCGGGGACGTAACCGGACGCCCCCGGCAGCCCCTCCCCGGGGAGGCGGAGAGGGGCCGGGGCCGGGCCTGCCCACTGTCCTGGTGGGAGAGGTGGGGGGGCGACTGGGCGCCCCTAAGCGCTGGTCTTACTCCCCCCCCCCCACAGTGGGCAGGGCGCACAGTCATCTGGGTGCAGGACCCACTCCTTCCTCTGCTGGGTGGTCCCCCTTTGGGAATGCTCGTAGCTTCTTTTTTAAAATATATTTTATTGATTTTTCACAGGGAGGAAGGGAGAGGGAGAGAGAGGAACATCCATGAGCGAGAAACATTGCAGGGAGCCCCGAAACCAGCGGGGGGCCTCACCGGATGGCTGCTGTGGGCAGGGGGGCGCACCGTGCCCGGGGTCAGGGCAGAGGCATGGGGAGGATCCTGCAGGTGTGGCCCCGAGGAGTGGGCTCTGTGTCCACTCCGAGGCTGCCCGGGGCTGTGGGAGGTCAGACCCACCCGGTCCGGTTCTGGTGGGAAGAGGGGCAGGTGCTGGGGGCTGCTGGCAAGCGGGGTCCAGGCCGGGAGCACATTGCTTTCCCTCTATTCTTGCAGCTTTTTTTTTTCTTATATGTTTTTTTAAAAATAGATTTTATTGATTTTCTACAGAGAGGAAGGGAGAGGGATAGAGAGCCAGAAACATCCATGAGAGACATGGATCAGCTGCCTCCTGCACGCCCCCCACTGGGGATGTGCCCGCAAGGAAGGTACATGCCCTTGACCAGAATCGAACCTGGGACCTCAGTCCACAGACCGATGCTCTATCCACTGAGCCAAACCGGCTTCGGTCTTATATTTTTTTTTATTGATTTCAGAGAGGAAGGGAGAGGGAGAGAGAAACCTCAATGATGAGAGAGAATAAGTGACCAGCTGCCTCCTGCACGCCCCACCCCGGGAATCCCACAACCACCAGCAGGAATCCAACTGTGACCTCCTGGTTCATAGGTTGGGACTCAACCACTGAGCCATCCGGACAGGGCCCTTCTTGCAGCTTTATGGAGGAGGGACCCTGGGCTGCCCGGTGTGGAAGTCCTGCCAGAAATGGGGGTCTCAGCCTCTGAGACAGAGCCACGAATGTATAACTTTTAAAGATATATATTTTTTATTGATTTGTTACAGAGAGGAAGGGAGAGGGAGTTAGAAACATCATGAGAGACATGGATCAGCTGCCTCCTGCACATCTACTGGGGATGTGCCCGCCACCAAGGTACATGCCCTTGACCAGAATGGAACCTGGGACCCTTCAGTCCGCAGGCCGACGCTCTATCCACTGAGCCACACCGGTTTCGGCAGGGGGGCTGCCTTTTGAAGTCGGGGAACAGGACATGAGACGGTGGGAGCCGGATGTAGGTGATGTTGTGCTCATCTGCAGAGGACAACAGTCACCCCCGTGTCTGTCCCGAGCTAACCCTGAGGACCCGGGGTCCACGCTGGAATAATTCTCAGAGTAAACAGCTCATTTCTAATCGGTAGCGTGAGTCCTCAACCGGCAGAAAGCATGAACAACAAGCCAATGACATACATCCTCTGAACCTAAAGTCTTTGATCTGCTCGTGACACCTTTTAAATTCATGTCTCATCAGATCTGGGCCCCAGGAATGAAGGTGCCTGTTGAGAAGGGCTGGGGGTGGCTAACTGGGTCCCCACCATGCCCAAGCAGGCCTCCTACCCAAGCTGGCTACAGGGAGAAGCAAGCCTGCACCCCAAGCCACTGCTGACAGAGGAACTGCTGGAATCCCATTTCAACCCATAAGACGGAGACTTACCCCCTAATCGGAGCTGAGCAGCGACAGCCGCGCATTCTCACTGGCCTATCAGAGCAGCTCCGTCCCCACCAATCAGAACAAGATGCCTTTTGGGCCAAGCACACTGTGAGGCTTTGGAACACTCATTTGCATGAGGATGGACCTATGGGGGACCTGGGACTTCTTTCTCTCTAAGTCCAGCCCTCAACTGGCCCACAGAATACACTTCCCCTTTCTTTTTATTTTTTAAACATTTTATAAATATATTTTATTGATGTTTTACAGAGAGGAAGGGAGAGGGATAGAAAGTTAGAAACATCGATGAGAGAGAAACATCGATCAGCTGCCTCCTGCACACCCCCTATTGGGGATGTGCCCGAAACCAAGGTACATACATACCCTTGACCGGAATGGAACCTGGGACCCTCCAGTCCGCAGGCTGACACTCTATCCACTGTGCCACATGGGTTTCGGCTCCCTTTCTTTTTCTCTTTGGTTCATCTTCACCCGCAGATATGTTTCCCCATTGGTTTTTAGAGAGAGTGGAAGGGAGGGGGAGAGACAGAGAGAGAAACATCAATGTGAGAGAGACACATCCATTGGTTGCCTCTGCACACGTCCCAACCAGGGGCAGGGACTGAGCCCGCCACCCAGGTGTACATGCCCTTGACTGGAATCAAACCTGGGACCCTTCAGTCCGAAGGCTGATGTTCTACCCACTGAGCCACACCGGCCGGGGCCACACACTTCCCCTTTCCCGCTGAAGCGTCCTTTTCCCAGCTAGAGCTGAGACAGGGAGAACAGCTTGCCGGACGAGGGCGGAGCCCAGCGGAGCCTCAGCCACGCTGAGCCCCAGTGGTGACCGTGGTGGAGCGTTTCCCCAGCTGTGCCGTCTCATAGTTCAGCTGTTGGCGCTGAATACCGTCCCCTCCTTCCCTGCCCTGACGCGGCGCCAGTGACCATCTCGCGAGGCGGCCTCTGTATTGCTTCACGTTCTCTTCCTTCACTGCCCATTCCGACGGCCATCTGTGGCCCAAATCCGTGGCCCCACCAGTGGTGTTGGCCTTCAGCTCCCTCCTGGAGGCTCTGCCCCTGCCAGTCACAGCCTCAACTGCTGCCATCCATCCCCTAGGCTTTTGGGGCCCTGGCACTGTCCGTTCCAACTGCAGATGGAACCCCTGTTCTGGCATCAGTGCCCCCCTAACCCAGCGTGTACCTCACCCTCTTTTGTCTTCCATCAGAGCCCGCTCTGAGGTTGCCGCTGGTGCTGGGTTGACCTCAGGCCCCATGAATTCTCACCCTCGTGGGTACTCCGCTTCCAGGACACCTACTGGTCTACGGAACTTCCCACCGCGTTGCTGGTTCCGAGTCGGGCCCGGGGTCCATCCTGGCTGAAGCACTGGAAACTTGGGGCGTTCTAAAGTCTCAGTACCCTCGCACGGGCCTGGGATGCTCAGATGAACCATCAGAGGATCGTTCTGTGAACTAAGTAAGATGACCCGGGAAATGCTCCAAGCCCAAAGCTGGGCATCAAGGAAGAACTCCCTTCATATCAAACCCTCATTATTATCTCAGGGCACAGTTCCCAGGATTCTTTTAAAAATATATTTTATTGATTTTTTTACAGAGAAGAAGGGAGAAGGGGAGAGAGTTAGAACCATCGATGAGAGAGGAACATCCATCAGCCGCCTCCTGCACACCCCCTACTGGGGATGGATGTGCCCGCCACCAAGGTACAAGCCCTTGACGGGAATCGAACCCAGGACCTTTCAGTCTGCAGGCTGACGCTCTTTCCACTGAGCCAAACCGGTTTTGGCAGTTTTCAGAATTCTTATTATTGGTAAATCTTCACCTTCTTTCCAGCGATTTTTAGAGAGAGTTGAAAGGAGGGGGAGAGACAGCGAGAGAGAGAGAGAGAGAGAGAGAGAGAGAGAGAGAGAGAGAGAGAGGTGAGAGAGACACATCGATTGGTTGCCTCCCACACGTGCCCTAACCAGGGATGGGGATCAAGCCTGTATCCCTGGTTCCCTGGTACGTGTCCGTGACCAGAATCGAACCCAGGACCCTTCAGTCCAAGGGCAGACACTCTATCCACCGAGCCAAACAGGTTAGGGCTGATGCTTATTATTTCAACATTTACTAAGACTCCATTGTGGGTCCAACACCGAATCAGGAATTTGAAATACAATGACCATTAAGACACGAGCCACAGTCCGTGAGGAAGACAGACGGCAGTAACACAAAGGGATGTTAACGATGTTCTAACGCCATTAACACTATTAACAGTTGCAGCCTGGCCAGCGTGGCCCAGGGGTTGAGCGTTGACCCATGAACCAGGAGGTCACGGTTCGATTCCCGGTCAGGACACATGCCTGGGTTGAGGGCTCAGTCCCGAGTAGGGGGTGTGCAGGAGGCAGCCGATCCATGATCCTCTCACATCATTGATGTTTCTCTCTCTCACCCTCCCTTCCTCTCTGACATCAATAAAAACACATTTAAAACAAAACAAAACAATGGCACAAGCTCGTGGCCTCAGCAGATGTGGGGACAGGTGATGGGCAGGCGTTAGATGATGCTCCCGGTTTCCAGCCTGTAGTGGTCGAGCCAGGATTCGAATCCAGTGAATCTGAACCCAAAGCTGATACTCTGGCCGAAACCGGTGTGGCTCAGTGGATAGAGCGTCAGCCTGAGGACTGAAAAGTCCCAGGTTTGATTCCGGTCAAGGGCAGGTACCTTGGTGGCGGGCACTTCCCCAGTAGGGGGCGTGCAGGAGGCAGCTGGTCAATGTTCCTAACTCTATCTCTCTCCTTTCTTCTCTGTAAAAAAAATCAATAAAATTAAAAAAAAATAAAAGCTGATACTCTTTCTACCACTGGTTCCCACCTTTGCACAGAAGCGTCTCCCTGGGTCCCCAGCCACGAGATGTGGCCGCCCGGTTGTCGATACAGAATGCCCCTGCTCTCTTTACCAATGCTCCCGTCCCCTCGCTGCATCAGCATCGTCCTGCTGATGGACGCGCAGGGTGTACTGTAAACTCTGTCATTTCCTATTTATAGCCCGGCCCTCGCTGCACACGGCCCGCTGCTCGGGGACGAGACATCCACGCTGCGCCTCCTGCTAGGACAATGTGGGCTGGGTGCCAGCCCTCACTGGGGAGTCCTCATTTCAAGTACACAGCCCGGCCGGCCGGGCTCAGGGGCTGAGCGTCGACCTATGAACCAGGCGGTCAGTGTTCGATTCCCAGTCAGGGCACAGGCCCGGGTGGCAGGCTCCATCCCCAGTGAGGGGCGGGCAGGAGGCAGCTGATCAGTGATTCTCTCTCATGATGGATGTTTCCATCTCTCTCTCCTTCTCCCTTCCTCTCTGAAACTGATAAAACTATATTTTAAACACACACACACACACACACACACACACACACACACACATAAATACATGTCATGTGCCCTCATAGCCTTCAGCGTAGAATAATTAACTTTATAATGTGCTCTGCTTACTTTCTAGGTATACATCGTAATTAGACAGTTCCCTCTAGCTATTTCGTGTGGGTTTTTTTTTGTTGTTGTTGTTTGTTTGTTTTGTAGCTGCCACTAAGGACAGACAGGAGCAGAACGAGGACATGGCCTGGGTGTAGAAGGGCACCAGGGCAGACAGAACAGACAAAAACTGGGGAAGCAAAGACCTGGCCCCCAGGTAACCCCCTTATACCCTGGCCCCTCGCTGGTCTCGTGGGCCAGACGCCCTGACATTTCACACCTCTGCTTCTGTGGTTGGGACCCCCCTCAATCTGTCCTCCCCCGGCTTGTCCCTAGCCAGGCGACAAACCCCCTGGGAGGGGGAGGGAGTAGACCCCCTTGGTGGACAGTGAGGGACCGAAGAGTGACCTCATTCAGCTCCTAGGTGGGCCTTTGCACAGACCAGACGGCTCCCTCCAGCTGTCGCATCCAGAGATAACATCTGGCCTCCGTTGGGTCTCCGCTCCAGGCCCAGAAAAGCCATAAAACCAGGCCGGTGATGTCACCCCTGAAGGCAGGCCCGGCGCACGGACCCCGAAGAAACACACCTGGGAAGCAGATACCTATCTGTTGAGAGCCTCCCCTGGCAGCGTCCCCTACAAACCTCAGTTCTGAAAAGCCCTGAGGACAGAAATACCACGACCATTCAGACACAAGGCCTGCCGAAACCGGGGTGGCTCAGTGGATAGAGCGTCGGCCTGCGGACTGAAAGGTCCCAGGCTCGACTCCGGTCAAGAGCATGTACCTTGGTGGCGGGCACATCCCCAGTGGAGGGGGCGTGCAGGAGGCAGCTGATCGATGGCTCTCTCTCATCGATGTTTCTAACTCTCTATCCCTCTCCCTTCCTCTCTGTAGAAAATCAATAAAATATATTAAAAAAAAAAGACACAAGGCCTTTGTAAGCAGCTTACAATCTAATCGTGAGGAGGGCAAACCGCAGTAACACAGTGGGATGTTAACTATGTTCTAACACCGTTAGAGGGAGGGAGAGAGAAACATCAAAGATGAGAAAGAATTGTTGATCGGCTGAATATTGATGGAGCACCCATGCCCTGCCCTCCCCCATTCCCCTCTCCCTCTCTCCTCCCAGGCACCTTACTTACCCCCACCTCCCTCTCTCCTCAGCTCCAAGGGCCCTCCCTTCGCCTCTGTAATTCCTTCCTGAGCCCATTTCTTCTGCGGCTCATTTCTTCTAACTGTGTGACGTCAGAGAGGAAGGGAGAGAGAGAGAGAAACATCCATGAGACGAGAGAATCCTGGATCCACCACCTCCTGCACACCCCCCACTGGAGCTGGAGCCTGCAGCCCGGGCCTGTGCCCTGACCAGGAATCAAACCCTGACCTCCTGATTTGGAGGTCAAGGCTCAACCGAGGAACCACACACACACGCTGGAGGCCCACGACTCTCATGACCCTCCAGATTTGTTTGTTCCAATGACACCTTGTGCTTTGGGGACCCGTGCTCCCGTTGACGGCTGTGGTCCCGGTGAGGCAGAGAGGCCAGATTCGGGAAGCAGCTGGAATCTATGAGAATCCAACGCAGCTTTTCCGTTTGGTTTCTTCAGACCAAAGTCCAGGCCAGTGGGGAGGGAGATGGGGGGGAAATAGCTCGGTTAACCGGTTCCCGGCAGGAGACAGACATCTGTTCTAATCGCGCTGTCCTGCCAGGTTTGGCCGCTGGCTGCCTGGGTCCCAGGTGATTGCCTTATCCGCCAGATGTTGGCGTCCCAACGGCACAGGAATGCGGGCGACGCGTGAATAAGACCATCACTATTTGAGACGGCGGCGGGGGGTTGGCCAGTCATGATCCCAGATAAGGGTAATAAACGAAACAACAGGGATCTGGTGTCTCCAAAGGCGATCTGGGTCCCAGGTGCTTTGGGGGTTGGGGGGACGGGGGACGCGGCGACGTCCAGCTGTGTGTTTGCTTTGGAAGTGTGCCGGGGTTTCCAGGACAAAATTGAACCCCTCCGTTTTCCACATCCTGTGTCCCTCTGGCCTCTCGCCCGGCTGTGCTGCTCGGTCCTCCACCCTCGGAGCCCCGGGCCCTCTGGGGCTGTTGCGAAATGTTATCTTGATGTAGGTCATTTCTAGGCGCGCATGACAGAGGCAAGAGTCATGCCTTGTGTTGCTTACAGAGCCTGCACCCGGGTTTCCTCACATGCTAGCATTTTGCCAAGTTTGCTTTTCTTTTTCTCTGACTCTCCCCCCTCTCTCTCTCTCCACACACACATGCACACATGCACACACATGCACACACACATGCACACCACCCGTTACAGATCTAGGGAAGGACAACTCCCGTCAACAGCAGGCTTCCTTCTTCGCTTTGGAAATAAAGCTGATGTCCCCGCCTGGCCAGGCAGCCTCTTCCGCTTCCAGAAACTCCCAGCGGGGACAAGAGCACACCCAGCCGATTCCAGAACCTCTGTTCCCAGCCCGGGACTGATTCCCAACCCCCGAGTCCCTTCAAACTGTGCAGATCTAATGTCTTCCGGTCCAGGTGGAAGGTCTCAAAGCATCACTGCCCGGCCAGTGTGCTCAGTGGTTGACTCTTCTCCTTCTCCTTCTTCTTCTGCTTTTCTCCTTCTTCTTCTTTAAAAATACATTTTTATTGATGTCAGAGAGGGAGAGGAAGAGATAAAAATATCCATGATGAGAGAGAATCACTGATCGGCTGCCTCCTGCACGCCCCACACTGGGGCCTGGGCCCTGACCAGGAATCGAACCGATAACCTCTTAGTTCCTGGGCCAACATTCAACCACTGAGCCACACTGGCTGGCTCATCATGGATGCTTCTATCTCTCACTCCCTCTCCCTTCCTCTCTGCAATCAATAAAAATATGTGTTGTTTTTTTAAAAAATAAAATAAGCCGAAACCGGTTGGGCTCTGTGGATAGAGCGTCGGCCTGCAGACCGAAGGGTCCCAGGTTCGATTCCGGTCAAGGGCATGTACCTGGGTTGCGGGCACATCCCCAATAGAGGATGTGTAGGAGGCAGCTGATGCATGTCTCTCTCTCATCCATGTTTCTAGCTCTCTATCCCTCTCCCTTCCTCTCTGTAAAAAAAAAATCAATAAAATATATTAAAAAAATAAAATAAAACAATCACCCATCCACTCCTTTCGGCCCAAATATGGTGCGGCAGCGTGGCCCGGGACACAGGCCCCCGGCTGTCAGGGGAAGGTTTACGGACGTCAGCACTTCTCTGCTCCCCGGGACAAACGGGAGCCCTAAATATTTACAGATGCGGAGACGGTGCCCGGCTCTGGGGGGTTTCTGGCTGACTCAGCGCGTTTTTCTCTCTCCCTGGGTTTACACTGAGGCTATGGTATGCCCAAACAAAGGGTGAAAAATGAGGACTGTGCTCCAAGGGTTGGCCCAGCGGGGGGCCTGTTCTGTCCCCTCTGCTCCGCTCAGCAGCACGTCCGTCCTTCACTCGCTCTGACAATATTCGGGCTGGTATGGGCGTCTTTCCTGCTTCTCTGAGGCTGCGTGAGGCACCAGGCCTGAAAAGTCTATATATTTTTTTTCTTTTCTTTTTTTTTTTAATATATTTTATTGATTTTTTTACAGAGAGGAAAGGAGAGGGATAGAGAGTTAGAAACATCGATGAGAGAGAAACATCCATCAGCCGCCTCCTGCACACCCCTTACTGGAGATGTGCCCGCCACCAAGGTACATGCCCTTGACGGGAATGGAACCTGGGACCTCTCAGTCCGCAGGCCGACGCTCTATCCACTGAGCCACACCGGTTTCGGCTCTTTTAGTTTATCTTAAATTAACGTGATTACACTCCATTGTGCTTATTTTTCACTAAAATATTCAGACTTAAAAAATAAATAAAACCCTCCCTTTTCTGCATTGTAAAAAGGATGCATGGCTGTCACACAAAATGCACACATTCAGCAATGCATAAAGCAAAGAGGGAACGCATCCCCTCCCCGGCCTAAGTCTTACCACGCCCCAGCGGTCATTTGGAACCCAGATGGGGAACACAGTCCCGAGTCAGAGGGCCCGGTTGCCCGTCCCCCCTCTGCCCCTGTTCTTGGACCCTGGGCAGGTTACTTGACCTCCTCGTGCCTCAGTCTGTCATCTGCAAAATGGGGACAATAATTCTACTATCAAGGAATGGTCGCTGGTGCCAATTCCACACCAATAGGAGTCCCATTTGGGGTGCAGCAAAGAAGGAAACTATAGTTAGTGCCAAACAGTTCAATCCTGCCCAGCCGAGGGGACTCGGTGGTTGAGAGTTGGAACCAGGAGGTCACGGTTTGATTTCAGGTCAGGGCACGTGTCTGGCTTGTGGTCTCCATCCCCAGTGGGGGGTATGCAGGAGGCAGCCGATCACTGATTCTCATCATGGATGTTTCTCTCTTTCTCCCTTTCTCTCCGAAATAAATCTATAATAATAAAAGTATAATATGCTAATCAGACCAAACAGGGACCTTCTAGATGAAGTTGGAGCTGTGAGGGAAGCCACAGGTGCCAGAGGTGTGCCAGTGCTGGCAGCCGGGGGAAGGAAGGCTTACTCTTGCATGAACTTTGTGCACTGGGCCTCCAGTAAAAATATCTTTAAAAAAACAACAACATAAAAAACCGGTTTGGCTCAGTGGATGGAGCGCTGGTCTGTGGACTGAGGGGTCCCAGGTTCGATTCGGGTCAAGGGCATGTGCCTAGTGGGGGGCTTGCAGGAGGCAGCTGATAGATGTTTCTCTCTCATCGATGTTTCTAACTCTCTGTCCCTCTCCTTTCCTCTCTGTAAAAAAATCAATAAAATATATTTAAAAAATAAAAAAATTAAAAAACAACAATAAAAAAACACACAAAAACCCCACAGCTCAATTCGAATCCAGCACAGCTATGAGGCAGCCCTGGGGCCAGGCCCTTTCAGCCTAGACAGCTCTGCTCTGCTTGGCTCCTCCTTGGTCTGCTCAGCCTGGGAAACAGTCTTCCCTCTTTGGCGGAAAGGGAAAGTGCGCCTCCCCTGGGAGCTGGTTGAGAGAGAGAGAGAGAGAGAGAGAGAGAGAGAGAGAGAGATCCCTGCCCCTGGTTCCTGTTGGTCTGTTGTCATGCAAATAGGGACTCCATATCCTCAAAATTTGATTGACTTAACAGGCACTCCCCTCCCCTCCATCAGAATGGAGCTGCTCTGATTGGTTGGTGAAGATGTTGAGGGGTCAGCTCCTATTGGCTGGGGAAAGAAAGCCTTGGTCCTATTGGTTGGAACAGGATGCCGGGAGCTCCTTTATTAGGGCTGCTCAGAGGCAGAGTCACAGTGCGGGCAGGCCGCTCTGCGCAGGCTTCTCCCTGAGGTGCCATTTGAGTCCCCGTTTTCAGCAGGTGCCTTCTTTCTCAGGGTCCACGGTACTCACCTCGTGGGGTTAAAAATGAAGACGAAAGGAGCTGCATGTCTGGCGTGGCTCCGCGGTGGAGGGGTGACCTATGAACTAGGAGGTCACGGTTCAATTCCCATGTCCAGGCTGCGGGCTCAGTTCCCAGTGTGGGGCGTGCAGGTGGCAGCCAATCAATGATTCTCTCTCATCATTAATGTTTCTCTCTCTCTCCCTCTCCCTCTCCTTTCCTCTCTGAAGTCAGTAAATATATACATATACATATAGACATCTATACACACACACACACACACACACATATATATATATATATATGAAGATTAAATGAGCTATTGCATGTCAAGCACCTGGAACAGTGCCTGACATATAAAAAGCACTCAGTGTGTGTTAATTATTGTCACTCGTAGCAGGAATATTATAAATATTATATCTTATTCATGAGAATTCAGGATTAGCTACTGTAACAGAAACCCCAGATAAAACAGTTTCCTTCTTTTTCTGGAGGCAGTTGGAGGAGTGGGCCAGGCAGGGAGGTTGGTCCCCGAAGCTGTCGGCACGGCAGCTGATCTCTGGGGTCCGCCCGCAGGAAGGGGACGGAGGAAGTGCGCGCCGACGGACCTGCTGTCGGAGGAAGTGGCCACGTCTGCTCACATCCTGTTGGCCCGATTTTCAAGCTGCTGTCCAGCCTGGCTCCAGGGAGGTGACCCCCTCACCTCCCACCCCCCAGATTACATGGGTGGGGGTGGGGAGACCCGCAAAGCCATGAGGGATGTGGCCTGGGGGTGCCAGAAGCGGGCCACCCCTTTTTTTTCTATTCGCCTGAGGTTGCCTGATTTTAGAGGAAGGAGGAAGGAAGTTCTCGCTCTCCTGAGACGGGGAGTGGGGGGTGGGGTGGGGGGTGCTGGCTTTGGACACAGAATCGCCTGGCAGAACTACTCAGGCCTGTAGCCGCTCTTGCCTTGGACGCTTCTGCTGGCTGTTAGTTCAAATCCAGCCCTAGCCGGCTGGGCTCAGTGGAGAGAGTGTCGGCCCGTGGACTGACTGCACAGGAATCTGGGTTCAGTTCCCGTCAAGGGCACATACCTGGGCCCTGGTTGGGGGCCTTCGGGAGCCAACCCATTGATGTGTCTCTCTCACATCGATGTTTCTGTCTTCTCTCTCTGCCTCTCCCTCTCCCTCCCACTCCCTCTAAAAACCAATGGGGAAAATATCATGGGGTGAGGATTTAAAAAAATATTCCATCGGATGGCGAGTAGATCCGTGCTTCAGGAGAGGAGAGTTAGTACAGTGGTACCTCGAGATACGAGTTTAATTCGTTCCGTGACCTTGAGGCGTGGGAAACTATGAGACGCTCGAGTCGCGGTAAACTGGTGGGTCGTGTGCAGCCGGCCGATCCGCGCGATGACTCCTCTCTCAAATGTTGCTCGTATTTCAAAGCAAAAATCGCTCGCTCAACAGCTCATATCTCAAAAATCTCGTATGTTAGGGCACTCGTATCTCGAGGTACCACTGTATTCACGAATGTGTTTCGTTATCTTTATGTTTCACATTTCTTCCGAGAGGAGATGTTCACACTGACCCCGAGTCAGAGAACAGAATAGAACACTTCCCGTTGTGCCCTGGCCCAGCTCGCTCAGCGGATTAAAGGGTCCCAGGCGGGTTCGATTCGGGGTCAAGGGCATGGATCTCGGTTAGAGGCTCCATCCCTGGTGCTGGTCTGGGAGGCAACCAATTCATGTGTCTCTCTCACCTCGATGTTTCTCTCTCTGTCTCTCCCTCTCCTTTCCACTCGCTCCAAAAAATAAAAATTAATAAAAACAATGGAAAAGTACCCCCCCACACCACCACCGTGATTCACCAAACAAACAAAACTTTCCACGGCGTCAGTGATCTTGAATCCAGCCCGGGCGTGTGAAAGCGGCTTCAGCAGAGGGCGCTAGAGCCTGTCCTTTCTCCACCTTCCTCCTCCGGCCTCTTCCCTGACCCGCAGCCCCGTCACCCCCAAAAAAGATTCCTTTACCCCGGGGAGCAGCCCGAGCTAAGATCCACAGCAGGAAGTCCGCAGCAAGATGTTCAGAGGCAGAAAAGCCCCAGAGTTGTAGCCTTCGCTGGTGGAACTAGCCACATCCAGGTCCCCAAAGTGTGTCTGGATTTGGTGCCAGTTCTGTTTGTTTTGTTTTAACATTTATTTTCATTGATTTCAGAGAGGAAGGGACGGAGAGAGAGAGAAACATCCATGATGAGAGAGGATCATGGATTGGCTGCCTCCTGCACGCCCCACACTGGGGATGGAGCCTGCAATCCGGGCCTGTGCCCCGACCGGGAATCGAACCCTGACCTCCTGATTCCTAGGTCGACACTCAACCACGGAGCCACGCCGGCCGGGCTTAACCTTTCCCATTTACAATACAGACCGCTTGTACGGTTGAATCTAGAAATAAACCCTTTCAACACAGAAAAGGACATGAAAGGCCAATGAAAATTTAACAAAAGGAAAATGGACATTAAAAAATGAAAATTGAGCTGACACCGGGTTGGCTCGGTGGATAGAGCGTCAGCCTACGGACTGAAGGGTCCCGGGTTCGATCCCGGTCCAGGGTATGTGCCTTGGTTGCGGACGCATCCCCAGTAGGTGTGCAGGAGGCAGCTGATCGATGTCTCTCTCTCATCGATGTTTCTAACTCTCTATCCTTCTCGCTTCCTCTCTGTAAAAAAATCAATAAAATATATTTTAAAAATGAAAATTGAACAATAGTTACAAGTAGCAACAAAAGCAGAAAGACAGACAGAAAGAAAGACAGACAGACAGAAAGAAAGCCACAAAAATACTCACAGCACAATATCCTGAGGTTTTCACACTGGGAATCGCAAGAGAGGGCTGTAGGTTGAGAAGTGAATTGTTGGAGATGGTGAGGGCCCCGGATGAGGCCTGGTGCATCCCCGGGCGGGGGTGGTGGTGGGGGGTGAGGTGGAAGAGGGGGCGTGACTTCCTCTCAAACCCACAGGGCTTCCTTCGCGGTTGCCTGTGGTTCCCACAAAACCCACCTATCATTTAGTCAAGCCTGTTAATTAGGGGGCACGGAGCTGGACGGCTGTCTCTCCCTCCTCCTCCTTCCCCCCCACCCTCCGCAGGCTGTGAGCCAGGAGGCTGAGCCCGAGGCCACCACAGCCCTGGGACCTCAGCCCTGCGGCCCTGGGGCCGGCCGCCTCCATACCTGCGTCAACCTCATGCCACAGAACACTCAGGGCCACACGAGGGGGAGGACATGTAAGATGTAATTTCCAGACTAGGAATCGGAGGTCAGCAGGACACAGAACTGGTCCTGTGTCACCTGGCTGTGGTTTCAAAGCCACGCCGGGGACCAGGCACGCCTCTGGGTACCCAGGTCACGCACGGCAGTGCCCTGCACGCCAGGCTGGTGGGTCTGGCATCTCTGAGCCAGCTACCACCAGATCCGTCTGCCTTGCATCTCTCACTCCGCGATTATTTCATGAGTGACTTTCCTTTAAAATATACATATTTTTAATTGATATTTCAGAGAGAAAGGGAGAGGGAGAGAGAGAGAGAAACATCCATGATGAGAGAGAATCATGAATCAGCTGCATCCTGCATGCCCCCCTCAATGCGGATGGAGCCCGAAACCTGGGCCTGTGCCTTGACCGGGAATCGAACCGTGACCTCCTGGTTCCTAGGTCAAGGCTCAACCAGTGAGCCACACCAGCAGAGCAAGAGTATCCTTTTTAAAAAATTTTTTAATAAATCTTTATTGTTCAGATTATTACAATTGTTCCTCTTTTTTTCCCCCATAGCTCCCCTCCACCTGGCTCCCACCCCACCTTCTGCCCTTACCTCCCCCAAGAGTATCCTGGTTTGTTTATTTATTTATTTAGTTAGTTAGTTAGTTTTTTTAAAATCCTTATCCCTTTCCTTTCTTGCCTTACGAGCCCTCACTTTTTAAAAAAAAATATATTTTATTGATTTTTTACAGAGAGGAAGGGAGAGAGATAGAGAGTTAAAAACATCGATGAGAGAGAGACATCGATCAGCCACCTCCTGCACATCCCCCGCTGGGAATGTGCCCACAACCAAGATATATGCCCTTGACCGGAATCGAACCTGAGACCCCTCAGTCCGTAAGCCGATGCTCTATCCACTGAGCCAAAGCGGTTTCGGTGGTATTGTTATTTATTAATTAGAGGCCCAGTGCACGAAATCCATGCACTGTTAGAGGCCCTAGTAGCTGAAGTGGAAGGCCAGGATCCTCCCTTCTCCCAGCTGCCTGTTGCTGCTACAGACCAGAGCCTCCCTTTGCACCCACCTTGGCCTGGTGCCGCCCGCTCACCTGCTCCACCCTCCCTCCACGGTCCCGCTCTGTGAGGGCCCCTTGGGGCCGGCAGCGCCTCCACTGCCAGCACAGCATGGGGATGCCTGCCGTGTTCCACACCGCCCCCTAGTGCTCAGTGCATGCCTAAGCTCCCCGTTCATCAAGGTTTCCCCCATCGGGACATTTTGCATATTAGCCTTTTATTATATAGGATTATGGCATTCAAAGGTGAACACCCCTGTAAACCCACTCTTGCCCCAACCTGTCAATTGGAGTTCTAAGCCACCACCTCTTTTGAATTTTTCTCTCACAGGTGGACCTGAGATATACATGTTAATACACTGAGGGAGAATATGTTTCTATACTTTCAGAAAACAACTCCAAGACCAAGTGGACTCCTGCCACAGAGAGGAACTGACAGGTCCGAGCCAACCACAAAGGCAAGAGGAGAAACAGTCCAGAGATGGAAGACGCTGATGACGCCTCGCCATGCAAGCAGTCAACAGCTGTGCGTCGCTACAGGATGCCCAGGACCAAACCAGAGAGGGTCGGACTGGCATCGCCACCATCTGTCCAGTATCCAGATACCACTGCTGACGTGTACACATGAGGAACCATTGGACATTGAAACTGGGACTCAGAACTATCAGACATTGAAATTGGGACTCAAACATTTTTTTGTTCTTATAGGTTTATTTCTAGCCTACAAAGGCAAGATGTTTTTAAAGAAAAGAATAGGTGGGAAGGGGTGGGGACAGATACAGAGGCAAAGGAGCAGTGAACAGACTGTCATACTACAGTGGGAAGGCAGGGGAGGTTGGGGGGAGGGGCCTGTAAGAGATCAACCGAAGGACTTGTGTGCATGTATGTAAGCATAGCCAATGGACACAGGACATTGGGGGGCGGGGGGATAGGTGAGGGCATGTACTGGGGGGTGGGGAAAACTGGGAGGAGGTCAATAGTGGGGAAAAAAAGGAGACATATGTACTACTATTTGTAATACTTCAAACAGTAAATATATATATATTTAAAAAATAAATAAATAATAAACTTGGGTTTTTTTTGGTTTGTTGATCTGTCTTTCATGACTGAGTGCCATCTGAGAATCGCTGGTGAGTAGAAGAGCGATTTTTGCCAAAGCCGGTGTGGCTCCGTGGATAGAGAGTCAGCCTGCAGACTGGAAGGTCCCAGGTTTGGTTCCAGTCAAGGGCATGGACCTTGGTTGCGGGCACATCCCCGGTGGGGGCGTGCGGAAGGCAGCTGATCGATGTTTCTCTCCCATCGATGTTTCTAACTCTCTGACCCTCTCCCTTCCTCTCTGTGGAAAGTCAATAAAATATATTCCACAAAAAAAAAAAAAAGGAGAAGAAGAAGAAGAAGAAGAAGAAGAGCGGTTTTTTCCTGCCCTGCACTCTGCCCCGATGGGACATTTTTTCCATGAACAACGGGGTTGAGCAGTGAATCACTGGCGATGGGAGACATTGGAGAACGAAGTTCTGACCCTTTGATCCATGGATGGAGACACGCGCAGGAATTGATGCAACTCTGTACGTGAAAGCTCTGACTCTAACAGCTCATAGGGGGTGGTCGGGGGGCAGAGGGGTTCTCGCCTGGTTTCCCTCAAGCATTCTCATCCCACCGACCCCGTTCTGACCTCAGGATGGCCCCCAACCTGTTAGCTCTCCCTCCTGGCAGCCCGCTGGGCCTGTGAGATCAGACCCTCTCTCTTCCCTTTACCAACCCCCCTTTCTCTGCCCACCCCCCTAGTTCCCACTGGTCTCCAGAAACACCCCCTCTCCCAGCCCCCCACCAACCCTACTTCCTCCTCTTTCCCTCTTGGTCCTGTGATGCTCAGCCCTGGAGCTGGCGACTCACATGTCTACTAGGTGGCTGCCCGTCTGGGCCACGTGCCTCTGAGTCGCTCTGCACAGAGGGAAGGAGAGGGGGGAGGGGGCCAGCCCAGCTCCCGGCCCTCACCACCGACGTGCGGACCACAAGGGGAAGGAAGGCCTGTGTGGGGCTTTACAGACCACAGGCCTCCGGTCACCATCAAGGATGGTCTGAAATGAACACTTTATATATA
>JAAGEH010002526.1:10829525-10856133 GCA_011751065.1 Lasiurus cinereus | reverse complement strand
GGGGAGGGGGGCCAAGGCGCCCCGGAGCCTCTCGTCCCGCCTCCCTGCTGGCCTGACTCTGGGTGATGCCTTCCCCATCCGCCAAAGAGGCGGAGGAGGACGGGGCAGAGACACCTGTTCCTGGGTCTCTCTGCATCCCATGGGGGTGGGGCTCTCTCCACGCCGGACGGACGGATGGACGGACGGACGGACGTGGGCAGCAGCTCCTTCTCCTTGCACCATCAGAATTGTGTGCCCATGGCAGGCGTATATGGCAGGCGTATGGCAGGCGTACCCACTACTGGGGGGACTTGAACTCTAGAATTTCCACGCCGACCTCGGACCCCCAGCCGGGAGAGGTCCCCTGCATGCTTTGTTGCATTGATTTTTTACAGAGAGGAAGGGAGAGAGTTAGAAACATCAATGAGAGAGAGAGACATCGATCAGCCGCCTCCTGCACACTCCCCACTGGGGATGTGCTCGCCACCAAGGTCCATGCCCTTGGCCGGAATCGAACCTGGGACCTTTCAGTCCGCAGGCCGACGCGCTCTATCCATTGAGCCACACCGGTTTGGGCTGTTGCGTTGATTGTTAGAGAGAGTGGCAGAGAGAGAGGGAAAGACAGAGACGTACGCAGGTGAGAGAAGCACATCTGTTGGGTGCCTCCCGCCGGGTGGGGTCGGGGGCAGCCTGCACCCGAATTGAACCCTGGACCCTTTGGGTCTGCAGGCCGATGCTCTATGCACCGAGCCAAACCGGCTAGGGCCAGAGTGGCTCTTGTGAGTGATAGCAGGTGGGAGGGACAGTCCTTGTTTGGGTGGGACATTCAGAGCCCCCATCCCAGGAGCCCCCTCTCCCCCCTGAGCTGGGACTTACTCGCTCCCACCCCCCCGAAGTGGAACTCCCAGCCCCCTGAGCTGCCGCAGCCAGTGTCAGGCCCACGTGAGCGCCCAGACGTTTACTGGGGTGCCTTTACAGGAGTCATTTTATGGGGAGTGCTGTTAATAAGCGAATGGGCGAACGGGCACATTAATGAAAGTGGAGTCTTTGTGGAGCCCGTTGCCAACGCTCGCGTTTGGCGTTGCCTAAAGGTTAATACCGTGGCCACCTCCGCGCCGCCTCTGGCTCTCAGGCGCTTTCCAGGCACTGAAATGTCCGCTTTCACAAGGACTCTGCCCGAGGGGAGGGCACCGGCATGCCACCTGCTGAGGGTAATTGGAGAGCCGTCTCATGGGACAGCCTGCATGGCTCCGTGGCTGAGCCTCAACCTCTGAACCGGGAGGTCACGGTTCAGTTCCCGGTCAGGGCACAGGGCCAGGTTTGCGGTCTCGATCCCCTGTAGGGGGTGTGCAGGAGGCAGCTGATCCATGATTCTCTCTCATCCTTGATGTTTTTTTTTCCTCTCTCTCTCCCTCTCCCTTCCTCTCTGAAATCAGTAAACATATATTTTTAATTTAAAAAAGTTTTTTTTTAAATAAGAGCTGTCTCATCGGCAGAGGCTTGGTGTCTGTTTCTCTAAAGGAAGTGTCATTGATTGAATTTTTAAAAGAAAAAAAAAAGGTAGGAAAAGGATAGATTGTGCCCTAGCTGGCTTGGCTCAGTGGATAGAGCGTCAGCCTGCGGACTGAAGGGTCCCAGGTTCGATTCTGGACAAGGGCACAGGCCTGGGTTTCGGGCTCGATCCCCAGTGGGGGGCATGCAGGAGGCAGCCAATCAATGATTCTCTCTCATCATTGATGTTTCTATATCTCTCTCCTTCTCCCTTCCTCTCTGAAATCAATAAAGAAATATATTTAAAAAAAGAAAAGGAGTAGATTGCCCTGGTGTAGTGGAAGTCCTTGACTGAAAATGTGGATGAAATAGCATCTATAGTTTTTAGTAGCAATTATATCAAAATGGATTACACAAAAGCCTTCTTCTTAGTCCCGCTTATCAGCATATTTTCCAGTCCACGAATAAATGGGCATGATCTCTCCAAACACAACTTTTAAAAAATATATATAAATATTTTATTGGGAACTGGAGGAGGAGCATTAGGAGCTAAGTGTGGCCGTAGCCATGGTAACCGAGATGGCCGGCTGGTGGGCATGTGGTCTGGACCAGGACAGAGATGACCTGGTCGTACAGGAGCCATCAGGAAGAGGAGAGGAAGGGAGAGGGAGAGAGAGAGAGAGAGAGAGAGAAACATCAATGATGAGAGAGCATCACTGATCGGCTGCCTCCTGCACGCCCCACACTGGGGATGGAGCCCACAACCCCGGGCCTGTGCCCTGACCGGGAATCGAACCTGTGACCTCCTGGTTCCTAGGTCGGCGCTCAACCACGGAGCCACACAGGCCGGCCAGAGCTGTGCTTACTCGCCGAGGGCTGCCGCAGGCCCGGGCCTGCAGGTTTGCGTAATTTCTGCCGTCTGTCAGGAGGAAGTGCGCGCAGAGGAACTCGGGGTGGGGGGGTGGGGGGGGACGGGAATAGCGGCTGTGTCAGGAGCCCTCACCCTTGGACTCAGGAGGCTCCCTTTGTGCTCGAGAAAGCGCGGCGTCACAGCTGAGCGGTTCTGCGCGGGGCATCGTGGTCTGAGACACACACGACATGACTGGCAGCCGCGGGGGGCGGCGGGCAGCGCCCCCAGCTCCCGGGAACCCCCCCGCATCCTCACAAAAGCCCCCACGGACGGTTACTCACCTCCTTTTCCAGATGAGGGACTTGGGCCCGCCATGGTTTGGCTCCGGGGATAGAGCATCGACATGCAGAGGGAAGGGTCCTGGGTTCGATTCCCCGGCTGCAGGCTTGATCCTTGGCCCCCCCTAGTCAGGGCGGGTGTCCGAGGCAAGCGATCGGTGTGTCTCTCTCTGTCTCCCCCCCTCCCTTTCACTCTCTCTCTGAAAATCAATGGAAAACAAAAAAAAAAAAGAAAGAAAGAAAACAGCCGAAACCGGTTTGGCCCAATGGATAGAGTGTTGGCCTGCGGCCTGAAAGGTCCCAGGTTCGATTCCTGTCAAGGGCATGCATCTTGGTTGCGGGCACATCCCCAGTAAAGGGTGTGCAGGAGGCAACTGATCGATGTCTCTCTCATCGATGTTTCTGTCTATCCTCCCTTCCTCTCTGTGAAAAATCAATAAATATATTTTTTTTAAAAAAGAAAGGAAACATGAGGGACTGAGGCACAGAGAGGTTAGGGGGTGGTTCCAGCATCACACAGCCGCACACTGGCGGAGCCGGGATGCCAAGCCTGGGGAGCGGGTCCAGCGCCCACCCTCTGGGCATCGCTGGAGGCCCCCCCCCCCCGTGCCGTAGGCGGACACGGCTGTGGCCCGTACACAGTGGGTCACCGCGCCTCGGCGAGGACCGGGACCCAGGGCTGTGTTTCGGCGTCCACACGCGGCAGGCGTGCCCCCAGGGGGTGGCGCCCAAGTTGCCAAGGGCACGGAGGCCACGCGGGAGGGGCTGGGTGGGTGTTGGTAGAGAGCAGGAGGGTGCGGCCGCCTGTGGTACCCCAGGGTCGGGGCTGCGCAGGTGGGGGCGGAGTCCCGCGTGGCGTGGTGATGTCATCTCCACGGGGTCAGCTGACCGTGTCCCCACCGCCGTGTGTTCTGTCGTTGCAGGTGATTTTCAAGGCCAAGTCGAAATACTCCCCAGAGTTACTCAAGTACCGGTAAGTGCCTGGGGGTGGGGAGGGAGGAGGGTGCCGGGGGTGCCCGGGTAGGTGGCAGGGTTTCTGGGTCTCACAGCAGGTCCCTGGGGTGAGTGTGCACGAGTGTGAGTGTGTGTGGGTGTGTGAGAGTGCATGTGAACATGCACGAGTGTGCATAAGTGTGTAAGTGCATGAGTGTATGTGAGTGTGAGAGTGCTATGTGTGAGCGTGTGTGCATGTGTGAGTGTAAGTGCATATGTGAATGTGTATATGTGAGTATGAGTGTGTATGTCAGTGTGAGAGTGTATGTGTGAGTGTGTGAATGTATGTGAGTGCAAATGTGAATGTGAGTGTGTATATGTATGTGTGTGAGTGTGTGTGTGTAGGTGAGTGCATATGTGAATGTGTGTATACGTATGAGTGTATGCCAGTGTGAGAGTATATGTGTGAGTGTATATGTGTGAGTGTATGTGTGAGTGCATATTTGTGAGTGTGTGTATGTGAGTATGAGTGTATGTCAGTGTGAGAGTATGTGTGTGTGAGTGCATATGTGAATGTGTGTATATGTAAGTATGAGTATGTATGTCAATGTGAGTATATGTGTGAGTGTGTGAATGCATGTGTGAGTGCATATGTGAATGTGTGTATTGTGAGTACGAGTGTATGTCAGTGTAGAGTATGTGTGTGAATGTATGTGTGAGTGCACATGTGCATGTGTGTATGAGTATGTATGTGAGTGTATGTGTGTGTGAATGTATGAGTGCATATGTGAATGTGTGTATGAGTATGCATGTCAATGTGAGTGTGTGTGTGTAAGTATATGTGTGAGTGTATGTGAGTGTGTGTGAGCGTGAGTGTGTATATGTGAGTGTGAGTGTGAGTGTGACAGAAGTCGCAGGCAGGAGTTGAAACCCTCTGCTGGGAATGAGGGTGGGAGAGTGGTCGCTGGGACCTGGAGGGGGAGCGTTAGGAGCTAAGCGAGGCCGGGCCGGGGCCGCGGTGACCGCGATGGCCGGCTGGTTGGCGTGTGGTCTGGACCAGAACAGGAAGGGGGGCGCCGGGGAGCCCGGTGGCTCCGTCACTGCGGGGCGAGGGGAGGAAGAGGAAGCGGGGCTCTCGGGGCTGGCGGCAGGGAGCTGGGTGGGGAGACGGCGCCCCGAGGTGGCACCCTTGAGCTGGCGAGTGGGTCGTGCGGCCTGAGAGAAGGGCTGGCAGAGGGCGTGGGCCCTGGGGGAAGCCGTTTTCTAGAATTTGCTGCTGGTGGAAGGAGAGGCTCTGGGTGAGGGGCGGGGACAGCCGGCGGAGTCGCTGTTATTTAGTGTTTCCCGTTGATGACATCAAGGCTCATGCAGGTCCCTGTTGCCCTGGTTCCCAGGAGGCGGGGTGGGAGCTGGTCGTGGGAACCAGCTCTCAGCCGAGCCCATGCTCCGGCGAGTCCTCATCGCAGTGATGACCGCGGCATGTGGTCCCCAGGCCGCCAGGCTGGGCATGAGGCTCCAGAGCTCGGGCGCCTTCCTGAGGGCACAGCCTGCGACTCGAGTCCTAGGCCGCCCGCCCCCAGAGCCCACCTCCGAAGTGTTTGTCGCCTGGCCAGGGTGGCTCAGGGGTTGAGCATCAACCTATGAACGAGGAGGTCACGGTTTGATTCCTGGTCAGGGCACAGGCCGAGGTGGCAGGCTCCATCCCCAGTGCAGGGCGTGCAGGAGGCAGCCGATCAGTGAATTTTCTCTCCTCATTGATGTTTCTCTCCCCCTCCCTCTCCTTTCTTCTCTGAAATCAATAAAATATATTTCAAACAAACAGACAAACAAAAAGCCCTAGTTGGTTTGGCTCAGTGGATAGGGCATCAGCCTGCGGACCAAAGGGTCAGGAGTTCGTTTTCTGGTCAAGGGCAGGTACCCAGGTGCAGGCTCCACTCTGGTCCAGGCTCTGGATGGGATGTATGCAGGAAGCAACCAATCGATGTGTTTCTCTCACATCGATGTTTCACTGTCTCTCCTTCTCTCTTCCTCTCTCAAAATCAATGGGAGCCCTAGCCGGTGTGGCTCAGTGGATAGAGCATCAGCCTGCAGACTGCAGGGTTCCAGGTTCGATTCCGGTCCAGGGCATGGACCTTGGTTGCAGGCACATCCCCAGTGGGGGGCGTGTCGGAGGCAGCTGATCGATGTTTCTAGCTCTCCACCCCCTCCCTTCTTCCTCTCTGTAAAAATCAATAAAATATATTTTTTAAAAAAATGGGAAAACATCCTCGGGTGGGGATGAAGACACCAACCAACCACAGTGTCTGTTAATGTTGGCACGTCCGCTTTGCCATAAAAACACCTGCGTGTCCTAACTGGTTTGGCTCAGTGGATAGAGCGTCGGCCTGCGGACTGAAGGTCCCAGGTTTGATTCCGGTCAAGGGCATGTACCTGGGTTGCGGGCACATCCCCAGTAGAGGGCATGCAAGAGGCAGCTGATCGATGTTTCTCTCTCATCGATGTTTCTAAGTCTCTATCCCTCTCCCTTCCTCTCTGTAACAAATCAATGAAATATATTTAAAAAAACACACACACACACACCAGCGTTCTTGCAGATGGACCCAGACTCGGCGGCCGTGGAACCCTAACCTTCCTCCCTCCCCCCCAGGCTGCCCCTGTACCTGGCCTCGCTGCTCATCAGCCTGGTGTTCCTGCTGGTGAACCTCACCTGCGCCGTGCTGGTGAGGACGGGCACCTGGGAGAGGAAGGTCATCGTCTCGGTGCGCGTGGCCATCAACGACACGCTCTTCGTGCTGTGCGCCGTCTCGCTCTCCGTCTGCCTCTACAAGATCTCTAAGATGTCCTTGGCCAACATCTACCTGGAGTCCAAGGTGAGGGGCAGGCGGGGGCCCCCCCCGAGCCGTCCTCCCGCCGGGTCTCAGAATAGTGGCCGGGCCCGCCCTCTTCACACCTGACCTGCCAATGATTAGCCGTGGCCCCGGGCGTGGAAAGACAGAGGCCGCTGAACGTGGCGTGCCAGGTGCAGTCTGCCATGTCAGGCTCCGGGCACTGGAGCGTGCAGACTGAACTCCTGGCCTGGGGGTGCCATGGTGGTGACCACCCTTTTACGTCATTTATTTTTCTTTCTAAATCTCTCTTTATTGATGTCAGTGAGGGAGGGAGAGAGAGAGAAATATCCATGATGAGAGACAATCATGGATCGGCTGCCTCCTGCACGCCCCATACTGGGATGGAGCCTGCAACCCGGCAGGCGCCCTGACCGGGAATTGAACCGTGACCTCCTGGTTCATAGGTCGATGCTCAACCACTGAGCCATGCCGGCCAGGCCTTTTTTTTTTTTTTTAAATAATTATTGTTGAAAGTTTTACAGAGGTCCCCTTTTCCCTCCTTTGACCTCTTCCAGCCCGTTCCCACCCTCCCCCAGGCCCTCACCACCCCAATGTCTGTGTCCACGGGTTATGCGTAGATGCACAGAAGTTCATTAGTTGACCTCTTCCCACTCACCCTCCTCCCACCCAGCTTTCCCTCTGAGCTATTGCGCCAAGGGAAATAAGCCAGCCAGAGAGAGTATCACACGGTCTCACTGCTACGTGGAATCTCAGGGACAAAACCAACTGATGAAAAATAGACCCAGAGCCGAAACCGGTGTGGCTCAGTGGATAGAGCATCGGCCTGCGGAATGAAAGGTCCCGGGTTTGATTCCGGTCAAGGGCATGTATCTTGGTGGCGGGCACATCCCCAGTAAGGGGCGCGCAGGAGGCGGCTGATCGATGTTTCTCATCGATGTGTCTGATTCTCTATCCCTCTCCCTTCCTCTCTGTAAAAAAAATCAATAAAATATATTTTAAAAAAAGAAAAAGAAAAATAGACCCAGAGACAGGGATGCAGGCCGCCCGGCTTCTTGTTCTGGCAAGTGGCCCCCCATGTAGCCTGCCGAAGGGGCCTGCGGATCCACTCCCGGGCTGCGTGCAGCTAACGGAGGTCCCGGGAAGGGCTGCGGGGTGCGAGGTCGCAGCGAGGGTGGCGGGGCCGGGGAGGAGGCGGGGGCCCGCCCCCGGCGTTGGGCGCGCCCCTCACGGCTCCACATTCGCAGGGTTCCTCCGTGTGCCAGGTGACGGCCGTGGGCGTGACCGTGGTCCTGCTGTACGCCTCCCGCGCCTGCTACAACCTGTTCATCCTATCCTTCTCTCAGAGCAAGAGTGTGCGCTCCTTCGACTACGACTGGTACAACGTGTCCGACCAGGTTCGTGGGCGCCTGGGGCGCCCCCTGCCGCCTCCCGGGCAGCAGAGGGTGGGGCTCTTCGCTTTCAACAGCCAGGGTGGCCTGGAGGGTGGCCTAGGGGGGAGCCGCATCCTCCCCTGTGAACGGAGATTGCACCTGCGAAACCTGTACACACACACACACACACACACACACACACACTTTCTCATGGCATTTCAAGTGCTGCCATATAAATGGAAATGGTGCCCTGGCCGGGTTGCTCAGTGGATAGAGCGTCGGCCTGCGGACTGAAAGGTCCCAGGTTTGATTCCTGGTCAGGGCACAGGCCCGGGTTGTGGGCTGGATCCCCAGTGGGGGGCGTGCAGGAGGCAGCCGATCCATGATTCTGTCTCATCATGGATGTTTCTCTCTTCCTCCTCCTTCCTCTCTGACATCAATAAAAAAACATTTAAAATATATATTTTAAAAAAAATGGAAATGGTCTTACTGCAGGATGAAATTTGCACAGGTAAACCAGTTATATTTAGGTTTTGAAAATACATGAAATTACAACTTTCAACTTTTTTTATATATGTATATTTTATTTTTTAAAGAGAGGAAGGGAGAGGGATAGTTAGAAACATCGATGAGAGGGAGACATCGATCAGCTGCCTCCTGCACTGGGGATGTGTCCGCAACCAAGATACATGCCCTTGACTGGAATCAAACCCGGGACCCTTCAGTCCGCAGGCCGACGCTCTATCCACTGAACCAAACTGGCTTTAGCTTTTTTTTAATGGCACACAGATACCAATAGCGTTTGAGGAAATCTCAAAGAAGGGGACTGAGGACATTCATGTGTACTCGAAAGCTAATTTTACCGGTGGTCTCCCTGTGTTTGTCTCTCTGTGTAATCTATCCTGGAAATTCATAAATTATAGAACAGATGCACCAAGGTCGTGAGATACCATCTGGCATTCTTGTCCAACAAAAGCTCAAAAGGAAAAACAATGAGGATGAGTTTGCCTTCTCTCAACTGACCAATGCCGCTGTCCGGCCCTGGACAGAGCCGGGGACGTGAGAGAACAGACCCCCTCCCTGCCTGCCTCCGGGGTTGGCGGCCTCTGAGGAAGACAAACACGCAGAGAAACCATCGCAGTCGAGAAATAGAACAGGAGGCGGGCAGTCCAGGACTCATCTCTCAATACTTTTCTAATTGATTTCAGAGAGGAAGAAGGGAGAGAGAGACACATCAGTGATGAGAGAGAATCATGGATCAGCTACTTCCTGCACGCCCCACCCCGGGGGTCAAGGTCACATCGTGGGCATGTGCCCCGACTGGGAATCGAACCCGGGACTTCTTGGTTCATGGGCTGATGCTGAGCCGCTGAGCCACCACAGCCAGGCGAGCTTGTATAACATTTAAAATAGAACCACGGCCAAAACCGGTGTGGCTCAGTGGATCGAGCGTCGGCCTGCGGACTGAAGGATCCCAGGTTCGATTCCGGTCAAGGGTGTGTACCTGGGTGGCGGGCACATCCCCAGTAGGGGGCGTGCAGGAGGCAGTGATCGATGTCTCTCTCTCATGGATGTTTCTAACTCTCTATCCCTCTCCCTTCCTCTCTGTAGAAAATCAACAAAAATATATTTTAACAACAACAACAAAAATAATAATAAAATAAATAGGACCACGGTTCTTTAAATCTTGCAGCTTTTAGGGGATATGGATGTAGAGAGACCGTGTGATGCAGCCCCGTAGAATCTAGGAGCCAAACATGTGGCCACGTGTGCACGTCATTCGTGTGGCCGGAGAGAGAACATGGTGGTAGATGGAATGCGAGATGCACATGTCTGAGGAGTGAGCACACGGTCGGTTTTGGCTGCTGCCCTTCGAGGCCACGTGAGGGAGAAGGAACAGGACCGGCCCCTGGCGGCTGGCTTCTGGAGGGAGCACTGTCTGTCTGTCTGTCTGTCCTCTGCCCCGGCCACTGGCTGCCCTCCCCCCTTCTCCCCGCAGGCGGATCTGAAGAACCAGCTGGGGGACGCGGGGTACGTGGTGTTCGGGGTGGTCCTCTTCGTGTGGGAGCTCCTGCCCACCACCCTGGTGGTTTACTTCTTCCGCGTCCGGAACCCGGCCCGGGACCTGGTGAGTGCGGGGGCCGCCCAGCGTGGGCAGGAAAGAGCCCCCCGTTCAGAGCCCAGACGGGCCGGGGGCCCTGGCGTCTCAGCTGGTCCGTCGGCTGCCTCCTGCCGCCCATTGTGAGGGAGGGTGTCGCTGTGTTTCGAGGAGCCTGTGGGACCCAGGATTGCCCAGGCCCGTGAAGGGAGGGCTCCCACATGCCCTTGACCGGAATCGAACCCAGGACCCTTCAGTCCGCAGGGTCTTATGAGGCCCTTAGACCGAAACCAGACCCAGAAACGACAGAGAGAGACCATCCATAACCACTTCGTTTCAGGCTCTGTGGGTTGACTTGTTTTTTAATTTTTTTAAAATATATTTTTTTTGCCAAAACCGGTTTGGCTCAGTGGATAGAGCGTTGGTCTACGGACCTGAAAGGTCCCAGGTTCGATTCCGGTCAAGGGCATGTACCTTGGTTGTGGGCACATCCCCAGTAGAAGGCGTGCAAGAGGTGGCTGATCAATGTCTCTCTCTCATCCATGTTTCTAACTCTCTATACCTCTCCCTTCCTCTCTGTAAAAAATCAATAAAATATATTTAAAAAAAAACATTTTTATTGATTTTAGAAAGGAAGGAGAGGGGAGGAGAGAGAGAAACATCAATGAGGAGAGAGAACCCCACACGCCTCACACTGGGGATCGAGCCCACAATGCAGGCATGTGCCCTGATCCAGGAATCGAACTGTGATCTCCTGGTTTATAGATTGACTCTCAGCCACTGAGCCATGCTGGCCGGGCTAATGTTATTCTTATTTATTTATTTTTTAATACATTTTATTGACTTTTTACAGAGAGAAAGCGAGAGAGATAGAGAGTTAGAAACATTGATAAGAGAAACATCGATCAGCCGCCTCCTGCACACTCCCTACCGCAACCAAGGTACATGCCCCTGACCGGAATCCAACCTAGGACCCTTCAGTCCTCAGGCCGACGCTCTAGCCACTGATCCAACCAGTCAGAGCTAGTTTTAATCTTTTAAATTGCTGTGAATGCCCACATTATTATCATATAGGTTTATATCTAATCTGGGACCCCCTCGATGGGCTAATCTGAGCGTTGTCTGGTTTTTCGTTTTGGAGTTCAGACTGTGATACTTCATGGTCGTAAGCAGAACTCTGAAAGATGTCCACCTGGTAATAGAAAGAGGACCTTGTCCTAACCGGTGTGGCTCAGTGGATGGAGCATCGACCTTCGGACTGAAGGGTCCCAGGTTTGATTCTGGTCAAGGGCATGTACCTTGGTTGTGGGCACATCCCCAGGAAGGGGTGCACAGGAGGCAGCTGGTCCAGTCCCAGTCCCTCTTCCTTCCTCTCTGTAAAAATAGCAATAAAATATATTTTTTTAAAAAGAGAACCTCTTCAAGACACACGCTCTGCAGCGAGACGGGAGGAGAACCCCTCTTGTCGCCCGTAGGAGGCCGGGTTCCCCTTGGCCCGGGAGCCCCATGTCCACGGTGCACTAACCGGCCACTGTCTTTGCAGACCGGTCCGGGCATGCTCCCCAGCCACGGGTTCAGCCCCAGGTCCTACTTCTTCGACAACCCCCGGAGATACGACAGCGACGATGACCTCGCCTGGAACGTCGCCCCTCAGGGACTTCAGGGAAGGTGAGCCTCGCTCGGGCTGGGGAGAGTCTGTTCGATTGCATCGCAAAGGCTCGTTAGCTTTTTTTAAATATACCTTTTTTTTTAAATATATATTTTATTGATTTTTTTAGAGAGCGGAAGGGAGAGGGATAGAGAGTTAGAAACATCCATGAGAGAGAAACATCAGCTGCCTCCTGCACGCCCCCTACTGGGGATGTGCCAGCCACCAAGGTACATGCCCTTGACCGGAATCGAACCTGGGACCCATCAGTCCACAGGCTGACGCTCTATCCACTGAGCTAAACCAGTTTCAGCTAAATGGACCTTTTTATTGATTATAGAGAGGAAGGGAGAGGGAGAGAGAGAGAAACATCAACGAGGAGAGAATCATTGACAGTCTGCCTCCTGCACACACACCCCCCGCACTGGAGATGGAGCCTGCTCCCCGGGCCTGTGCCCTGACCGGGAATCGAACCCTGACCTCCTGGTTCCTAGGTCGATGCTCAACCACTGAGTCCCGCCGATTAAGGCCTAAGCAGTTTCTGGGTAAGAAATCGGAAAAGCCCCGTGAGGCAGTCACAGGAGGTAAAACCAGCACAGACCCGTCAGCAGCAAAGGATACGTACTCCGTGGATTCAGGATTCAGGTAGCCTGTTGCTAGGATCTGGTGTTACCCTCCAGGATGGGTTTGTGATTCTGGGGTCCCTGGACCTGTGGGCTCTGGAGTTCAGTAGACTGTGCATGCACCTCTAGCCGCTGCCCACGGCACTGGCTTGTGGACCCATGGGCTTCAAGAAGCCGCCTTAGCCCGAGCCGGTGTGACTCAGTGGATAGAGCCTTGGTCTGCAGACTGAAAGGTCCTAGGTTTGAGTCCGGTCAAGGGCACGTGCCCGGGGTTGCGGGCACGATCCCCAGTAGGGGGGCGTGCAGGAGGCAGCCGATGCTTGATTCTCTCCCATCATTGATGTTTCTCTCTCTCTCTCTCTCTCCCTTCCTCTCTGAAACCAGTAAAAACATATTTTAAAAAAAAGAAGCCGCCCTGATTGGTGTGGCTCAGTGGACAGAGCGTCGGACTTCGGACTGAAAGGTCCCAGGTTCGATTCCGGTCAAGGGCATGTACCTTGGTGGCGGGCATATCCCCAGTAGGAGTTGTGCAGGAGGCAGCTGATAGATGTTTCTAACTCTCTACCCCTCTCTCTTCCTCTCTGTAAAAAAACCAATAAAATATATTATTAAAAAAAGAGAGAGAGAGAGAGAGAGAAGCCACCTTTCATTCTTTTAAATGGCTGGCATGCCCACATTATCATCATACAGGTTTATGTCCAATACGGGACCAGCTTGTCATTGGTGGTTTAGATAGAGTCATCAATAGTAAGGTCAGCGTTTCACGTCACTGAAATGCCTCTCTTTCTCTCTCTCTCTCGAAGTTTCGCTCCCGACTACTACGACTGGGGCCAGCCGGCGAGCAGCTTCCTGGCACACGCGGCGACTTTACCTCCGGACGCGGCGGCTGCGGACCCTGACAAGCCCCGCCGTGGCTAGCGCCGGCTCGCGGCGTGGGGGACCGTCCCTCGGCCGAGAAGCTCGAGGGGAAAAAAAACGGACTTAACTCGAGCGGGATCGTGAGGGCACTTCTCCCCGCGACGGGGGACTTGATTTTTATCCGGGCCGCCTCGGGCTAATAAGCAATAGGGTAGATCAACACGACCCCATTTTCGTACTAAAAGAGGGGGGGAGCCCCAGGGCTGTATAATTTAAACTTTAAACAGATTCTGTCCTTTTTATGAAGATGTATTTTATATAACTTAAATAATAATGCTAAACTCTACTAGTGGGGTGCGGGGGGGGGAGGTAGGACTGCCCTCCAGGTTCTAGTTTGCACAGACGTCGAGGCATCGTTCACTTTAAAAGGTCTGGATGCTGCCCTCCGCCGGTGTGGCTCAGTGGCTAGAGCGGCGCCAGCCTGCGGGGCCCGAGGGTCCCCGGGTTCGATTCCCGGTCAAGGGCACGCACCTCGGTTGCAGGCTTCTCCGTGGCCCGGGCCCTGGTCCAGGCTTGTGCAAGGAGGCAATCGGTGGATGTGTTTCTCTCACATCGATGTTTCTCTCTGTCTCTCCCTCTCTCTCTCAAAATCAATGGGGAGAAAAAAAATAAGGAAAGCACACAGTGGATGGTCTGCGGGTTCTTGGGGTCTTTTGGACAAACGCCTTCCTCGGATCCTTGGGTTCTGAGCTCCGCGCTGGGAGACCCTCCTGAGGGCGCCAGGGGTGAAAGGTGAAAGGTGAAAGGTAGCAGAGTACCAGCCGGCCCCCTGCAGGTCACGGGCTCCTTCGAGGTCGTGAAAGCCCAGGGAGTGACCCCTCCAAGAATCTCGGTGTTGGCCAGGGTTTGGGATTCCTTCCCCTGCAAAGGGTCATGGGAAGGAGGTGGACAGAGTGGACTCCAATGGCCTGTGACAGCCACTCATTGACTCGGGACGCCAGCGAGCAGGCGCCTACCCGCCTGTGACAACCCGTGACCTTGAAGGAACAAGGGGAGGGTCTCAGAGGGGGTCAGTGATAAACACCCCGGCCCTGGGGCCGCACCACTGGAGCCCCAACCGGGTTCCTTCCGGTTCCAAACCATATTGACAAGCGCCCTGCGTTTTATGCGAAATATAAGTGTATTGGTTTCAGAGAGGACGGGAGACGGGGAGAGAGAAACATCCGAGATAAGAGGGGATCATGGAGCCACTGCCTCCTGCACGCCCCACACTGGGGATCGAGCCCACCATGCGGGCATGGGCCCTGACCGGGAATCGAACCCGTGAGTGACCTCTTGGTTCCTAGGTGGATGCTCAAACCATTAGACCACACCAGCCGGCCGCGCCCTTTATTTGTAACTCGCTCTGAAAGTGCCTCTGCGTGCTTCGTGCTGCGGGTGGGAGAAGCCCTCGATACTGTCTCTCACGACGCCTCTCGGTCACGCAAGGGACACGCTCCAGACAACCGCGTGTGAGACACGGTGTGAAATACTGGTTCTCCAACCTCAAGTGCCATTCCAGAACTCCAAGATATGTTTATATATGTGACATGTAATACACATGTCTGTGATGTGTGTGTGTTCTGCCGCTGTAAAACCGCCCCTTCCTGGGGAACGGCCCCATCCGTGCCTTCACTGGTTGATCCCGCAACCCTGCCGCACTAGGACAGTGGTCGGCAAACTGCGGCTCGTGAGCCACATGCGGCTCTTTGGCCTCTTAAGTTTTTAGCAGAGGCCAGCTTAGGGGTACCCTAATTAATAACAATGTACCTACCTATAATATATAGTTTAAGTTTAAAAAAATGTGGCTCTCAAATTTTCAGTCGCTGTCCTGTTGATATTTGGCTCTGTTGACTAATGAGTTTGCCGACCACTGGCCTGGGCAACGGTAGATATGTTGTTGTTTTTTTTTAAAAAAGTGATATTTAACCCCAAACAAGTAAACCATCTATGTCTGACCGCCAAAAATAACACAGTGATAAAAACATCGCTAAGATCCTATAATGATTATACTCATCCTATGCTATATAAACACTTGATTATTCTGTTATTACTGGCAGGAAAATGGAAATGCCCAACATTATTTGATAAAAAAGCCATAACGTCTTTTGGTGATAAAGCTGCTGGTATTTATGTGAACTATTGTTTTTTACTGGAAAGGATAAAAAGTGCCTCATTTTCTTGTCTCTCCCTTTAAAAAAGTGACGCTGAAGCACAAATATTATAAGTACAGCCAGGGTGCTAAGAACTGTCGAGCTAGTTTCCGCCTGCAGTGAATGGTCAGATTTACCCTGTGGCGTGTGCAGATTTGGATGGAGAGGGAGATTCAGTTTCCTAATTTACTTGTGCTGCTGAGTCCAGCAACAGAGCGACTCAGACACTAAAGGCTCAGAGAAGGCGAGGAGTGGTGATGACTGTTCTCAAGTACCTGAATGACCTTTTTATTATTATTATTATTATTATTATTATTATTACATTTTTATGGATTTCAGAGTGGAAGGGAGAGAAATAATGGTGAGAAAATCATGGATCTGCTGCCTCCTGCACGCCCCACACTGGGGATGGAGCCCGCTACCTGGGCCTGTGCCCTGACCGGGAATCGAACCCTGACCTCCTGGTTCATAGGGTGACCCTCATCCACTGAACCGTGCTGACTGGGCCACAGCCAGTTGCTGGGGGTTCTGATGCTTCAGTGTTCGAGAGCTTTAAGAAAAAAATAAAAGCACCTGCCAATACAAGTTTGCTTAGTAAAGTGAGGGACAGACAGATTTCGATAAAAGATGCAAAATGACCAGATAGTCATTTGGAAAGAACTTGGTTGCGTGCGTAACTTACACCTTAGGCCAGAATACACTTGAAATGAATAAAATATTATTGTTTGTTTTTTTACAGAGAGGAAGGGAGAGAGAGAGAATGAGAAACTTCGATGAGAGAGAAACATCGATCAGCCGCCTCCTGCACGCCCCCTACTGGGGATGTGCCTGCAACCAAGATACATGCACACACACACAAACACACACTAAACCATGAAAGGTCTAGAAGAAAACAGGGATGGACTGCTGTGGAATGAAGATGCCACCTGGAATCTTAGCATCACTCCAAGTCCAGAGACCACTATGACACGCCACAGGGCAAAGCCACCATCGGCAGAGTCCCAATAAAAGACCCAGTTATCCAGGGACAAACTTAAAAGTGGGCCGGAGGGAGACGGAGGACATGCAGGCGGCTCAGACCTCAGCAGCAGTAACCTCGCTCACATAAAGCTACACACGCTCCGGCATGTAGTTTTGCCTCCATCGGAAAGGAGCTTTTGAGGACATACGTGTTGTGGGTGGGTAAGCGGTCGTGGTCTGAGTGACACGTGGGAAGGCGAGTGGGTGGCTGACCCGAAAGAAGGGCAACATTCTGAGATCTTTCCCGTGGGCAAACGCGTACGGTCTTTCACCCCAGATTCCTCCGACTGCGTAATTAACACACGTGTGACAGGACACCCACACGAGGTCTGGTAGTGACCCACATGGTTTGCTAGTGGGTTGGTCAAATGACTGTATGTTCCTATAATGGAATACCAGGCAGTCACTCAAAATTATATATATATATGTATATATATACTGGTACTGGGTATATATATATTAATATATATAAATATATATATATAACAACAAGAAGAGAGAGCTATCTACTGATCCTGGGGAGCTGCACGTGAGAAAAGCAAACAGCACTTAGGGGCCGCCACTCTGTGTAAAACGGGGTGTCTGTGCCCTGCGCCACCGTGGGGGGCGGGAGGAGGGACACAGACACGCCACGCCACTGCAGAGCTTCTCTGTTTTGCTCTCTGAACCACGTGAATGTACCACCAGCTCAAAAAAATTAAATAAAGCGCGTCTGTTAAAAAAGCCGGGGACTCGGTGCGATTCCAAGGAGGCCGCAGGTCTCGGTTCCCAGGGGGCTGTCCTGAGCCTACCTGTGAGGTCACGGGTGCTGCGCCTTCTGGGACGAGGCTCCGGGCAGACTCCCTGGCTTCCAGTCCGCTTCCCTCCGCCGGGCCTGCAGACGAGCGTCCTAGCCGCCCTTCCCGGGTCCGTCCTTAGGACCTCGGTGACGGCCTGCGCAGAGCCCTCGAGCAGAACCCCGTCCGATCCAAAGGAACCCCGTGACTGCTCAGCGTTTTCTCCCTTCTCCACAGATTACCATCAAACTCCTCTCAAAGGAGGGCGTGTTTAAAGGGGAAACGCCCTGGCCGGTGTTGCTCAGTGGACAGCGCGTCAGCCTGCAACTGAAGGGTCCCGGGTTTGATTCCTGCCAAGGGCGGGAACCTCCGTTGCAGGCTCCTCCCCAGCCCAGGCCCTGGTTGGGGTTTGTGCAGGAGGCAACGAATGAATCAATGTGTTTCTCGGTTTGACCGGCCGCTATGACACGCACTGACCACCAGGGGGCAGACACTCAATGCTGGAGGTCAATGCGCTCCCAAGGGGGAGTGCCGATCGGCTAGAAGCCAGGTTGATGGCTGGCAAGCGCAATGGTGGTGGCAGGAGCCTCTCCCACCTCCGTGGCGGCACTAAGGATGTCAACTGCTGGCTTGGGCCTGCTTCCTGCAGGCTGGGGGCCTCAGCCGTCAGTCGGACACCCCTTGGGGGCTTCTGGACTATGAAAGGGTGCAGGCTGGGCTAAGGGGCACCCCCCACCCGAGTGCAAGAATGCCATTATTTATAAGCAAACCTATACATATAAAAGACTAAGTGACTAACCCTACATCTGTACGTCTGCCCAACCAACCAACTGGCCGGTACATATGACACGCACTGGCAGTTTAAAAATAAATGTTGACTCACGCATGTGAAGTACATATAAAGCTCTAGCTGGTGCCAATCGCACGCATCTGTTGTGATCTGTCATTGCTGATCGTGAATTTGGTGGACACTTCTATTACAGAGAAAGGGTGAATAGTGATATTAAATTTCTTCTTCTAATTAACTTCCTTTCCATGTGCAGGAATCCGTGCACCGGGCCACTAGTAAATAAATAAAAGGGGAAACAAGGAGGAAAGAGAGAAGAAACGTTTAATCCACATTCCCACGGAACAGGGGGTACAACACACACGATTTGCAATTCCGTTCCTGCAGAGAGTCCCTGGAATAGAGCACATACAGCTGTGCGTGTGCTGTGCGGTTTTACCCAACAGCTCCCGTGACACGGGCACCCAGGCTGGGGGTGCACCAAGCGGCGGGGTGCACAGGTATGGCTTCTGCGGGGACTTGCGCTCACACACTGCCGAGAACTGTCCTGCGAGCTGATCCCGTGTCCAGCGGGAGGCGGCGCGGAGGGTCAGGAGCTGTCCTCGCTCTCGCACACGGGCACCGAGGGCGGCTGGAAGACACGGCACAGTCTCAACATGTGCAGAGACCACGACAGGCCAGACATCCTCATGTTAACACGTCAAAAGGTTCTAGTCATCAGGTTCCAACACTGAACACGACTACCCGTCCGTCTGGTCCTCCTCAGAGGCCACGAGTCACCACAGGAGGGACATGCAAATGTGACCGGTGCGAACATAGAGCATTTCCAACTCACATCGATGCCTCTCAGCCCCGGCCTGTGCCGCTGGAGGGAGGTGGCTTCCTTGTCTGCATCTCCTGCCGTCGTCAGCTGGACCACATTTCTGTCATCCCATTGTCACATGCGGGTTTCAAACCAGGTGACGCGATAAAGACTCAACGCCCAGAGGTGCTGCCGGCCAAGCATTTACAAAGCCGCCCGTGACCTGTATGGCTCCCCAACCAGGGCACATGACCTGGAAAAGCAGCTTATGTCACGTGACCACCATCCACCAGGCTCGCAAACAGAGATGCTTACGGCACACAAACCACTGCAGAAACACAGACGCACAGATGCCCGCGCCCTCTGACGGATGGTAAAATAAGGGAAGCAAGTGAGTTTCAGCTTAAATAGACGTCATTTGTTTATTTTTCTCGGCAGTGAAAAATACATCGGTTTAAACTTGGAGAAGAACTTTTTCCCCAACTAGACCTGAATCGCCCAGAACTCCTTCCAAATGTACAATTGTTGCCTAAGTTCGAAGCAAATCAGAGTACAGAAAAAAAAAGCAATACATGGAAATGACCAAGGATTCTGCAGGAAATCGCGTTTAAATAATAGACTTTGTTTTCAGCTGCAGGAACGAGGAAGTCACACCACCGAAAAGATTGTTAAGCTTACAGTAAAAATAAACAAAGTGCAAAACGTTCACATTTCCTTAAACTCCGAGTGAGCGCTAAGAGCAATTCTTCGCGGTATGATTTACCTGCGATATTATCGCTGGTAAACCAGTTTCCCTCAAGGTCCCCTCGCCTGCCACACGACACTTGCACCCCTAACACAGAAGGAACAGTGGAGGAGGCTCCGATCCAGTCAGCCTGTTCACCCAACTGAATAAAAACGTCACCATCACCCACAAAGCCCAGTTCCCCAACGTTAAGAAATTGGGTCAGAAGGGAATTAGCTGGTCAGCCCTCCCTCCCTTCACCTACCCCTCTCCCTCCCGGGATGACTAAGTCTTTTTAAAAGAGGGGGAGCCAATTCAAAGACTGTAAAACGTGCCACCAGCTCGGTGGCCATTGCTCCATCTCGGGCCACGGGTGTAAGGGCACTTGGGACTTCACACGAGACTGAAGGAGTGACCCCTCCCTCCTTCCACACAGACGCCACCTGCCTCACTCTGTCTCCTACCACCTCTTAGAAGCATCGGCACCTCCAATGTTAAGGGCATCTAGATCCTGGGCTTAGAAATGACCGCAGGGCCCGTGAGCCGTCTGTTGGTACAGACCGCCTGCAGTGCCGCTGACCTGGCATGACCTGCAGAGAGCGAGTGGGGGGCGAGGCAGCCGAGGCCTGAGCTGGCACACCTCTTACCCCTCCCGCCCGAGGAAATGGGTCTGAGAGGACTGCATAGACCGTGTTCTCAAGTAACACCCCCTGAAGATGCTGCCTTCCGTGGGCAATAGTTTTGCGCACATGATGTTTTAAGTTGGCATCATAAATCCATGAACTTCCACTCAAATTCGATCAAGATAGAAAATGCTAAATATTTTTGCAATTGTTGTGGGGTGTGTTTTTTTTTTTTTTTTGAGTTAATGAAAATTTCTAAAATGGGAGCAGAAACAAAGCAACACAAAACCAAAGAAACTGGGGTCCGGGTTCGGAGTAGACACCCGGGGCCAGCCCTCCACTCGGGACCTGGCTGGCGGTAGAACTTACCTTCACCGAAGCCGGGCCTTGACCCAAACTGACCTCCAGCAGCAACGCAAACCTCAAACTAAACCAAGCAAGTGCAAGGGGAGGTGGTCCTGGGGACTCTTACACTTGACACTGAGAAGGCCACGCATCACAGGGACACACCCACACGCCGGAAGGTGGCACAGAGCCAGGCCGGCCAGGCACTGTGGCTCCCCAGCCCTGCACCCAGACCAGCCCTGAGGCTCCGGCCTCGCCTGCCCGTCACCCACCGTTCACGGTGCCCCTGGTGGAGACAGTTGCTTAAATCTAACCGGAAACGAAGCGTAACAGAGGAAGAACCAAACCAAATCCAAACCAACAGCACAGCAGAATTTTCAACAGATGGAAACGAAATGAACCAGGGAAGTAGCATAACTTACACGCTTTAAAAGTAGATACTTCATTGATAAATACCTCTAATTGACAGTCTGTTAAGAATCATAAATATTCAAGTGAACATTTGCATTTCTCCTTAAGAGCTCAGATTCTCGAAGTCCCGGAGCGTTAGTCTCCTTCCGCTGAATGTCCCAGAGGTCAAGTCCTCACAGTCACTTTATGTCTAACCAGACATAGAAAAGCCTTTATTACCTACTGTGCTGCAATAAGACTTTAAAATTCTGTAATTCTCTGATGCTTGTAGAAAGCCTAGAGGAGGAGAAAGAAAAGCCTTTTAGCACCGCTACTATGATAAAGACACATTTCAAATGGTCGACATTGACATTGTTCATGGGCTAATAGTCAAGCCAAGTCCAAACTAAAAGGATGTCTTCAACACTGAACACTGAAGCTTCTAGTTTAAAATAAGTACGCTGTGCTGAAACTGGTTTGGCTCAGTGGATAGAGCGTCAGCCTGCTGACTGAAAGGTCCCAGGTTCGATTCCGGTCAAGGGCATGTATCTTGGTTGCAGGCACATCCCCAGTGGGGGGTGTGCAGGAGGCAGCTGATGGATGTCTCTCTCATTGATGTTTTTGGCTCTCTGTCCCTCTCCCTTCCTCTTCGTAAAAAAAAATCAATAAAATATATTTTTTTAAAAAGCAAAATCTCTCTCTGAATACGGAAGTAGCGGGATGAGAACGAGCAAGAGAAAAACGCTTCCTCGGTTTAAGAAACAAGAGCAGCCCTGGCAGGTGTGGCTCAGCTGGTTGGAATGTCGTCCCCTATACTGGGGTCGGGGTTCAATCCCCGGTCGGGACATGTACGCAAGGCAACCAATTGATGTTTCTCTCCCCTCACCCCTTCTCTCTAAAAATCAATAAGCAAATCCTCAGATGAGGATTAAAAACAAAGAACCAAAACCGGTGTGGTTCAATGGATAGAGCGTCAGCCTGCAGACTGAAGGGTCCCAGGTTCGATTCCGGTCAAGGGCATGTATCTTGGTTGCGGGCATATCCCCAATTGTGGGTGTACAGGAGGCAGCTGATCGATGTCTCTCTCTCATTGATGTTTCTAACTCTCTATCCCTCTCCTTTCCTCTCTGTGAAAAATCAATAAAATACATTTAAAAAGAAAAAAAAGAAAGAAGAGCAGTGCAAGGTTTCATCTCTGTCTTTCCTCACCTCTCCACCAAGCTCTCGGTCCCCATTCTTGTTCTTGAACCAGTGACGCTCAGCTAACCAGGGTGCTATTAGGGGACAGGGTCCTCCCATCCACTTGAGAAGGCAAACTGGGGACCCCTGGCAAACAGCTGCTGAGAGCGGTGGAGAACTGGCTGTGAGTACGGTGTGACGGTCAAAGTTTCCTCTCTGTCCGTGCACCAAGCAAAGCCAACCGCCTGTGCGGAGCTGAGGCCGTGGCTGGCTGGCAGCAGCGGAGGCGGCCGGCGGTCCTTACCTCCCAAAAGCATTTAAAAGAGCAACTATTTCCTGCCGCGTGAGCTGGAAGCCTTTGGACGGGCTGTTCTCCGGGAGCTTCTGGATCTCCTTCTCAGAGAAGAGTATTTTCAGGGCCGTTCCTAAACCCTGAGTCTAAAGAGAGAGAGAGAGGCAGACAATCAATTCATATCCTAACTGCTTAAGTTTAAAAGAAAACTCAGCGACTGGCTGAGGCAGGAAATGCACATGAACTTCACTGACTTCCCATTTTATCGAACTACACAGAGCACAGTCTCTGCTTCCTCGAAGATATGCACGTGTCAGTTGATGTGCTGAAGAGCTTCATGCATACCCTTCGATTCCAAATCACTAACATGCCCTTTTTAACCTAAAAGTGTCACAGTAGGATTTTAATGTTCAGTAAGTAAACTTGAAAGCCTTCTTTACAGGCCCTAGCAACTCTCAACTGAAAAATTATTAGCGATGCCGAAACCGGTGTGGCTCAGTGGATAGAGCGTCAGCCTGCGGACTGAAGGGTCCCAGGTTTGATTCCGGTCAAAGGCGTGTATCTTGGTGGCGGGCACATCCCCAGTGGAGGGTGTGCAGGAGGCAGCTGATCGATGTTTCTCTCTCATTGATGTTTCTAGCTCTCTATCCTTCTCCCTTCCTCTCTGCAAAAAATCAATAAAAAAATATTAAAAAAAAATTATTAGTGAGACTTACACTCAGTAATTTCTTAATTATAAACACTAGAGAGAAAGAAGATTCTGATTTCTGTATAGCCGCCATTAGAATAATTCTGTCTACTGATTTCCTGATTTGTCATCTTTGTAAAAAAACCCACAAAATATCAATCCTTTTCAGGCAGAAAGCAGAGAGAAATGAGCCCGCTTGGCAGAACTTTCCTATTTTGTGACGAGGTGACCTTCTTTTCATCATTGAAACAGAGTCAGTGACCAAAACTTCCTAAGTCTTTTTATATAATTATAGAGGCCCAGTGCACGAAATCCGTGCATGGGTGGGGTCCCTAGGCCAGGCTGGCAATTAGGGCCAATCAGGGCCTTCCAGCTGCCAGCCAGGGCCTTCCTTCCCTGGCTGCCATCTGCCAGCCGGACTTTCCTTCATTCTGCACTGCCCCCTGGTGGTCAGGGTACATCATAGTGAGTGATCCAACTCCTGAGGGGACAATGTGCATATTAGGCTTTTATATATGTATAGATTTTAACCTATGATATGGGTATATGAAATACCAATGTACTCTATTTATAACCCCCAACTTCAGAAATGAATCTGAAATTCTACCAATAGAAACAGACACACTAAAACCAAACCACTGACATAGAATAACAGGAAAGACATCCTTACACATACACATAAAGGCCACAGAGTTTAATACTAACTTTTTCATCTATAACACAGAAAAACCACACTTCGGGTCCGAATCCAGTGAATGAGGGCATTTTGATAAAAAGTTTCAACTCCTCGTGGGAAAATGTAAGGTTAGCAATCGTTTCAAACAGAAGGCAACACACAAACCTGCAACTTCCCCCACAGTCTGCACTTGTCACACCCAACGCAGTCCATTATGCGCGAGATGTTCTTGAAATGCAGCCGGAATTCCTCCTAACGTGCAGAAAACATGTGCATTCTCATCAGACATTTAACAGGAAACTGTGTTAGTCTGAATTATAAGAAATAAAAGTTTTAAAGTTTATTAGTGAACTAGAGGCCCGATGCATGAAATTCGTGCATGGGTAGGGTCGCTAGCCTGACCTGTGATCAGGGCTGATCTAAAGGGGTGACTGACCGGCGGGGCGATCGGGGCAGGAAGAAGGGCCCCCCTGCTGGCACCCGCCTTGGCTGGCCTGGGTCCTGCGGGATGGAGGCAGCTCCTGCATTGAGTGTCTGCCCCCTGGTGGCCAATGCGCATCATAGCGACCAATTGTTCCACCAGTCATTCGGTTGATTTGCATATTAGACTTTTATGCTATAGGATGAATTGTTTTTCAACAATGAAAAAGAAAATTATTTGAAACTGTGTAGCAGAAAAATTTCCAAAACTAAGAGTTGTGGCTAAATCATTTCATTTCAGAAACACCAAGAAACTCTTGCAATAGAGAGCCACTCAATGCTAACTTTTTAGTTCGTGTATAGCCACATCTGAAATAGCTTGGGGCCAAAGGTGTTTCAAAAGTCTTCAGATTGAGAAACCCCGTGCACCCACTATGTATTATGAAACACTCCACCAGGGTGTGGGACACCCCGTAATCAAACCTGCAAGAACGGTTACACAACATCCAAGAGTATTTGCACAAAGCAGAACTTTTAAAAAAAGACTAAGTATTCTCACATCGGGTCAGGTTTTGCTAACTAATCTGCACCGAACACAAGAAGCATGTTTCAGTTTTAAAGCTTCTGAACTTGGGCATTGCATGCATGACTGTTTGCCAGCCGATCAAACACCTTCATACGGTGAAGGACACGTGTTCCTTCATGTACGTCCTGTCAGCAAAGGGAAACAGACTTCTGCATGTGCTGGGACCCGCCCAGCAGGGGCTTCGAGGAAGGACTGGGGAGGAGGTGTGGGCAGGGCTACTGCAGCGCTCAGAGCAAAGCGCATCCCCTGCGAGGAAAGGGGACAGGCCCGCGGGGGACCAGGACTGCAGCACGGACAGCAGTCTTTACCTTTAGCGACTTGGCCCCCTTCTTGTCACCGGAGAACATGGATTTCTCATCAAAGTGCATGGGAAAGGACCTGGGACAGACATACAAAACACAGGGCCGTAAGTGGCAGGCGAAATATTCCAGCAGCTCTAACATACACAGGTATCTAACATGATATCATCTGAACTTTAATAGCAACTGGTAGTAAGGATATTAACGTAGCATTAAATGTTGCTACATAAAATGTAAAGTTATGTTTAAAAACATAGCCTATTCTTAAGTACGAAAGTGCAATGACGCGTTGCTAGACCATTGATGCATTGTTAGATTAGAGCGCTGGTAGAATCTTCGGGCACTTACAATCAACATTCACTCACGTGCAAGGCTTAGGAAAGTGGCCAGCAGCCCACACGTACACTATTCCATAGACTAACGCCACCTTCATCATGTACAGAGCTAGCTTTGGAGTGTATAAGTCTGTAATGTTTTAAAGAGGTTTGAGGATAAAAGTAATCTAAAAAATTCATGAAAACAATTTATGTGAACAAATTGTGTATCACTCCCTTAATATTTTACAGCATCTTTTAAAAGTTAATCATAATTTATGTTCAGCACTTCTTAATCCAACATTGTTCCATGCTCATCTTAACCGGTAAACTCGTTTTAGACCCAGATTTTAATATATTTTATTGATTTTCTACAGAGAGGAAGAGAGGGAATAGAGAGTCAGAAACATCGAAGAGAGAGAAACATGGATCAGCTGCCTCCTGCACACCCCCTACTGGGGACTTGCCCACAACCAAGGTCCAGGCCCTTGACCAGAATCAAACCTCCGACCTTTCAGTCTGCAGGCCAACGCTCTATCCACTGAGCCAAACCGGTTTCAGCCAGATTTTTTTTTTAAAGGTTAAATTCTTAGAAGGTAAGGCTAATAATGTTCCCTTAAGTATCAACTGATATCTAACATACACAGGTATCTAACATGATATCATCTGAACTTTAATAGCAACTGATAG
This sequence comes from Lasiurus cinereus, assembly GCA_011751065.1. NCBI lineage: Eukaryota > Metazoa > Chordata > Mammalia > Chiroptera > Vespertilionidae > Lasiurus > Lasiurus cinereus. Next base: position 10,830,293 of record JAAGEH010002526.1, on the reverse strand, counting down.
TAAGGACATTAAAGTAGCATTAAATGTTGCTACATAAAATGTAAAGTTATATTTAGCCGAGACCGGTTTGGGTCAGTGGATAGAGCGTCGGCCTGCGGACTGAAAGGTCCCAGGTTCGATTCTGGTCAGGGGCATGTACCTTGGTTGTGGGCACATCTCCAGTAGGGGGCATGCAGAAAGCAGCTGATCTGTGTCTCTCTCTCATCGATGTTTCTGACTTTCTATCCCTCTCCCTTCCTCTCTGTAAAAACATCAATAAAATACATTTTTTTAAAAAATGTAAAGTTATATTTAAAAACATAGCCTATTCTCAAGTATGAAAGTGCAATGATGCATTGTTAGACCATTTTCAGATGACTTTTTAGAAAAAACGTCAGACTGCTGGCTTCCGACTCTCCTTCTGCTAAAGAACCTCCAGAGGCCCGTGTGTGTGTGTGTGTGTATGTGTGTGTGTGTGTGTGGTGTGTGTGGTGTTTATGTGTGTGTGCAGTGTGTGTGTGTGTGGTGTGGTGTGTGGTGTGTATGGCATGTGTGTGTGTGTGATGTGTGTGGTGTGTGTGGTGTATGTGTGGTGTGTGTGTGTGTGTGTGTGTGTGTGTGTGCAGTGTGTGTGTGTGTGGTGTGGTGTGTGGTGTGTATGGCATGTGTGTGTGTGTGAAGTGTGTGGTGTGTGTGGTGTATGTGTGGTGTGTGTGTGTGTGTGTGGTGTGTGTGTATGGTGTATGTGTGGTATGTGTGTGTGGTGTGTGTGTGATGTGTGTGTGTGTG